>CM024588.1:32024423-32539156 GCA_014182565.1 Eucalyptus marginata
TGGATGGAGCATCTTCACTTCATCTTGCATCCTTAAGCATGTTCCTTCCTGCACATTCTCAAGAAAATCTTCAATTCTCTCTCTCTCTCTCTCTCTCTTCCCTAGAAGAAAAAGTTATGGTCATTTTCTCAGTCTCACTAGCAGCTCCCACGCCAAAACTCCAAGGTACCTCTTTCTCTCTATCTCACGCGATTAGCTTCGGGTTTTTCTTGCTCAAAGGGACAATTTTTTTGACTGGGTAGAGCTAGTTTTGCTTGCTTCATGTGTGTTGTTCGCGCAACCAAATCCGGTGGCGTACGGTGGACACGTTTTGTTGAAGAAAGTGGGTGTGGCTGTAAATGGTTGCTGAAAAGCTCTTTCCTTTTTCCCTGCCTATTACTTTTCATGGAGCTTGGATTGGGTCTCACTTGGATGAGTGTTTGAAAGTGAGGAGAAAGAAAACGAGGTAAAAATGCCTGTTCATGGTGGACCACGGGGCCGACCGGTTGGGTTTTTGGGGTCAGCCTGTTCGGTTTGTGGTTCTGGAGAACCTCGATGACGGGACGGCCTAGGATTCTAGCGCCTAAGGCTGGTGGCAGACCCCGACATGCTGCTCACTCAAGATTTTATTTGATAGTCAACAAATATTTAAGCCGTCGTTTCTGTTGAATTGTTCCAACGATGTGAACATCTTACAGACAGGACTTTTTTGACGTCTGCCGTGTTAACTTCGACACATGAAAAGCGGGAAAGACAGAGTTTATTGTACAAAGAGAAGCATGTGGGGTAATTTCTACTCGCCTTGCAATTCATTATCATACAATATTTGATGTTACAATCTGAATGATATAAGGTTCTTATAGCTTCTGTTGACAAAAGAACGCAGGATGCGAATGTTTTGTGGCATGAGGAGACAATGAAACGGAGGTTCCTGCTGTTCTTCTCAGTTTCTTCGGTCTTCTTTCCAACTTCATCTTCTGCTGCAAAGTCCAAGAGTAAGAACCCGTACGATGAGAGGCGCTTGCTTGAACTCAATAAGCGGATACAGAAGGAAAATAATGCACCTGAAGAGTTCCCAAGTTTCATCAGAGAAGGTTGATACCACAGCATAATAATTGAGATTGTACTTTACATGGTTTTCTACGTCTACATTTCTTTGTACGGACAATTAATTTACCTGTTCAGTATGACTTATTTGCTTGATTTCGCGCTTTCCCTCTCCCCCACCTAACCAAGAGAGTCTCTGAACTTACATGATGCTTTGATTGGTATTCAGGTTTTGAAGTAAAGGTGGTAACTTCAGATAATTACGTTAAGAGGGACTCAGGGACTTATATATCGGGATTTTGAAGTTGGTACAGGTGACTGTCCAAAGGCTGGTCAGCAGGTTTTCCTTTCATTTTCTTAGCTTTATCTCTTGAACTTGCAATGCTGCAAAGTTTCCTCTGCATCGAGTTCTCTAGGAAAAGATCAAAAAAGAAGAAAACTAAAACAGAAGATATGAGACAGAGTTTCGACAGATGAGCATTGTTTTAGTAGTTCTGTTTTGTACCAACTATAGATGGTTTGGTGTCTTAAGTTTTCCTCATTATCATCTTTATACTTAGTTCTTTTATTATTGCCTTTATATTTCTAACTTGATGAATACCATTTACATGTTGAGAAAAACTGAGGTTGCCATCTATCATCATGTAAAATTTAAACAGATTGTTGTGTATATACAACAATAGCTGATTTGCAAAATCAGCGATCCTGGATGCTTCCATCTGTTCTTTTACTTATCGCCATCTTGGCCACCTTATTAATCAACATGGAATTCTTGTTCATCCAATACTGTTTTCATTGGCATTATGCTACTATAGTAGACAGCTGGACAAACTGATTCTCAAGCCTAGAAAAAAAATTCACAATTCAACTTTGGTAATTCTGGAAGCTAGGTCAAAATGCTGAGGATCAATTTTAGAGCTACCACGCTTAACGCTTCAATTTGATATCTGTTAATAACAGGAAAATAGAACCAGGATAATGAATTTACGTCTAAAAACTATTGGCCTCTGATACTTTACTACTGCCTTGTTTCTTATAAACTGACACCTAACCTGTTAAAACAATTCACAAAAATCTTTTGAGATTCCAGAAAGTTAGGTTGAAATACTAAGGTTGAGATGATTGGTACTTTTGTGCTTGTCCATGAATAACAGGGAAATGAGAAGCATGATAATGAATCTACATGTCAAAAACCATTTCCCTTTGGTAAGAGTCGCTGCTTTGCTTCTTACGATGGCTGCAATCCTTGTCAATGATCTTATGCAGGTAACATTTCACTATATTGGCTACAATGAGTCGGGAAGACGTATTGATAGCACCTATTTACAAGGTTCTCCTGCTAAAATCCGTATGGGCACCAATGGTTTAGTTCCAGGTCTGCAATAATCAGCACAATCACTTGTATATACCTTTTCTTTAGATATTATTTGTTTGAGTAAATGGAAAGAATCAGAAGCATGACGCATATTTCTAGATCCAGTCAAATTTTAGGAGTACATTATGGACTGCAGACTACTTGAAGATGGCTCGTTTGCTTAAAACTAAATATCCTAGGCATTGTCCACACAAATAAACGAGAACAAATGAAAGCTTTGAATTATTAATTTTGGGAAATTGGGTGCAGGATTTGAGGAGGGAATACAAGATATGAGACCTGGGGGAAAGAGGAGAATCATTATTCCTCCAGAACTTGGACCACCAGTGAGAATCTTAATGTCTTATTTTTCCAGTTTTGCTTGTGCTCTCTCTGGTTGCTCTGTCTCTGTTCTTTTTATTTGACATCCTTGGTTTAGCCATACGTGTACCTTCAGTTTTCCTATTTCTTAACATCAAATTTTTAGGTTACTCTTGAAAAATATGACATATCATTATAGTCATCATAATCAGAGTTAATTTTAAGATACCTACTTTCATGCGACCCGAGAATGTCTTTGATTATATAGGAAAACCCAAGATGCTAGAGTACAGAAAATCTAATTCACAATGTCACATGTGATGCATCAGTCCTTTGTTTATTAGTTCTGCATAAAGTATGTCGGTGCCTTTAAGACCCATCACTATGTCATCTAAAGCTACCATTTGAGAATGAGGCAGAATCTTCATAAGCTGGCTGGTGCTATCATAAATTGAATTCCTGTTTCAGTTTGAATGCTGCGTTAGATGATCATTTCTGGTTGAAAACAAAAAAGATGAAAAATCCTAACCCTTTTGCTAATTGGTGAAAGTTAGTGGAGGTGGTCACAATCCATCATTTGCATTAAACAGGTGTACACTTTAGTCAAGCTCAAAATTTGACTTTATACTGATACCTGAAACTAACATTAGTCCCAACATGATTCATAGCATATGCTTAGGCTGATTTATGTTGGCAACTTCATTGATTGCAAATTCATGATCTTAATCAAGAACTTCCAACCTTCTGGTTTCTTCAGAGAAATGTAAAGCTAGTAAACAGACACTCATCTGAGCTCACTCGGTACCAATTCTAAGATTTAAATTTGGGATAAGTGCATTAGAAGTCCTAAAACTTGTCATCAAAGTCGTTGATTATCCTTTTGAAAGTTTTAGAACTCAATTGCACTTTCATGGCAAGTTTTAGGACTTGATTGCTATTTTTGAAAGTTTTAGGACTCGATTGCACTTTAGTGACGAGTTTTAGGACTCGATTGCATTTTTTGAAAGTTTTAACACTTAAATGCACTTTCGTGACAAGTTTTAGGACTTCCATTGTACTTATCCCTTTAAATTTTGAGTACCTTCTCCAGAAACTTCCCATACTGATCAGGTTTTGTGATGATGACTATCATTTAATTGTATGATGCATAAAGACATTGAAATATCATATATGGCGTTGAGCATTGTTTTTTTAGCTCTGCTTTGATCTTGCTATTGTTTTTGTTGGCCATTGTTGAAAATGTGCAGTCACTGGCTTAAATTTTTTTGCAAGGGAGATGTTTTGACTTTGCTGAAGGATATTTAGGGAGAATACTCCAAGAGGAGAGAAAGCAATTAGCATCGACTTAATGCAAAGATGACCATATCTTTTTGTAGGTGGGACCTTCCACGTTTTTTAGCTCAAAACAGTTCGAAGTTTTTGATGTCGAATTGCTGGGCATCAAGGATTGCCAAAGGAGGACCATAGGTTTCTACTCCGACGTGGTGTGCACTTGAATGGAGGCATTGTCTGTGCAACCTTGTGGTTTCTTTCTTGAGTCTTCCTACAGAGGGGATCAGGAATCGAGCATGTTAGCCCCTCTGATCCTTTGTCCTCTCATCAAGAGTGCTAGCAGATGATCCTGCTTCCATGAACACAAGGATCGTTGTTAAGGGGAATTCTACTTTGATTGTGGGTTGATCTTGATTGGACAATTGAGACTAAACTGGACACGACGGCTAACAGCTGTAATTGCCAAAATTATAATTAATGGAGAACATGTTAAATGGTGTCCCTTTCCCTCTCTCTGGACTGCAAGGAAAGAGCATATGGTGATGCTGAAAATATAACCATTGAGAAATCTTGGTCGAGCTTTAGCTATTCTATTGGACAGGTTTAGTTTTTTCATGCTTCAACATCCTATTTGCGGCAGTTTCAGTGTATAGGAGATATTGATGTTAGTACACCAGGCGGGTTTCAGCGTTACTTCCCTTGATTTGGCAACGACAGTGGAGTTGCTGTGATGCTTTGAAAGTGTCCAAGTACACCTCATACTGTCAGAGCCTAACAAAGAAAACTACTCCTCATCTTGTGCATTGAAAACTCGGCTTAGAACCTAAATGATCTTGAACTCATGGTAATTTTATTTGGATTTAAGGGTTACAGAGGAGAGTCAATGCATGATTTATTATTGACTTGGCTTCAGATATCAAACATATTCTGACAAGTAGCATGAAAATGAGTGGTCTCTTCCATTTAGAGAGATGCACTTAGTTCGAGAATGATCGCAGCACTAGTTTATCCTATTGGCGCTCTTAGATTAGATCAATTATTTTACATGTCGCATAGAATGCCTGACATTTCATGATGAAATGTTAATAAGTTCACAAACTTTTTCAGGCTAAATATGAATCGACCCAACTTGAAAACGAAGATCCTGAAGTTTATTCAAGTAACCAGCCGATTCCAATTTCCTGCATTTTACAGAATAACTTAAAACTGGGGACAAGAATCACGGGGCAACACCCTTGAGTTGGATCAGCACTGACATCAGGCAAGAATGATACAAGAAATCGGTGAGTGCATGCATAACCCTACAAGACAGGGTAATGCAATAGTAAACATCTGATCAATACCATGCCTTTCCTGAAGGTATTATTGCTATAACAGGCTAAATTCCTACGACGTCACAGAGTAGATACAACATCAATGCCAGACATCTGACTGGTACAATGCCTATTTACAAGAGTATCGCCCGCATCATCGCTATTGAACTTCTTCTTGAGGAGCCCGGCGGTAAACGATTGTCTCATCTGCATATGGATCAGCATGATACTGCCCATAGAATGCATATACTCCAACTGTAATGATGCTGAGAATAATGAATCTCACCCATGCTTCATAGTGCAACTGCAAAAGAAAACCGAGACATTTACAAGCTTAAATAGTCCTTTCCAAACAATACACTCATTGTCTTCCCTACTAATAAGAGCACCGCTTCTCCATGCGGTGCTTCATGAGCATACCTGAGCAAAGAGGAATATGTTGAAGAAGATGCAAATGGCTGGGACAATTGGAACCCCAGGACAAGAGAAACTCACTGCCCGCGTATAAACCTGAGGAAAATCAATGTTATCTCAAGACGAATAAGAACGACAATCTTACTTCTCATTTTTTAAAAGAGAATTCAACAAAACTACATGATTCCAGCCAGGAATTTAAGCCAGCAGAACATGCTTGTCCTTTAGCCATCAGAAGAAGCTAGCTGGGCCACTAGAGTGACAAGGACAGCTACTACTTCAAAATTGAAAGCTGAGAACCAATTAGTTATTCTACCATGCATACAACAGGTAAAACAGAGGAACCAGTAAAATGAGCGGTGACTGCACATCTACATTCTCTTGCTGCTTGTCATATCAGAATAAGTCATGCTACAAGACTACAGCTCAGATTGGCAACAAGCGGATGCAGGAAGACAATGGGTGATGTATCATTACGCCCAACTTCATCTTTTCCGTAGTCACTTATTGGTTCACTGGCTCGTGATCCAGAGAAGCATAATCACACCCAGAGATTTCATATAAAAACCTCAACTTTGAACTTTCCATTTCCCATGAAAAAAAAAAAAAAAAAAAAAAATTCTATTTCCTATGAAGGACGGAAAATGTAGGATATGGAAAACGTTGGGGATGCTTTAAGTCATCTTCCCAACCCTACATTTCATCCTCTCCACATCAAGAAAATATCTATCGATTGTTGCTTCAGTAAGATGGAGAGAGAGAGAGAGAGAGAGAGAGAGAGAGAGAGAGATGGGAAAAGAAGCTAAAGCTTCACGACAGTACTCATAGATAAGCATAATCAAATGGGTGGGACACTAATCTAAAAATAAGCTATACAGACTCACAGATTGTGCAGCTACATATTTCTTTCCATATTCTCTGTACTGTGATTGTCCACCGTACAGTGTGCACAACACGCACATGTTTGAGAGAGAGAGAGAGAGACTCACCTGACGGTACTGAAGAGCGACAGAAGCAACCAAAGCAATAATGACAGCAGCCAGTGAAAAAACTAGTGGAGCGTTGACACGGTAGCATAGCCCAGCAACAAAACCACTGCAGGCAACTATGAAAAGGCTAAGAACACCTTCCTGCCAGCTTGAAATCCATCTTGAAGAATTTTCATTTGCCGACTTGTCATTCCATCGAAGGACAACGACGCATGCTGAAACTACTGAATAACCAGTCTGGACGAAAAGAAAAACAGTTGAGGGCATAGATGATGATGTTATGTCAACAAGTTTGTATGCACTGGCCAAACATACAAAACTAGTTTGTATGCAGTTGCACACATAAGAAAACCACAAGAATTAGTAGAAAAGTATTTTCATGCACATGAAGCAGTCAAGAAATCATCAAAATTAATCACCTAGAGGAGAATACTTTGACTGTCACATACAGGAACTATAAAAATACTCAAGACTTATTTTTGTAATGATAAGGACGTAGCTGACCCTTACCAGAGAACCAACAGAAAGAATGTGAGAGAGGACGCGCACGTTAAACAGGCCTGCCAATATGCTTGCAACGACTCCAACCCAGACCTGAGCATGAATGGGAGTATGGCGACTCGGGTGTACTTTAGCAAATACACCAGGTAGTAAGCCATGGCGGCCAAGGGCAAGATATAGTCGAGACTGCCCATAAAACAAATCACTTGTTATTGACACACCATGCCATGTAATAAAAGGACAATCTTTATGTTGTTGAATGTCAAGTGACTCACCTGAACATAAAGACCAACTAAAAGAGTTGTCGTAAGACCAGCAACGGCGCCAATGCTGATCAAGACAGAAACATATTTCATGCCCTTCAATGTAAAAGCCTCAGCTAATGGAGCTTCTTCACCAAGGGAATTGTAAGGTACCATTCCGGTGAGAACTAAGCAAACACCAATGTATAATAGAACACATACAAGAAGGCTTCCCAAGATTCCTAATGGCAAATCTCGCTGAATCAGTCGAGAGAAAAGAAGATAAGTACCAAAATAAGGAAATAAGTAATAATCATAGAAGAATGCAGTGTAATTGAGTTTATAGTTTTGGTGAATGCCATGTAGTATACCTGAGGTTCTTTTGATTCTTCAGCAGAATTAGCTACTGCATCAAACCCAACATAAGCAAAGAATACTACAGTAGCTCCAGTCAAAATTGCTTTGGCACCATTGGGTGCAAAAGGCGACCAATTAGAAATATCAACCTCAAAAGAACCAGCTAAGATGACAATAATAACAATTATGACCTGCAAAAGAGCGAATTAGGTGTAACTAATCTGAAAGTACAAAAGGACATGAATAATGAATAAGTACCAGACTTCAGAAGTATTATTTCCTGTAAATATTGGCCTCAGAAGTAATTTTGTACAGGGGCCAATGGCTTAGGTTTTCATAACCACTCACTGACAAACCAAATTAGAGACAGAGGTAATCATTCGATAATATTTGTCTAGATAAACGTTCAAATGTGTGTTCTATCCAGCATTTAAAATTATTCAGTGTATGCAGACAAGTAGTTGGGAGTTGCATTTGATTCTGAAGCGGTAACACATATTTAATAAAAGTCTTTAAAGCATTCAAGTCTATAAGCTAATGCCGGGCATTGGAACCCATGGTAGTTATAATATACTATATATCTAGTTACTAGAAAACACAACCTTAATGCATAAACAAGCAAATTCATATAAGATGAAAAGCATGTGTGCTGCACAATGAGGTTAGCGGCTCATTCAAGGATTCAAAAGATGTGGCAATAGCTTAACTAAAATGCAAACAAATGTTCATAGAATAAGTGCATCAAGAATCAAGTTTGTCTTCGGGAAAAACCTTTTGTTTTGCCCGGGTTATCTGCTCCTTCAGTGGTCGTGGGAAAGGTCTTTTTATGAGGGAAGAACATACAAGATAAAAAGTAAAAAGGCATATAGAGAGAAGACGTCATCAACAACAACAACAAATTTAGCCTTATCCAACTACGTGGGGTCACCCTTTATGACCTTGTCATTAAAAGTTATCTCTGCAAATGATTTTATAGATCAAGCCATAAATTTCCTTTTCAGAATATAAATTGCAACAAACTGATCAGCTTTGGCCTGGAAAGTCAGATCAAATCAGGAGCTCTGTTGTATCTATTTTCGGTAATAGCAAAGTCTCATGCTTCTGCTAATTAAGTATGAATCTGTCAGGTTCCAACATGCATAGATAAGGAGAGCCTCCAAGGTGCAAGAATCGAATCATTTCCTGAGCTAATAAGTACAAAGGAAAAAAAAGCCATCATAAACTAGAATTGATACCGATCCATTGAGGATAAGACGATTTAAATTCCAAAATGCTCTCAATGACGATAGTCATTGTTGACTGTCACCTTGCTTGTATAGCAGCTCTACTATAATTATCAAATGTCAGGTTCTTCAATGACAATGTAGGCCTCTCCAAAAAAAAAAAAAAAAAAAAAAAAGAATCTTATAGGCACACAACCTAAAACAAAGAACTAAAAACGATAGATTAATTGAGTGCAAAAAGTTTCTACGAAGAAACTGAAAAAACATAGAATAGAAGTGCTGGACCTTAGGATAAAAGATAAAACAGGATATAAATGGGAACCTCCTATGAAGCTAGTATTAACATGATGCACTAAATTGTTCATCCTTGGCATTATGAATGAATGGAGATCTTTCATTGAAGAAAAATGACTAGTGGAGAAATGGCCAACTCAGGCATAGTAGAGTGAAATTCTTTCCATGGATTAGCAATACGTTAGACAGAAAGATAACATTATTAGGGCTGAAGAATGAAAACAAATTGTACAGAAATAAATGGAAAACCACTAACTATGCAAATTTAGAAAATCTTTCTGCAGAGAAATGAAAAGGCTTAGTCAGTATCATTTGCATTTTGACTAATTGAAATGCGAAAGAAAAAGTCAAACGATTCCAAATGTCATAAATCTTATCGAGGTATCACTGCCATCATAAGGTTCTCCAGTTTGATCTTGCATGAACCATTCTTTAGATACACTATTTGGGTAAGGTAACAATACCTTAGTAGCAGTCATGATCGAGTTCAAAGCAGAAGATTCTTTAACTCCCTGACTTAGAATTACAGTCAGAACAGCTAAGATAATGGGAGCTAGCATGTTAATGGATAGATTTCCGCCAAGGAACTCTTCACCTCCATGGCCCATCCAGCTTGGAACATTGTCTTTGAAGAATGGAAAGAGCTCCAACAGTGAAACCATATAGCTTGCTAAGCTTCGAGCTATACTGGCTGCCCCAATATGATAATCAAGCATTAGTTGGGCAAAGACTAGAAATGCAGTCAGCTCATTGAAAGCTGTATACGTGTATAAATAAGCTCCTCCAGAAACAGCAGGAAAACGAGATGCAAGTTCTGCATAACAGAGCGCATTCAGCACACAAGATGCGCCAGCTAACACAAAGCTAATGGTAACACCTGCATCAATAAGTACGATAATAAGTGAGCCGCATGGAACAGAAATTCATGTACTGTAAGTACACTAGACAAGATAAAAGTCCAGATAACATAGGACAACATCCTCGAGTTATTTTAAAGGAAGCAATGTCATAAATGGATAGAATAAATCCAACTTCATGGATACACAACATCCTTGATATGTACACACTTTGAAACAATGGCAGCTGTGCCTGCACCTATGAATGGTTTACTGATTAATAAACAATTGATAGTTAATTAATTTTTTTCTGTATGTAAATATTTTATTTAAGCAAGTTCAGAACTGGCAAGCTCCCAGTATGCTATCTAGCTGTACCTTAATTACTCAAATATTACCTGAAAGGGATTGCAAGCCATTGATTGGAAGGTTGCTAAGTGAGCGTCAATCTCAAACTTCTCCCTAACTCTCTCTTGCTGGTAGCATCCGACTCATAATTGCAGTTGTCTTTCGTATCATGAATTACTGGTGCAGCATTTTCATTTTACCAAAGAACATATCAATATTTGAGCTTGTATGACTCTTCTTTGGAAGGGTGACTGTTGCTATTAATGTTCTTAGTACTAAAGTATCAGAAGAAGTGGTTCGTCCTCCTATGGAAGAGGGGGAATGGGTTTGTAACGAATACTTGATCGGCAAAAAGCAAGTATTATCTGCTGTGCTGGGCTTCTATTTGCTCAATCTTGGTCGCAGTGGATTGGTTGGATCAGGATTTACATGGTAAAAGGAAGGAGCTTTCGGAATGTAAGTATACCTGGTGAATGGTGATCCTTCCTATCCTTGGAGAAAATTTTTGAAAACCAGACCTTTCCCAAAGCATCTGATTTAGAATAGTGGAAATACTCACATGAGGTTTGAGAATTGGCAGCTTTCTGCGCTTATACTACTTGAATTTCCTTCTAGAGTCATGTATCATTTTGCCTTGTCACTAACATTGTCTTTGGTAGAAGGAATTCAGAGAGAAGAGAAGGAATTTAAAGGGGTGATTTACAGATAATCCTGTTGAGTTTCTTTAGTGGAGAGAAGAAAGAATTAGGAGTTTCCCTCCGGAAGTTCATGTTTAGCGAGTTCTGATATCCTGCAAAATAGGATGGTCCACATATAATTTCCTTCTCTCTTCTCTCCTAATCAACCGTGCCAAACACAATGCATGAGTAATTAACTGCATTATTTCCCTTATTTCCAAATCACCCCACCCAGAGACACTGTAAGCTCAATAGCATCTGTCCTTGCTTTTGAGTCAGATTGGAAATGGAGTCCTATATCAGAGGATTCAGTTGCTATTCAAGCTGCTTTATGCGGTAGTTTGTTTCCAATCTGCACTTCCGTGATTTTGCCACTCGGAGCCCCACTATGAGTGCTGTTTTCTCTATGCTGAGTGCTGAGTATCACATGATACTGTCAACGAAAAGCCACCAAACAACAGCAAGTCAGATTCGGACCTTACATCCCAAAGCACAAGAGTTTTGCCGGGCTTCTCTGTTAAACCAGCTTTCAGTTTTGACCAGTACAGAATGTCTAAGTCTGTATCATCTCTTATCTGTGCTGTTTGTGGAGCTCTTAGCAAGAGTACAGATGCCTAATTTTTCCTATACCCTCCTCCGGTCAAAGTTTGGACTTCTTTCTCGAATGACACGAGAGTTCAGCAATTCCTTTGTTCTTCGAATTCTTTATTGTTTGGCTGAGCAAGTGTTAGCAAGGGGAAGTCTTTTTCATTTCAGCTTCTTAAGCTATCTCGGTCTAATTCTCTGCGAGGTGCAGTGTATGAAACTTGGAAGCTCTGCTCTTTTCACAATTTCGCGAAGTCCTAGGCTTCTACCAGACTCAGACTATCTACAATCAGACATGAATTCAACAAAGAAACGACTCCCTAATCGGATCATCCGAGGGTGAAAACATCTTACCTCACGAGATAACGCACAGCGATAATGACAAATACATATCCAATCACTCTCGAACGCCCACACGAATCGAGACTCTCGAGCCGAAACCAAGGCAATCAAATCCAACCGGCGACCGACCAAACAAAATCAGAATCAAGCGATCACACTGACCAGGTCCGACGTCGCGGGCGACGGTGCCGGTGACGACGAAGATGCCGGCCCCGATGGAGGCGCCGATCCCGAGGAGGACGAGGTCGAGAAGGCCGAGGCGGCGGACGAGGGCGTCCCCGGAGAGGGTGCGGACGGCGGACGAGTCCGAAGGGGGCGGCAGGGCCCTGGCCCGGGTTGCCGACGACCAGAAGCGCGAGAGGAACGACGACGGGGGGGAGGCGGAGGGCGACGGCGGGGCCGAGCTCTTGCGGTGGCCGCCCATTGTCGCGTCGCTGGTCTAGAGCGGAGGAGGAGGAGGGCGGAGGGACGGGAGGGGGTCGATGCGCGCGGCCACATCTTCGTCGCCGCGGGCGGACGCGGTCCATATAGTAGCGCCGCCCCTTCCCGGTGTGGTCCGCTAAGGCAGTGTTTGTTTGTATTTCTTTTTATGTTCCGAAACAGTTTTTCTTTTTTTTTTCCTAAAAAAAAAGCAACAAACGTTTGTGTGCGTTTTTTTGTTAAATCTGTTCTTTTGTTAGAACAAAAAGAAGCAAAACAAAAAAGTTGTTTTTCTTTTTACAAAACAAAGAAAAAGTTTTTCTCTCTTCTCTTTTCTTTTCTTTTTTTCTTCTTTTCTTCTTCTTCTTCTTCTTCTTCTTCTTCTTCTTCTTCGCTTTGGCCGGTCCCAGGCCTCGACCATGGCCGGCGACCGGCCGACGAGGGTCGGCGGCCTCGCCCGGCCACGGCGAGGCTCGCCGGCCCTGGCGAGGCCGAGCCTCGCCGTGGTTGGGCGAGGCTCGGGCTCGCCTTGGGCGGGCGAGCTCGGGCTCGCCCGGCCGGCCCCACGAGGCTCGCGAGCTCGGGCTCGCCCAAATCCAGGCGGCCGAGCTCGCCCGGCCACCGGCGAGGCTCGGCCTCGCCTGGGCCACCGCCAGTCGCGTCGCTGGCGGTGGCCCTGGCGAGGCCGAGCCTCGCCGGTGGCCGGCGGCTCGGCCTCGCCCGGATCTGGCGAGCCCGAGCCGCCCGGCCGGCCGCGAGGCTCGCGAGCTCGGCCTCGCCCGGTGGGTGGGCGAGGCCGCCGACCAAAGTAAAAAAAAAAAAAATAAAAAGAAAGAAAAATAATGAAAAATTAAAAGAAATAAAAAAAACATAATTTACCAAACATATTTTACATTTTTTTTTATTTTAGGAACAAGTTTACCAAACGCTCATTTTTTTTTCAAAATCGTTTAGAACAAAACACTTTTTTGTTTCGTTCCTAGAACGATTCTAAACGACAAACACAAACAAACGCACCCTAAGTTGGTAAGGACAGAGGACAGAATGTCGTTTGTGTTTTTGGGAAAAAAAAACAAAAAAATTAAAGTAATTGTTTATATAGTTTTTTGTTGTTTTTTTTTTTTTGGTCGGTCTCTACTCTACGCCTTTATCTTGCTCTCACTCTCAGACTTTTGTCCTAGCCTGTGTCCTGCCTCCTTGCGCTCTGTCGAAACTAATTCCTGAAATTAATGCGTCCCCACCCAACCCGAGAAGGTGGAGATTCAAACCCCCGCATTCCCCTTCCAAGTTGGAAGGATGGCCATCGAGATAAACCCAGTGGTTAATTGTTTATATAGTTTGAATTAGTTGATTAATATAAAAAAATATTTATTATCTATAATAATTTATGTTTAAATATTTTCATTAGACACAAGGAGAATAAATTTCTTTTATTTATTTTTATAGGTGATATGAGTAATCATTTATAGGAAAGGTTTTTCAAATTTTTTTATTTTCTGAAAAATAAACTGAGTTAAAGAGTACATTTTTCGCTGATAACAATACTCACCAATGTTTTAGTTGTATTCTCTTGAGAATGAAGACCTTCTTGCTCATCTTGTATGGTGCTCGCGATGGTTGACGACAAACTCATTTTCATATGATTTTCGAGATACAAGAGGAGTACCATAGGGGAGGGAAAATTCCATATAAAAGCGTAAGGTGGACTTTGTTTTACATCTCATTAAAGTGTCATTATTTTCTCAAATAAGGTCTAAAGTGATCTTGATTTCAAATAAGGACTTGAAAATTACAATATTAGTCTCAAAAAATGGACATGATTCATCGGCTAATCAAGAGCATTTTCGTCCATTATTTTTTCTCTTTCTTTTCTTTTTGCTAGTGACTAGTTTCGAGCAATGACCAACCACTAGCAATGACCAAAGAGGGCCAAGTGAGGCCACCCTCGAAAAGCCACAAGTGAGGGATGGCCTTGCTTAGGCAAGAGGCAACTCTTGCTTGCAAGCCTTGCCCAAGACTCGTTTTATGTAAAGATCGAGTCATTACGCTAATTCAACCTAATTTGACTAATGAAAATTGCTAATGTTAATTTATTTATTTTTTAATATTTTATCTCTCCCATTCGGAGTCCTACGTAGCATTATGGTTAACAAAAGCACTAAAGTGATGACATTTTGATCTAAATCCTAATTTTTATATGTAATCTTAATTAAATTAGGTTAAAAATCCTTATTTTTACCATAAAAGAAAAAGATATACTCAAAAAGAAAAAAAAAGTTGCCAAAACTTAAAAAAGAACACGCGCGAGTGTGCGCGCGCACAAAACCTAGGCCCTTCGCCTATGGCCACCACCACCATCACCGAGGTGCCGACAAACCTACCGACGATAGGGCGGTGGCCATAAATAGCCTTCTCGACACTATTTTTTTTTCTTTGTTTCTTCTTTAAAAAATTTTAACTTTCTTAATTTTTAATTTAATTTAACTAAAAATTAGGTTAAAATTGTCTTTGGACAATAATGCCCTTGACCTATTCGAATTTTAGCCAACCAGGGAGATGAGACCTTTATTTGAAATTATTATGGCCACTTCAGGCTCTTATGTAATAGGAGTGATCGGTTCCGGTGCAGTCTGGTCCTATCTCACCCAAGAATCGAAAATCGAACCGATAGAACTGATTCCATGTTCTCTAAAACTGGGAACTGACCGTCTAGTCCTAAAATCAAATTAGACCACCTGCCGAGTTCTCAGGTGGGTAAATGAAACTGGTGGCTCCCCCACCTCACCTATGGCCACCACCACCATCACCGAGGCATCGACAACCCTACCGACGATAGGGCGATGGCCATAAATAGCCTTCTCGATTGTATTTATTTTTTTCTTTTTTTTCTTCTTTAAAAACTTTTAACTTTCTTAATTTTTAATCTAATTTAACTAAAAATTAGGTTAAAATTGTCTTTGGACAATAATGCCCTTGACCGGTCAGAATTTTAGCCAACCAGGGAAATGAGACCTTTATTTGAAATTATTATGGCCACTTCAGGCTCTTATGTGATAGGAGTGATCGGTTCCGGTGCAGTCTGGTCCTATCTCACCCAAGAATCGAAAATCGAACCAATAGAATTGATTCCATGTTCTCTAAAACTGGGAACTGACCATTTAGTCCTAAAATCGAATTAGATCACCTGCCGAGTTCTCATGGGTCCCCCCCGCCACCCGGTTGTCACCAGCAAAGCACCTCTCACGCTTTCCAAGCCGAGCCAATCCTAGCATCACTTATGGTTGTCCTATTCATTGCCCGTCTAGATCTGGCCTCGTCAGTGGCTCGCAAGGCGGCTCGTCCGCAGATTTGGTGAGCCTGGACGATGGAGTAGTAGCTTAACTTGGATGAATCAAGAGTCCTGCTATGAATTTGTGCCTCCATATCTGGCCTGTGAACTTCTTGATGGCGGATCGTCTATGGCCTTGAGTGACGATGGACGGGGCTTGGCTTGGACGGGGCTTGGCTTGGACATGCAAGCCTAGACGATTGCGCATGTGACTCCGCTGGTCCAGATGTGGAGTCTGTAAAGTTCCAAATGCTGACGAGCAACGGCGAAGAAGGAAGAAGAAAGAAGAAAAGAAGAAAAGAAAGAGACAAGAAAAAGTAAGGAAATCTTCATGGGGACAGCGCGTCCTTCATGGTCGCAAGGCTCAAGCAACAACGAAGAGGACGGAAGGGATGGCTCCGCTTGGACGACCGACGCTAACGTTGACCATGGAAGAATGATTTCTCTAGGCAACAAAGCTAAGAATGGAAGAGGAGGCAGAACGGGAATAGCGGAGGGTTTTCTCATATTTATAAGAATAAAAGAATAAAAAATAAATAAAAAGCCTGTTGAGGCTGTCGGTTCCATTTTAGGAACTGGGAACCAAATTGGTATTCTGGAACCAGACTGAACCAAGGTTTTTGGTTTAGTTGGTCCATCTTGCTCATCATTGTTATTTGAAAAGGTCTCTTTTTTAAAACAAGATGTACTTCAAATCCTTATTTGAAAAAATAAAAATACTTCAATTTCTTAATTGGATTTTTCCCCATTTGAGGTAAAGGATGCAATCTAAGTAATATCGACAACGATACGTGACACGCGACACGACACGACACGACACGTCAACACTTTATTTCTAATAAAAAGAAAATTCCAACATCTTGAGATACATTACATATTAAATATATATTTTCTATATACATGATAAATTATCATTTTTACGATTATTTCAAATAAATTAATTTAATTTAAATTCACAAATAAATAAATAATAAAAAAAAAGCATAGAATGAATTTACACTAAAAACATTAATCTACCCTTTGATAATATCATTCATTGTTTTAATTTGATTTTTCAACTACATTCCATTCCAATAATTTATAGAACTTGAAGGAAAAAAATAATCCACATTCCACTATTAAATTTAACATTTAGCAATAAGCCAAAAAAGAAATCTACATTTCACCATCAAATCTAACAAAAAGTCCTTCTTTCCCTCTTTATTATTTTTATTATTTTTTACATATTTACATTTTGATCCATTATTTATTGAAAATTTTTAAAATTAATCTCAAGAGTGTCCAAATCACATGTCAGAATTCCAAACTCATGTGCCGGAGCGTGTTGGAAGAGTTGACCACATGTTAGATTTTTTAAACCTGTTAACTATGTGTCGAAATGTGTTGAAATGTATCGGATACGTGTCAAAATATTTGATATGATGCAAAAGCTTCCGAAAAGTGTTGATCATTCCTAGGATACAATTTATGTCCAAAAAAGAAGTTTTCAATCTTTACTTTGAGTTGTTCATAGAAAATTGAGTTATGGATTTTGTTGACCCAAAGGCACTTGTTAACCATCTACATATATTTCAAAAATGCTATTTTTTCTCGGCGTTTTGTACAACTAATATATTGAAGATGAAAATCTTTCTTTATTCGATATGGTCAACAAGTGTTACGAAGACCGTCATTAATAAAACCTCCAATTTGAAAATATTTGATTTTCCAATGAGTAGCGTTTCCGCCTTAGGATCGTTTATAATAGGTTTGGTTGGTGTTCCTCCTCTTTCCACTGAAAGGGGATGTGGCAGATATGGACTTAACCATTTAATAGGTATAGTACTAGATTTTAATCCCTAAAGATTAGCATAATTGATTGAGACGTTTGGAATTCTTACTTTAGAAGCTGAGTGCAAATTGTTCAAAATTTCTTCTCCTAGCTTCACCCATTAAGGTGGGTTGCTTCAACTTTGCAAATGAGCCTTGAAAAAATGCCAATATCTTTGACCTAAAATCCCTTGAGAAATTGCAAATTACATTTAGTAATAATAAATCCTTTGTAAAGTTACTTTGTTCTAAATAGTGTTTGGCAAATAATTTTTTTTTTTTTTTTTTTTGCAAAAGGCTTTTGGGTCTAATTTTTCTTCTTCTTTTTTATTAGAAATATCAAACCCTCCAACGAAGGGCTATGACCGTCGAGGACCATCGCCTAAGGTTGTGCAATCGGCGAGGGTCCCATGACCCTAGGCATTGTGATCCAAGTGGTCGGCCGAGGTCACACAACCTTAGGTCTTGTTGCCTAGGGTTGTGCAACCAAGATGGCTGTAATGCGACCTTGCCGACACTTCACTAGCCCGATCTAGCCTCTTGACTACCATTGCCAATTATCCTCTAAAAAATGATGAACAGTTTTGAGGGTGGGACCAAAAAATTAAGGAATTGATGAGAGTAGTTGTGACAAAAGAAAGTTGGTTTCAATATTTGCCAAATGTTAAAAGCCCAATGCTAATCCTTATCAACATTGGGTTTTTAACTTTTCTAAGACCAACATTTTGCTGAAAGCCCCCTAAGAAAACTTGCTAAATACCCTAGCATTTCCCCAAGGAGTTTTGGATGTTGAAAGCCTTTTAAGAAAGATAAATCAAACGCACCCTAAATCATCAAGCAAAAGGTTCTCCAGATTCTCTTTTTGGAATGTCTTCACTCAAGAAAGCCAAACCAAACACACCCTAAATAATCAAGCAAGGGTTCATGACATTCTCTTTTTCAAATGTCTTCTCTCATGAGCAAATTGTGAACGTCATTGAATAGGGAGAAATTACCAAAAAATCCAAAACTTATTTTGGTCATGAACTTTTCAATTTGACCAATTTAATTATAAACATTTTGATAATTCACCAATTAAGTCCATCAATTGATTTTGGTTGGAAATTGCTAACATAGAGGTCAATCATTTTACATGGCACCATCGATGCTGATGCGAACAATTTTTATAATTTTTTAAAAGGTTAATGATTTTTTTTTTATTCCTGTTTTCTCTTCTTCTTCTTTTTTTCCTTGTTATTTTCTTTTTCATTATGCTAAGCAAGAGGGCTAAGTGCTAGGCGAGGTCGACCTTGCTAAGGCTGGGCTAATGAGGCTTGCTTTGCTGTCATTGGGCGAGGTCGACCTCACCAAAGGCCAGTTAGGCGAGGCTCACTCTCGTTGGATTTGGCAAGGCCAGAGAAATTAATAAACAATTCATACAAATTATAAAAATAATCCAATTTTTAGACAAAATCGATTGCATGAATTGAATGGCAATGTGTCAAAAATATTTAAGACTAAATTGAACAAATTAAAAGGTTTGGAATTGAATTGATATACTTGCAATAGATTTGGGATTTTTTTGGTAATTTTCCCATTAAACGGCAAGCTTTTTGACCAAGAGAAATACTAATGGTGTAACAATAACATTCAAACTAATGGACAATAAGGATAATAAAATCAAAATATGTACCTTATTATCAAAGTCAAACTCAATCGAATTTAATTGATTAATGACCACATTGAACTCATTGAAATGCTTAGCAACTGACACACATTCGCCAATCTTTAAGTAAAAATGTCATATCAATTAGACATTATTGATTGTGGAGGGCTTCCTATACATGTTTGATGGAATATTTATTTGTCATGTACTGGTGTTCTCTTTCACAATGTTAAAGAGGACATTATGAGTCAAAATCCGTTGTATAACACCAATAGTCTATCTGTCCGGCAAATCCTTACGAGGTTGCTTCATTGGCCTTAGCTTCTTCCCACACAAGAGTTACTGTAGATTCTTCTATTATAATAATTCTCAATATGAATCTTTTAAAAACCAAAATCTTTCCCATAAAATTTATTAATTCTCGCTTTTCCATTTTGTAACGCCATCCATGCACTTTGAGTTAATCAAGTTAGGCTCAATACAAATTATTGCAAGGAAAAAAAGTTGATTGAACAGTAAAATTAGAAGAACAAAAATAAATTGAAGGCCTGATTTGTGTAGTTTGGTTAGAGGGACCTACTTAACACGAGAACAACATAAGATTCCATTATAGAAAATGGGTAAAAAACTAACACTCGCCTCTCATACTTTATGTATATATTTACAATCCAAAATATGAACCTCTTTTAGTAAACCTATTCAAATTAGTAATCTACTAAAATTAGGAAACTTATTTGGATTGGGTTTCTTTATGAACTCAAATTCAAGACATAATTTGAATTTCTTTAGACATTATAGATAAAAGAGCTTAATTTCTTTGGTTGGAAAAATTGAAAGATATATGATGATCCTTGACCTAGAATTTTTCAGGAACAACAAAGTCCAAATTGAATTAGAGTATTGCTTTTACTTTGGCTGCCCCATGGAAGTCTGAGGAGGCGAGGGCCTATAATGTAGGTTACTATAATGCGCTTGGAGCTTCATTATTCGAATGTGCTTTTAATAGTCAATAGAGAGGAAAAGGGCTTTAAGAGAAAATACATATTTTTCATGGGCATTATGGTCAATTAAACTTGAAAGAATGTCAGATGGAGCCGTTTAAGACATGGAATCAGAGCCATCCTTACAAAAATATAGAACACCTCAATGATCTTTCATCCCACAAAAAAATTATCTAGTAATTTAATTGTCAGGAGCCCTTTGTGAGGCTAATACAAGGTAAGTTTATTGTATATACGCTGGATTGTTCAAATCTTCCATAAATGTAGAATATGTTGACTAAATTGGAAAATTGGGAAGTATATTGGGAGGCTACCTAATTCCATCACTTGCTGCCATTTATTTATCTCTAAAGGATGTGAATCTCAAACCATAAATGGACTGAAAGCACATCTAATAACCTCACTGACCTCGTGAGTTTTGTAATAAATAAATCAAATCTGGGTAAGTGCCTAAATAGGATATTAATTTATGATCATACGCGTAATCCATGACCAAGATCTGCTCTTAACCACTTAATCTACCTAATGGAGTTCTTTTTAAATTTCACTTTAATTAATGAGGTTTTCTGTAGACAAGTTAATGGGCATGTGATCAAGGTCTTGATTTGAAGTGAAGGGTCAAACTTCCATCATGGTTAGAAAGCACCTAGTTATCTAAATTGTTTTCACAAAATGACCGTAAAAGTCATAAGGAATTACTTAGTAGCTTATTTACAAGATTTATTAAAAAACAAGAGTATTTATAGAAACTCTAATTGCGCACTTTGAAAAAGCCAAGAAAATGTGCAAAACTGTATACGGAAATACAATTTTGTGGGCCAATTATTTACTAGCTCGAAGTGTTGAAATATTTTCCTACCGTTACCAAGTTCTACATAATCAAATGTCATGCGATTTTAAAGAAGACAGTCAACTCAATCAAGAGATCATTTATTAAATTTCCGTTAGACAATAATTGTGGCCTTCATGGCAACAAAAACCATGTACGATAAATTAAAAAGCTATTTTGGCGTATCCATTGATGCACAGTGCCCGTATTTGTTTGACAATTCAACGACCTACCTGGAGACGTTACAAGTTTTCCCTAATCAAGCACTATACGATATCGAAGAGGAAGACTGACTCGGTTAAGTCACTTATCAAGTTTCCGTTAAACAATAATTGTGGCAAACATGGCAACGAAATCCATGTACGATCAATTGAAAAGCCAACTTGGGAATGTACATTGATTGCGGATTGTGATTATTCATTCTTAACAATTTAAGAGCATGGTAAAAAGAATCAACTATTTGAAGGCCAAGAAAATCCTAGAAATACCATGCATCGGTAAAACTTTGTCTAGTATGCAAATAGCCTTTATAAGAATGTTGGGCATTACAAAAATTGTGCTAAAAAACTTAAGAAGCTTTACATCATTCTTATTAAAAAAACAAATATCCAATTTTTGCAAATTTTCACACTGTAATTTCCCCTCTTGTTTTTTACCCTTTGGCAATTTAGCAACGGGAGAGTGACTCTTTTTTAATCCATGTAATTTTTTGTTGAACGCGAGCCTGTATGACCAAACGGGGAGAGAACGAGAAGTGCATATAAATACAAAAGGCATTGAGGGCTCGCTTGGCTTGGCTTCTCTCCAACTCATGCATTTGGGAAAACCTGAATTCTCACGCTGCTCTCTTATCTGAATTCGAGACCCTCCTCGCAGCGCATCTGAGCGGATTCTGGGTTCATCTGGTTGTGAGTGGGCGCTTCTGTTGATTTCTGATTCTCGTGCGGTGTGCATCATTTATCTCTCTCTCTACGGGCGACAATCAAACTCCGATTCATGCTTGGTTCTTTGTTGAGGGTTTTCTTATGCCAAAAGGGTTTTGGGTTATTGGTAATGCTGCTTGAATAGGTTGCTTATAGGTCTTGGGCAATTGGGTTTCGAGAGGCGGGTTTGCTCGAGCGCTTTGTGTGTCGTGAGTTCAAGTATTAGCTTTGCGGGTGTTTTGTCTTTTTTTTTTTTTTTTTTTTTCAAATGATGGATTATATATTTGAGGTTGAGAATTAGTGGGAGCTTGGGTTTTTCGTCTGTTTGATCAAAAAGATGAGTCGTAGGCTGCGGCGGAAGGTTTCCAGGAAGGGAAAGGAGAAGGTGGTCGCACATAGCTATACTGAATTTGAGGGGGAAGTTTCAACTTCGGAGCGAAATGGGGATGTGGATTGGACTTGCTTGCCCGATGACACGGTGATTCAGCTGTTTTCCTGTATGAATTATCGTGACAGGGCGAGCTTGGCATCGAGCTGTAAGACATGGAGATGCTTGAGCGCATCTTCTTGTCTGTGGAACTCATTGGATCTTCGAGCGCACAAGTGCGATTTGGCGATGGCGAGTTCGCTTGCTTCTAGATGCAGGAATCTGCAGAAGCTCAGATTTCGAGGAGCTGAGTCGGCTGATGCAATAATTTTTCTCCAAGCTAGGAACTTAAGAGAAATAAGTGGTGATTACTGCAGGAAAATAACTGATGCAACTCTATCTGTAATTGCTGCGAGACATGAGTTGCTCGAGTGCCTTCAACTTGGCCCGGACTTCTGCGAGAGGATCACTAGTGATGCTATCAAACAGATAGCTTTCTGCTGCCCTAAGTTGACTAAACTTCGGCTTTCAGGAATTAGGGATGTGCAAGGTGATGCCATTAATGCTCTAGGAAAACATTGTCCACATTTGATTGATGTTGGGTTCTTGGATTGTCTGAAAGTTGATGAGTTGGCTTTGGGAAATGTGGCATCTCTTAGATTTCTCTCAGTTGCCGGGACATCAAATTTGAAGTGGGGTGTGGTTTCACATGTTTGGCATAAGCTACCTAACTTAGTTGGGCTGGATGTTTCTCGAACTGATGTTGGTCCGGCGGCTGTTTCAAGATTGTTGAACTTATCCCTAAGCTTAAAAGTTCTGTGTGCCTTGAATTGTCCCGTTCTAGAGGGAGATGTCAATTTTATTGTGCCCAAGATTAAAGGAAAATCGTTACTTGCTCATTTTACGGATATCTTTGAAGGGATAGCATCTTTATTTGTCGATATCACAAGCAAAGGGAAGACCGTATTTTTGGACTGGAGAAACTCAAAGAAAACTCATAAGTGCATGGATGAGATGATGAGTTGGTTTGAGTGGATTCTATCACATTCGCTTCTACGAAGTGCGGAGAACAATCCACAGGGTTTAGATGATTTCTGGTTGAAGCAAGGTGCTCCATTATTGCTCATCTTGATGCAGAGCTCTCAAGAAGATGTGCAAGAGAGAGCAGCAACTGGACTTGCAACTTTTGTTGTCATTGATGATGAACATGCTAGCATTGATCGAGGAAGAGCTGAAGCAGTCATGCGAGATGGAGGCATACGACTCCTCCTAGACCTTGCTAAATCTTGGCGGGAAGGGCTACAATCAGAGGCTGCAAAGGTAAGGTTTTTCTGGTACTTGGAGCTATCTGATTAAATTTTCGCCTTCCTTTTTGCGGAAAAGCTGATTGATTTCGTAATACTCTCTTTTCATAATTATAGTAATTTTGGAACACATAGAAATGACATGTATTGAGAACTTAATGTCTGATGTGTTGACCTCTTGGTATGTTTCAGGCTATAGCAAATTTGTCTGTGAACGTCAATGTTGCAAAAGCTGTTGCAGAAGAAGGTGGAATTGATATTCTTGCTAGTTTGGCGAGGTCAATGAACAGGCTGGTTGCTGAAGAGGCAGCTGGAGGTTTATGGAATCTTTCTGTTGGAGAAGAGCATAAGGTATCATCGTTGTTGCTTGCTTATCACTTTTGCAGGATATTGTGTTTTGTTTTGATATTGATAATGGTTTCTTGTCAGGGTGCTATTGCTGAGGCTGGTGGAGTAAAAGCTCTAGTTGATCTTATATTCAAGTGGTCCTCTGGTGGTGATGGTGTTTTGGTACAAATTTTCCCATTTTACATCGGTTCAAGCTGCAAGCAATTTCTCTTTTATCATTTGTTTCTAAATCAATGATTTAGGATAATTTACTAGCGGATTGGTCCTTCACTTGTCTTCAGGAACGTGCAGCTGGTGCTCTGGCAAATTTGGCAGCTGACGACAAGTGTAGCATGGAAGTCGCACTGGCTGGTGGAGTGCACGCTTTAGTTATGCTTGCTCGCAACTGCAAGTTCGAGGGTGTTCAGGAGCAGGTGCTGTGCTTCATTCTATTCAGATACAAATATCACGAGAGTGGTGTGAAATAACAGACCGATAAGCACCAAAATATCCGGCAGCTTTATCTAAAATTGCCATAACTATCATCCATTACTAAGTAGCCTTGTATCAATTCATCTGGTGCATTTTTTTCAACTTTCGATTAAATAACTCTTTTCTCTGGGGAAACAGGTTCCATACAAAGATATCATAACTTAAAAATAGTTTACAGGTTAAAAGTTTTCACACTATGGAGCATTTTACTGATAAGGATGCTTGCTTAAGCGTTTCAAGCGGCATAGATTTGTAGTACAGTATCCGGCATCTGAAATGAGGAAAATGTTTTAGCCAAACAAGTGCATCTTCAAGTTTTTAAGGATGAAGAGTGAAGAGCTGGAATTAATCTTGTATAATGGTCATTCCGTCAATCATGGGGGTAGCTTTCTGAAGGAATTGAGCTGATAAATAATATTCTTCCTGTTCATGATATGCGTGTTGGTAGTACTCTCATTACTATTTGCCTTTAGCATTCACTGTATATCTTGATCTTCTGATAATGTACCACTGATCTCTTATGATGCTAGAAACATAATGCTGACTTCCTCTTGGTTAAGGTTGAGAGTACTGACACATTTTTCAATTGAATGGCATCAAACTTTACAGGCTGCTCGGGCCTTGGCTAATTTAGCTGCTCATGGAGATAGTAATGGTAATAATGCAGCAGTAGGGCAAGAGGTGGGTGCTCTTGAAGCACTAGTTCAACTGACAAGATCACCCCATGAAGGTGTCAGGTAATTTATGAATCTGTTTTTTCTATAAATTGAATGACTCAGTTTTTGTCTCGTCATGTGCGGAACTTTTTCTAGATGGAAGCCCCTGTACTTTGTGGCCATTCCTTAGACAGCAATTTTATGATATGCATAAGTTTTGAGAACACATGAAGCAGGTGCATGAAGAAAATAGCATGAATACTCTCAAACAAACAAAAATAGAAGTACATGATACGTTTCTTTTATGATGAGGAATTATGTTGAACTGCAACGATTGCTTTTTGTATGAGATTAATGCTTGGAAGCTATATGTACTTGAGAATAAATGAGTAAATGTGGAAAAAAGTGCAGGAGTAGGCGTGGAGGCTAAATAGAAAATAGAGAAATAGGAAATTTTCTGTTTGAGGGTGATACTAGGTGAAGGTTAATTACCATAAAAACCGTAATATGAATCTATTAATGTGAAAGAATGGAATTTTGCATTGTGGACAATATGGAATTTCATAATCAATATAAAAACTTTAAGATCCTTTTTAAAGTTGTTATTTACGGGCTCTTTTACCCTTTTTAGCATGTGTCTCAATTATCACATCACATCTTCTCAGAAAGCTTCTTGATATCAATATGTCAAACTTTCAAGTGTTCAAATCACCTTAAATAGGTCTTTCGTTTTATCCATAGTATAGCCATACCAATTTTTCTCAATAAATTCATATTTTAATTCTTTCTTCTTCAGTTCTTGCACATAGACTGAGCATTCATCTCCTCAAAATCATATTGTGCACATGTGCAGAAAAAATTCTCTCCCATAAAACATAAGCAGTCCAACAATATTCTCTCCTGAGCGTAAGCAGCATACTTTGGTCACAAAGAAGATGCAGAATACATTTCTATATTTCATGCCTCACTAATATCTTGTTCTTGAATTTTTCATTAATTCCTCATTCTCTTTGTAAATTAGACCCAAGATACTTGAGCAGCTTGCTTTGTGATGCTTCTTTTCTCTACCTGTCCTCGCAGGTCATTAATTTATAATATTCCTCTCAATGAATATACATCTCATACTAGATGCTTTTTTTTTTTTTTTTTTTTTGGTGTACTTTGATACAAAAATTCCAAATATACTATGTTTTTTCCCCTTATTTTATCTACTTCGATGAAAACTTTTAGTTCCCCAAAGTTCCACCTACTTATGTCTCTGTCTCACTCATTAAAGCTCATCTCATTGTAAAATCTTTGTGCTGAGTAACAAAATATTGAATGTGTCTAGTGATCTTGTCATTATACTTATTGCTGGGACATGGGAGGTAAGGCTTCAAATTTGAACCTTTAAGCTGGCTTATCCGTAACCAAGAAAGAGAAAAAAGGCAAGTAAGCTCACTTCTTTCGTAATTTCTTAACCCACCAAATGTTCTTGGTGAAATCACAGCTTCATCATAGGTCTTTTATTGTTTGGATACTTGCTTGTGCACATCTTTTCCTTCACATTTTTCCTTCAGTTTTGTGAATTCACACGATAATATCTTTCATCTATAACTCCTTCAGTCCATGATTTCTTTTATTTACGAATAAGATAGTATCCATAATTGGTCTCACCAGCATCAAACCAAATTTCTTTTGAAAACTCTCTTATCACCTCCACATATGCTCAATTCCTCCTCCTCCTCCTCCACAATTTCGTTATTCATCAGCTTAATGCCTCTTCATTGATCATCTTCCAGCATTCTCTTCGCTCTGAAAATTCTGATCAGCATGTGATGCCTATCTTATCCATAACCACCCTTATATCAAGTCTGACTGCTTTTTTATTTCCAATTCTAGCACTCCTGATTCATCTATAAAGGTAATAACTCCTACATTCTTGTAACTCATTTATCACTTGCATATGTACTTAAGAGGGGGGTGGGGTGTAGGCACTGAAGATGTACCTTGCTGTCTTTCCTTAACAGCACCTTCTACAATAGAGAATCTTTAACTTTCATTCTGGTCCGTCTAATTTTCTTGAATTTCTTTTGATTCATTCTGTCTTTTATCCTTTAATGCGAAGAGAAGCTACTCCTATATAACATCTCTAGCCACTCTTCAAGCTGTAAATTCCCATAACTCACCGGGTTCTCCTCCCTTTTACTAATGTTGGAAGACTAACAATGAAGAAATGGTGGAGGAGATTAACTTTTTCCGTGGGGCTCAAGATTGGGACCTCAACACTTTCTTAAATTTATTTAGTCACCGTTAGCGGTGCCTTAGCTGAGCTCCCGGGCTTCAGTAATTGGCTCGCTAATGCCTCAAATTGTTGTATCAAGCAGTGTTAGATATGAGAGAGGGTGATAGGTTGAGGTGGAATTGCCATGCCCCTGGAACTTTTTCTGTCAAATCCTACTATTTTGGTCTCATCTTTTCTTAGATGCAATTCCAACAGAGCACGCTCCTTCCATGGAAATCTAGTTGGAAAGTCAATGTTTCCTTGAAGTTTCCTTTTTCGCTTGGGAAGCAGACTGGGGACTCATTGTTACTTTAATAGATGTTTTTTGTGCAAGAGTGTAGAGTCGAGTGCGATTCACTTAGTTTCGCATTGTAGCTAGATGAGAAAGATTTCGCATTGTGGCTAGATGAGAAAGATTTGGACTATGGTTTTTGAAAATTTAGGAGTGAAATAGGTGTCCTCCGGCTCAATGCAACACAACTTTGTGCATGGAGAGGGAAAATCGGTTTGTGTGCTAGAAAGGAGCGGATTACTAAGATGATTCTTCTCCTCGTTTTTTGGCTCATTTGGGGAGAGAGGAATAAGGGGGGCATTTCAAAGAGTTCAAACCCCTTGGGATTTTGATGTTGGGATAAAACCCTGAGAAGGTATTCAACACCAAGGAGAAAATCGAAGGTACAAGAGACGCCTTGCTTGATTTGCTGCTAGGAGTGCCCGGACCCCTTTCTTTACAATTGCTGCTGGCTCTCACTTTTGCTCCGGCAGAGATGGTCAGAGTCATGAAGTCCGGGATTGAATATGGCAGGAAACTAGTGAGGCTCTCGTCATCCCTCATCGATAAACCAAAGAGAGATAGGGGTTTGCTAAATAGATACAATTAAGAGGAAACACACAATCCGGACAACTGTCTTTCGAATGCCTAAGCCAAGAAAAAGAAAGAACATCTTCCTTGAAAGAGACAACTTAATTCATCATGAAAATGCTCTAAATTTTATAACAACCCTTCCGAGACTAGTAAATAGGCATACAAACCTTTATCAATTGGATTCCTACCTAAAGAAGTAAACCTAATATATGACCAGGACTCTTTAAACATGTGGAAACTCAATGAATTCCATCTTGATTCTCTGCAAATGCCACCTAAGGGATGTTAGCTCTTTTTCTCTCAACTCCATTCACACGATAACCTTTTCTAATAGGGGCTTCATAAACATATTAGTAGTAGTCCTACTATAGGACATTGCCATGAAATCCACAATCAACCTGTGCGTACCAGAGGCACATTCAACTTCTTTTCTATGGATTTGCTTCTAATATAGCCTTGGTCACTCCAATCCAAGAACTCACCATTCCTGTAATCGGGTCACCTGAAACAGTTAGCTCTTCTTAATTTGGAATCTTTCTTGGTACTTTTCATTCTTAAAGACGAGCTAAAACAGCTTTCAACACGACCTCCTAAAGTCTATATCCAGCAACAGATTGCAAGAAATAAGTTTCCAACTCAGCTTCATTTTGATGGTAAATTTTTGGATTCTGCTGTTTGTAATCCCAGCTGGAGGTGAAGGAGTGCCTGTTGACGTTGTATCTTCATCTGAAGAATCAGATGTATAAGTTTAAATATCAATGCATATATTTGCATGAAATTTTTTATCCTTCTGCAACTTAAGAAAGCCCCTGCAAATTTCAGGGTTGATCTGATTTTATTACTCGCAATAATCGTGTTAAATTGTGAATGCATAAATGAGTATTGCTCTTCAAATATATGATGTGGTTTACTCCTATTCTCTGCATATGCTCAAGGAGGTTGATCTGTAATACTTTGTGCACTCATCAAACAGGCAAGAAGCTGCTGGCGCACTGTGGAATCTGTCTTTCGATGACAGAAATCGCGAAGCCATTGCATCAGCAGGTGGCGTGGAGGCCTTGGTATGGTGTTTATTTTAACTTAATTGCGATCTCATCAAGCTCTTCAGCTGCAATTTCCTACTATTGTGCACAATATAGGATTACATGAGATGGCAGAACTGTAAACAGCACCTGCTTTCTTTGAAGGTTAATGAGAATAAACTCATTCTCATGTCATGAAAGTATGGTCACAGTGTGAATAAATGAACTGGTGTAGTGCTACCATTACATCTTTTCTATACTGGGATGTGGAATTGATTTGGGAAAGGTGCAACTTGTCCAGTTCACATGCTCTCTATTGGCCTTGACTGCCCTGGGCATTTGAACTTTTTTAGCTGTTTACTTGTCCTCTTGACTGATAATCTGTTTCAAACATAATATATGCAAGGGAAAGTGGGAAATAATGCACTCTAAGGAGTGCAACTGTCTGTAAAATTGTTTCCTGACATAATGTTGGCATGTCTTCTTGCCCCATTATTATGGACATTGTCTGACAAAAACTAGAAAATGAGAACTCTTGTTGTAAATGCTCCATGATCATCACTTTAGGAGGATGGTAGTCATTATATACTATGCTCTGTACAATTGAATCTTTTGCCTTAGTATCACTATGCATAGAATTGTGGGAATACCTTCTGTATTTAGCCTAATAAATCTTGATGGTACTCTTTAATGGCCAAAATTTTGGTCGAGAAAAACGAGTTGATCATTCATTCTACGTTGATTCATAGGTTGCTCTCGCACAGACATGTTCGAATGCCTCCCCAGGTCTACAAGAGCGAGCAGCTGGTGCTCTTTGGGGATTATCAGTTTCAGAAGCCAATAGGTAGTCTCATATTTCTAAATTGGATATATAACTGTGCACATTTGTGTGAAAATGCACTGTTAAGTTCCTGTGCATGCCTTCATGCATCTTTAGGAATTCGATAACATATGGTTCGATGCGTTCTGGAATTGCTTTTAATATGGATTTTGGTGGGCTTTGTCTTGTATCTAGCAAGAAATTGACATGCCCATACTTTTCATGCAAGCGTGATTTAGTGAAATGTATCTATTAAGTGGGGATGATAATGGGTCAATTTGTTGGGTTCTATTAATTGATCAAACCGACTAGGAACTTCGATTGTCAAGTTCCAGGTACAAGTGACAATATCGCAGAGACCCTATGGAGTTTGGACGGTTTTAGCCTTAAGGACCTTTTAAATATTCAAACCTGTCTCAATAATTGTTATACTACCAAAGTGGCATTATTTCAAAATTAATTCAATAATTCTCTGGGATTTTGAGCAATTCAAATAAGTTAGCATCTCTTTGAGTTAAGGAAATGCCAAAATTTTGGATTTAGGGTGGGGGAGATGGTCAGAACCCCATTTTCTCTCCAGAGTTGAGTTTTGATGCCAAGAGTTGCTACCTTAATAAGGTTGCTCTGTTTGGGACGAGAAAATGCTATTATATTCTAGTTTGGGACCAGTCCCCATTGACAACTCATCCTGCCGCCATTCCCACTACTAAGAAATGATTGATACTTTTAAGTGAGAGTAATTGCTATTTGTTAGAATCAGTAATTAAAGGGAAAAGTGAACTTGAATGTGTTTCAGGCAACAAGGGAAATTGACTTGTAAGAGATCAGTCAAGACATATTTGATGAGGTTGAGTTGGTGGCATCTATCTTATGGTATTTCTTGTTGGGTTAGCATTCATGTTGCTCATGTGCTAGCATCTTGGTAGGACAAGAAAAAAGAGCCTCTCTCAGCTTTTCGAAATAGTTGCAAAGCAAAGTGTCATTATAAGGGCTAAGACTAGGGCTTAATGCAATTTGTCCAACATTGAATGGAAGCTTGAAATCTCAAAATAAGACATGGATGTTTCTGTGCCTGAAGAAAATAGAAATAATGGATATATATGTGTGCGCATGTGTGTGTAGATAATATTGCCAGTGAGATTAAGCATGGATAAGTTTTATGGCTTGTGAAGAGCCTTTTTTGTGGTTGATTACTTCTCAAGATTCGTATGCATTAATTTTGTTGCAAAGCTGATTAGATAACCTGCGGTAAATAGCTAAGAGAAAAGAAGGAATAGAGAAGAAATAGAGAGGAGAGGAAGAGAGGAAGAAACAGATTGTAAAAGCTAAAAAGGGGCTCTCAGTTTCTGTGTTATCAAAGCCCTACACCTATTGCGGTATATTTATATCCAATATAAATTGTACATGACCATAATGCCCTTATTTATGTAAAAAGAAATAAAATCCAGAAAATAAAACCAAGGCCACTCAAGTGACTTAACAAATTTGATACTCACATACAGGATTTCTGTTGTTCTGTGAATTAGCTTGTGTCATAATATTGGATGCATAGGAAAAAATGGTTTTGCTTGAGCTAGATATTGTTAATGCTATAACGTTATGTATAGCATGATGAAAATTGTTTATTCTCTCTTTTGCATGATGTGTCTTCCCATAGTAAAGTGTGTCCAGATTGTTTCTCAGCATCTTTGTTTTCTACTCAATATACTTGCTCTTCTTTTTTATGATACTAACCCACAGATTTTTTTGGTAGTGTTGCTATTGGTCGAGAAGGTGGTGTTGCTCCTTTGATTGCTCTGGCTCGATCTGATGCTGAAGTGAGTCTTTCGCCCACTCTGATGTATGCCTGCAGTTTAATTTAGTTTTGTCGCTGCTAGGCATGGCTTTTTACACAACATGATTTTGTTATGCCCATGTGTCTGTATTTCGAACAAATTGTATCTGATTTATCCTTCTCTTTGGCAAGTTAAATGCCACAAAGCCACTCAGTTATGAAGTCCACAAGTTTTGGTTAATGTTTGTACATGTAAGCAGATAAATTGAATGTGATTTACAATGATATTTTCAGGATGTCCATGAAACTGCCGCTGGTGCTCTATGGAATCTTGCTTTCAACCCTGGTAATGCTCTCCGCATAGTGGAGGAAGGGGGAGTTCCTGCTCTTGTTCATCTTTGTTCTTCATCGGTCTCCAAAATGGCACGTTTCATGGCTGCATTAGCTTTGGCATATATGTTTGATGGCAGGTACGTTTTTTTCTAAGTTGACAGATTAGTATAATGGGTCTTGTTCCTTTACCTGGTAACTTTGTAGTGCACATCATATATCTTCTCAAATGAAGTTGATCTCTCACGTTTATTTCTGTTAATATTCACCATAGAGACACAACTTTGAGTGACTTGGAAGTTCGTTCTGCAATTCCAGGACAGATGCAAAGAATTTGAAGAAGCTGTGATTTTGTTAGTTTAGCTTTGGTGCCTATAGCTTTTTGTTTCTATGTTGGAAGCTCATCCGTTGGTTATCTATGCCATCACTTAGATGGTAAAGCATGTTCTTATTTGAGAGAAATAACAGATCTAACATCTCAGTTTGAATTTGAAATGAATGGCTTTTGTCCAAAGTTTGTGTTTTTTTTTTTTCTTTTTTCTTTTTCCTTTGGTATATTTGGAAGTTCGTGTTACTTTTGGCACATGGGCCAATTTTTTTTTTTTTTTTTTTTTTTTTTTTATATGATATTTGGCTGAGGATGGAATGTAATGTAATCTGAAAATAGTTTGCAAAATACCTTTTGATTATGCTGTAATGGAAGTACTTGCTTTTGGGCCCTGAGTTGTGTGACATTTCATTTAGTCGGTGCATTTGTCTATTAGCTCTCAACGAAAAAGGAATCTTTTTTGCGTATGTCCTCATATTGGAAGAGTTTTTATTATCTTAACATGAAGAAACTGATATACTGAAACTTCTTGATCTATTTTGCAGGATGGATGAATATGCATTGGTTGGGACTTCATCAGAAAGCACCTCTAAGATTGTGAGCTTAGATGGGTCCAGAAGGATGGCTTTGAAGCACATTGACGCTTTTATCAACATGTTTTCTGATCGGCAAGCTTTCACTGCTGCAGCTGCCTCGTCTGCTCCTGCAGCATTAGCAGAAGTGACAGAAGGGGCTCGTATTCAAGAAGCAGGACATCTCAGATGCAGGTCCCACCATCTTCCCTCATATCCAATTCAATTCTACCACCGCAAATATGTAGATGTTCTTGCCTGAAGTTTTATCTATGAATTTGCTATCCATTCTTCTTTTTATCTTAATTTGATTGATTTGCTTATTTAAATATCTTTACTACGTTTATCTTTGCTAATGAGAAATCAGATGTAGGTCGTTTGACATATAAATTGTGTAATGCATGGGAATCATGGCAAGCAACTTCCTTTCTAAGAGATGTGGAATGATTATCAGAGAAGTTGTATTACTAGTTTATTGTCCATGGGAGCACTAGGCAAAGAGGAATTAGTGTTTCAGCAGATAAACAAGTGGCCACTTTCTGTGTCTTTTCTTTTGTCAGCTGTTCTTTTCACACTCTATTGTTATTTGTTTCCTCTGTTCTTCTCCCTCTAATATTTTCTCAGTGGAGCTGAAATTGGAAGATTTATCTCCATGTTAAAGAATCCTTCTGTACTCAAAGCATGTGCAGCATTTGCCCTTCTCCAGGTAACTAGCCTCCTACAAAATTTTTAAAATTTTTCTCCTATCCTTTCGACAAAAACTGTTAAATTTTACTCCATTTTGCATCCAAATTTTCATTCCCTCCATTTTCCTTTGTTTCCCAAACGTAACATAATTGTTTGTGGCGTGTCCATATTGCAGTTTACCATTCCTGGTGGCCGCCATGCTTTGCACCATGCGAAACTTATGCAAAATGCTGGAGCTGCTAGAGTTCTGCGAGCAACAGCTGCCGCTGCGACCGCACAAATTGAGGCCAAGATATTTGCAAGAATTGTACTTCGTAACCTGGAGCACCATCAGGCAGAATCTTCAAAGGGGATTTGACATATTTGGCAAGCCGAAAATTTGTCCATAGCAACAGAACGATGCTCCATGACTTTGGCCTCCATACTTCCATTCGTTAGAAGAGCAGAGATTAGCTGCCCTTTTCATCCAAGGGGCAAGATTGTTATATATGATTTTCTTCTTTAATATTTTATTTTTTTTCCTTGACGCCCTTAAAAGAAAACTATACCTGCTGAAAGTACATTCTGATGGTGTATCGGTGTTGTTATTTTCCCTCACCTGTATGCATCGATACAGATCCTAGATAGTCATAGAGAGTGTTTCTTTTTAGACATGGAGGTAGCTGCGATATGGTGTTGTGAGAATTGCGAGAACATTTTCCTTGGTGAAGTATTATTTGGAGACAATGGTTGACATCCTCAGACTCAGTACTAATAGTGCATGCTTACGGCCTTGGGAAGTTATTCTCACAAAATCATATAGAGAGAAACTTTATAAGGAGAAGCATTGATAATACAAATAAGATGATGCAAATGAGGGGAGGAGATTTCTTTGTATACAAATGTTCAGTGGGTGACTGCCGTATATCTCTTGACTGCTGTATATCTCTTCTCAATTTAACGGTGGAGATTATATTGTCCCATTTATCAACTATTCGCATTTTATTACAAGAACACTCTAGAATAGTGTATAATTATAATATTGCTTGTTCCTAAAATATTTAAGAGAACACTAGAGAAGCTAGCCTGGTCTTGTTGAATTAGTCGTGTCCTTTTCGTATGAGAAACCTGTAGACCGTGAGACTTGCATAGACATGTTGATTGTTGAGCTTTCGGTACTGCAGTTGTGGTTGGAAAAAAATGAAAAACAATAGTGTCCATAGGATTTAGTGACAATCCAAATTTTTCATGCAAAAATTTTTATGCATTGCAGACTAGAAAGAAGTATCTGTCAGCTCCTTTCAGTCTTGACAAAAGATGCATTAATTTGCATCTCTTGGACCTTCAAGCATTCATCATGACCAAGACCAATTAAAATACCTCACCAGAGATTATGTTCCTATTAAATTCGTTGTTCTTGGGAAGCTTTTAGAATTGGTGTATGTTTACTGTCTCAAATTTGAATAAGAGAAGGTTGATCATGTTCAGGTGTGAAAGATGAGGCCAGGCAGGGTCTTTGACATTGCTTTTCTTCTCACTGGATTTGGTATTGAAAGGGTTAGTAGAACACCTAAAGAGGGGTGAATAGGTGTGAAAATAGATTTTTGCGAAATGCAGTAAAAATGCTTTACTTTTAAACCGAGTCAGATTGACTATAGACTTTGCAGAAGGATTCATATTTTAACAACTATTTCAAAACATAGAAGTATATCGCAGCAAATAAAGTAAAGGAGTTCAGGGAAGAGAAAAATAAACACAAGATTTATAGTTGTTCGGCTTAGATTAAGCCTACGTCCACTCTCCAAGTTGACAGCCTTCTGGCTGGTTTCCACTATGAATCGAAAGAGAATGTTATAGCCATGTGATCTCGACTTTTCAGTGAGGTGATTCTACTACTCTCACAAAATCACTCTCTAGAGTTGATCTCTTTTGAATACAATTTTAAGCACTAAAAGATGAAGGACAAGTGATTAGGAAGCTTCAGACTTTGAAATTCTTCTTTCATGCTCTACTCGAATGACTTGAAAAATCCCCTTAAATACTCCTCCATGCATTGTCGACTGTTGGCACTTTCCAGAGGAATTCTTCCAATCAACCCGTTGGACAGAATCAATCAAGGAGATCTCGAGCCGTTTAAAGATTGAGATGAAAGCCCGTCAATCCTGTTCGCCCATACAATCAAGATCTTGATTTCCATAAGTAGATTCTTTCCAAATAAGCTTGCCTTCCAAAATGATTTGTTTCTTCGAAATTGATTCCAATTAAGATAACCAATATGGTAAGTGATATTTCCAACTAGAAAGCCTTATGTATCATGTTCGTACTGAAACCTTGAAGAAAATAATCATGAGTCTGATTAAGTCTTCATTCTTGCGTTCAGTCTAGAATTTGTCAGAGTGGGCAGACTTTTGATGTAAGATAGACTTTGACACAGAAGTCTGGCAATCTTCATAATAGAACTTAGATAAGTTTTGTCAACTTCAAAACATTATAGGAGTTTTCTCCAACAGGTATAACCTAGAGTCTTCCATGGCAAGGACAGAGGGAGATTGTTGATTCACCAAATCAAGCCTGACCATGGCTGTTGCCTCTTTTATAGTCCTTTCAACAGATGTTATTAAGAGATTAGGAGATGATAAAGAAACGGACCAACAAAAATGGTATTGATATTTTGTGAATCCCTGCGGCTAGAAAAATGGAGATTCAATGAAAATCTAGTATTTTTTAAGATGTAGGGGCAATATAAGTTTTTCCCAACACGTCCGATATCCTAAATTTCCAATTAAACCAAATCAAATGTCAATCCTTTCTTCGTCTCAACACAAGGCAATTGCAACTTGTTGAAGCAACAATAGACAAGACAGTTGAATGTTGTTGAATGTGGGACCGATGACAGTGAATGTACGAGGAAAACAAAAGTATTTTATTTGTGTTTGCTTTAAGTTATTTGAGAAGATTTGCTACTTCATTCTCTCTTCTTTTGTGCAAATCGATGCATATGAGTTGTATTTTATAATTGCAAGTGGCATTCATATGTGCATCTAATTACAGATGATCTCTCTTTGGTCCCTGTGTTGTTGAAATAATATTTACAATCTTCGTTTTGTATTTTTCGATGCTATGTTTTGTCTAATTGGGGATGAGACATATTTACGTTATTTTTGCTTCCAATTTGCAGTGCTTTTGTGGAGTAGATTCGAGACTCTAGTTGAAGCAGCAGATGAGTTGAATCCTCGACATGTGCTTGATCTAGTTCCACCTTCACAAGAGACTAGAGTTAGCGGTGATGGTGTGGCTTTTGCAGACCACATATGAAAGTATCGTGAGGAGGTTAGAGCAGTACTAAAGGTTAGCAGTGAAGCATATTATTCTACAGCGAATCAACATCGTGGAGTGAAGGGTTGTTAGTTGTCTGCATAAGGCGAGAGAAGTTTCCGAAGGGCACTTATGACATGTGGAAGTCGATGAAGTTCAGGCCTGGTGTAAGGTATTGAAGAGAACTAGTCTTATGCTTATGCTATAGAGCTATTGCCCACGTTACAAATCAAATCAGTAGTGTTTCGGGCTTTGCTTTTGAGTTGATAGACAGAGTGCGGCCATTGAGAAGTTGAGTTAGTCGGTTGCCAAAGGTATGGAAAGATGTCATTCAAGACGTGCTTGATGTTAAAGAAGCGAGGTCCTGGAGAGACTACTTCGATCGTAGATCCTTGATGAAACAGCTACTCAAACTAGCGAGTGAAAGCACTTGGATTGAGAGGATGAGTCGCAGAAGATCGTTCCAAAGACATGCTCAGTTCATCAGAGTTTTCAACACCCAGCTTGATTCTTCCCAACTAAGGGAGAATGAAGCGGGAGCATAATTGAAGTTCTAGTATTTTTTAAGTGTTTTCTTTATTATTAAGACATTTATTTTGCTGGAAATTGTGAAAGAGCAATCCTAGGGTACTTGGTAAAACCTTGCTAAATGTGCTTTGAAAATTTATGATTTATAATTTGAAGTAAGTGATTTTTTTTTTAAATGTGTATTTTTTTTATTTTATTTCCAAGATCTTGGAAATGGCTATAGTCACTTTTAGTTGACTTATAATGCTTTAGAGACATTTATTAGCAAAAATTTATAATGTAATCAGGTCAATAAATGGTCACGTGTCTTTTACTAGTCAAGCTTCGATTATTCTCTAGTCTCTATTCATGTTTTAATCATGTTCTGATGCCATTTGAAAGAGTCGGAGAAATAAGAGAGAGAGAGAGAGAGAGAGAGAGAGAGAGAGAGAGAGAGAGAGAAGAAGCCAAATGCAAAGCTAGATTTGAGAAGAATAGAAGCTTGATCAGTAATAGATATCATACGGTTTATAGAAACCAACGTGGCTTGTTGATTGACCAATAATTGTTGACAAAGAGACCTGAAGATCCATTTATAATAGGCTTTGAAATGTAGGACAATCTCTACTCTCGATTTAACATAAGGGTTCACATCATGAAAGACCCTAAATTAATATACCTATGGCAAATTTACGCTCAAATAATTTTTTAATCACAGAAAATTTCAAACTAGTGTATTTGTAACAAATTCTCCTCAAACTAATTGTTCAACTACAAAAAACTCAAATTGGTAGAGCTGTAATAAATTCATTTCAAATTAATTTTTTGACCACAAAAAACCCTAAAGTAGTATATTTGTAATAAATATACCATTCATTAATTTTTGTTAGTTAGATTATTACTGCAAAAAATCACAAACTCATAAACTTGTGACAAACGGGGAATAACCCCAATTGATACACTCATCAACTACCATATGTCATCCAAAGCGATTTAACAGTAAAATTTAGCTAACAGAGAATAAATTTATCACAGATGTACCGGTTTGGAGTTATTCATGGTCAAACAATTATTTTGGGGTAAATTTATCATATATCTATTAGTTTATAGTTTTTCGTGATCTTAACCCTTGACATAATAGCTTCTAATCTCAACCATTTGAGCTCATTAAAAATCATATTACTAACTATAGAAGACCATTTATTAAATTAATAATATGATAAACCAATTAAAACAAGAAGACGCTTAAAAATTGGAATTATGCTCATGTATCATTTTTCTTGGGTTGGAAAGAATCAGGGTCGAATGACTAGACATTTCGACCGGATCTTTGATTCTCCAAATCAAATTTTTTTGTTCATGTTTTGATGTAATCAAAGAAATAAAAGACAGGAGGATATTAGAAGTGTCAAAAGTTATGTATGACACCCATTTTACTGCCAATTTTTTTTTTCTGGATCATTTAAGTGCTTTTTTTTTTTGAAAAATGATCACTTAAAGTGCTAAGTCCCTTCAGAGTCGCTGAAAATTCGACATGATCATTTTTTTATTAATTTCTCGGTTCGACGTGGCTCGCCGGCGTACCCAAGCAACGTATAATCCCTAAACACAAAATTGTCTAGAAGGTTTGCCCCAAATAGAAAATCCTTAATTGCAACTTACAAGGAATTTTCCAAATTGAAAATCCTAAATCAACCAACGACCCCAAATTGAAACCCAATTCAATTTGCCTCCAATGCAGATGGAGGAGGAATTAGGCTTGGAGGTACAATTGGAGGTGGAGGATTGGCGGTGGGATTTGGCCTAGCTTGCATTTCTCTTGCTCATGACAATGCTGGATTTGCTTTTGCTCAATCTTGGAGCTCTTGAAGTTGCGCCAGCCGTTGGTTTCTTTGGTAAGGATTTAGTGATTCTTGAGTAATTCTTGCTTGAGGATGTCCATTCTAGGATTTCGTGGGTGGTGATTCCATGGGCGGCAGTGGAGAGGAGAAGAAGACGATGCAGTTAGCATAGAGAGAGAGAGAGAGGATCGGAGCCAATGATCGTTTTAATTCACCAAGCCATGTAGGATTGTGTGAGGTGGTTTTATCTATTGAAGTAGATTATTTTTTCTAAAAAAATGTCACATCATATTAAAATTTTAATTACAAATGCCAACAACTTATTTTGACCGGAATTTCCTGTAAGAGACATTTAAGTGATTAATTTTTCTTTGATTTGACATTTAAGTAATTCAACGAAAACTTTTAGTACTAAAATGAGCATTGTATACAATTTTTGGCACTTTTAATATCCTTTAACCAATAAAAGCTAGTAGAAGAATAGTAATAAAGCTAAAATCGAGTTAAATTGAAACTGGAACAAAGAAAAGATATTCTAGAATTTATATGAAAGTTTATTGAATGAGGAAAAACTAATAACAAAGTGTTGAAGATCCATTTATATTGGAGTCGCCAGCGTATGACTATCTCATCCCTTGATTTCATGTAACAACTTCTAAGTTTAATCACTAGAAGTTCATTAAAAATCACTTGACTGATGCATGGCCATTGATTAAACTAATGGCATAATAATAGACTTAGTGAAATAACAAACTTAGGGACTGTTTGAAGGAAAATTGTTTCAAAATATTATTTTCCCACTTTTTGTTGTTTCGATGATGGGGAACTAATCGAGCTAAAAAAAAAATTCATGGATTAAAAACAACAATATTAGATTGTGAGAATATGACTTCCCTTTTTGATGAGAAGGAAATTACATTTGCTAAACAACCAAATAAATGAAAACTAACCATTTTCCTTGTTCAACAAAAAAAATAAAAAATAAAATCTCCACTGTTGGCATGATGAAAATTATTCATTATAATTTTCAAATTATGTAATTGAAAATTTTTTCTTTTGCATGATGTATCTTCCCCTAGTAGTTTATTGTAGTGTGTCCACATTGTTCCACAGTATCTTTGTTCTCTACTCAAAATACTTGCTTTGCTTTTATATGATGCTAAGCCACATATTTTCATTGTAACGTTGCTATTGGGTGAGAAGATGGTGATGCTCCTCCGATTGCTCTGGCTTGCTCTGATGTTGAAGTAAGTCTTTGTGCCTGCAATATTTTAGCCTTGGCGGCTAGATGTGCTTTTCACATGAGATGATTTTATCATGCCTATGTTTTTGTATTTAAAACAGGTTGTATCTTTATTTATCCTTCTCTTTGGTGAATTAAATGCCACAGAGCCACTCGGTTATGAAATCCACAAGTTTTGGTCAATGTTTGTACATGAAAGCAGATAAATTGAATGTGATTTACAATGTTATTTTCAGGATGCCCAAGAAGCTGCCGTTGGTGCTCTATGTAATCTTTCTTTCAATGGTGGTAATGCTCTCCGCATGGTGGAAGAAGGATGGTTCCGGCTTTTGTTCATCTTTGTCCTTCATCAGTCTCTAAAATGGCATGTTTTCATGGCTGCATTAGCTTTGGCATATATGTTTGATGGTAGGTACTTTTTTTTCCAACCTAGCAATATACTGGGTCCCATTCCTCTACTTGATAACTTTTTTGTTGTGCACATATTCACTATAGAGGCATAAGGCAATGAAAAAGAGAATAGCAAAGAAAGATTTTCCAATCCTCTTAGGAATCAATTGAGGAACAACATTTATTGTTGTGTTACTCCACGAGCTTTCTCTCTTTCTACGGCGAATCGTCTGAAAGTGCTCACTGAAAGTTTGTTCTGGAATTCCATGACAATTTTGGAATTCCATGACAAATATAAGGAATCTGAAGAAGATGTGGTTTGGTTAGCTTAGCTTTAGTGGTTCTATGTGTGGAGGCTTATCTACTAGTCATCTATGCTATCAGTTAGATGGTAAAGCGTGTTTTTATAAGAGAAAAACTCTAGAGATACTCTGAATTTCTTTTACTTGTGATATTATAGAGTGGAGGAGACCCCTCTATATATAAGTACTCATGTGCTTACAACCGTACATCTCTACTCAATCTAACGGCTATAATTGCATCTCCTTATCTGCAAATTATCTGCATTTATTACAAGAACACTCAGAATAATGTACAATTACAGTATTGCCCGCCCTAGAATATCCTAGAGAAGGCTAGGGAAGCTTACTCGGTCTTCTTGAATCAATCACTGTCCTTTGCACATGGAAATCTTTAGACCATGACACTTGCATGTACACTTTGATTGTTAAGCATTTGATATTGTAACTATGGCTTTGAAAAAAAAAGGTGAAGAACAATTCTATCCGTGGAATTTAGTGATGCTTGAAATTTTTCATGTGGAAGTTTTTACATTTGTAGACTTAAAATAAGTATCTGTTTGCTCCTTTCAATCTGGATAGTAGATGCATTGATTTGCATCTCTTGGACCTTAGAGCATTCATGAACCACTTGGTTAACATGTCCAAGACCAATTAGAAAACCTTGTTGGAGATTACATTCCTATTAAATTCCATGTTCTTGGGAAGGCCTTAGAATTAGTGTATGTTTTGATGAAAGTAATTTGAAGGTGAAACGCTCACAACTCACACAAGGAAGAAAAAGATAGATAGGCTTGTAGATTTATTTCACCTTAATAAGAAACAATTACAATACTCTCTTATTTATAGACTTGTTATATGACCTTTACCCTTCCCAATAGATGAAGCTAGCGTTCGAGATAAAGATCTGGAAACTAACATTTTAGATAAGATCTAGAAACTAACAAAATAATCACCATATCTCATCTTATCTTTAAAAAACAATCATTATCTCTAAAACTATCACGTACCTAGAAATATGAATAGACTCATTAAAGATAATGCTGTAATTATGACTCTTCTTCAATGCGGATACCGAATAGTTATTGGCACCAATGAATTTAGTTTAATTTCTAACACTCCCCCTTAAACCAAATTCTCTTCCATTGATCATTCCAAGTAGGCTTTTGAACTTTCAAAAAGTATCGATCTTCAGAGATTTGGTAAAAATGTTTGCCACTTGATCTCCTGTCTTCACATGCAACACTTCAACCTCATTGTCTTTAACTTGTTCTCGAATGAAGTGATATTGAACATCAATATGTTTGCTTCGTTGATCAAAAACTGGATTTTTCGCAAATGAAATAGCAGAAACATTATCAACAAAAATTTCAGTTGCTTTCTTATGCTCCATAAGAATATATTTGAGTAGTCTTCTCAACCAAATTGCATGACAAACATATGAAGATGTAGTTACATATTCAGCTTCACATGTCAATAAAGTGACGCTAGATTGCTTTTTTGATGACCACGTGAAAGTAGTGTCACACAAGAAAAATACAAAGCCTGTAGTGCTCTTTCGATCATCAATACCTCCACCATAATCACTATTTGAATAAACTCTAAGTTGGAAGGATTTAGAGTGATAGTAGTGTAGGCCATGAGAAGTAATACCTTTGATATATTGAAAATCCTTTTTGCAGCTTTAAGATAAGATGACTTCGACTTCTCTATATATCGACTCACAATTCCAACACTATATATAATATCTAGTCTTGTGCGTGTCAAGTATCTAAAACTCCCAATCAAGCTTCCATAATATGTCAAATCAACATCAACACCATCACCAAACTTCAAAGCTTGGTTTGCACTCCATTTGTGTATTGATCGGAGTACAATTCTTCATGTTGAATTTGTCAAGGATATTTTCTGCATATCTTTTTTGGGAAATAAAAATCCCCTCTGCACTCTACTTCAATTCGATCCCAAGGAAATAATTCATAAGACCATTATTAGTTATCTCAAATTCCTTCACCATCGATGCCTTAAAAGCATCAATCATCGCTGGACTGTTTCCTATAAAAACAAGGTCATCGACATACGAAAATGGAAGTATAATATCACCTTTTTCTTGCTTCAAATAGAGTGCATGCTTGTATGGACATTGAGAGAATCCGTTCGCCTTGAAATATGCATAGATTTTGGAATTTCATGCTCTCGATACTTGCTTAAGTCCATATAGAGCTTTCTTCAATTTCAACACTTTGTCTTCATGACTTTTCACAACAAATACCTCGGATTGTTCAACATAGATCTCTTCTTCAAGGATGCCATTCAAAAATGCTGATTTGATATCCATTTGATAAATTTGCCAATTACTGTGAGCAGCGATAGAAATAATAAATCTAATTGTTTCCACTCGGATGATGGGGCCAAAAACTTCGTCATAGTTGATTCCGGCTTTTTGCTTGTACCTCTCCACGATTAATCTAGCCTTGTATCTTGTCATTCTTCTTGGCCTTGTACACCCATTTGACTCCAATCGATTTCTTGTCCTTTGGTAGATTAGCAAGCTCCCATGTTTGATTCTTCTCAATGGCTTTAATTTCTTTATTCATGGCTTTTCTCCATTTTTTTTCTTTGGCCGCATCATCATAGACAAGTAGTTCACAATCTGCAAGAAGACATATAAGGTGAACCTTATCGGTAGTTTCATAAATGTCAGACAATTTCCTTGATCTTGGCACTAATGATTCATCGACACCGTTTGAAGAGGTTGGCGATGATGAGCTTGAAGAAGATACTGGAGAAGAAGGTGTAGAATGATTCTTCAACTCCATTTGATCGGTATCACCACAAGTATTCACTTTGTTTTTTGGATTGTCTTCTCATGTGCCATCTTCATCGAACTTGACATCTCTGCTTATATACACTTTCAAAGTGTTAGGATCAAATAATCAATAAGCTTTTGATGAGGAGTCATACCCAATAAAGGTGAGCTTTTTGCTCTTATTTTCTAGCTTAGATCTTTTCTAGTCTGGCACATGAGCATACACAATACTCCCGAAAATTCTCAAGTGTGAAACACATGGTGTTCTCTTGGTCCATGTTTCCTGTGGAGTTACACCTTGAGTCCGAATGTGGGACATCTATTTTGAAGAGAGATCGCACTTGAAATAACTTCAGCCTAAGGCTCCCTGGGCAAATTTTTGCTCTTCAACGTGCTTTGAACCATGTCAAGAATGGTTCTATTTTTTTGTTCAGCTACACCATTTTGTTGAGAATACGAAGTTGTCAAGAAACGCTGAATACCGTGATCTTCACAGAATTTGTTGAATATGGCTAAGGTGAACTCTCCACCACGATCGGTCCTCATAGCTTTGATAAAATAGCCACTTTCCTTTTTAGCCAGGTTCTTGAATTGTTTAAATATATCAACTACTTTTGTTTTTTCTTACAAAAAATACATCCAAGCTTTTTGAGTAAAATCATCAATAAAAGTAACAAAATATTGATGATTATCATATGAATGAGGAGTGATTGGGCCACACACATCAGAATGAATCAGCTCAAGTGGCTTTTTCGCTTGATAAATCACTTCCTTCAGAAAGCTAGTTTTGGAATGCTTACCAATAACATACCTTTCACATAATTGATCAAGATGATCAATATGTTGTAAGTCATAAACCATTTTTTTGCGAGAAAACAAATTGAGTCTGCCAAAATTGAGATGGCCGAACCTCAAATGCCACAACCATGAAGGATCATCCATGCACGCCTTCAGAAATCAGGGCATATCATTCTTTATATCGAGAGTAAATATCTTGTTCTTCGACATCTTTACACTCATAATCAATTTATTATTTATATATCTTAGCACAAGACTAAGATCTTTCATATCAACAGTATAGCCTTTCTCCAAAAGCTATCCTAAACTCAAAATATTACTTGACATTTTTGGGACATAATAAGCATTAGTAATAAACTGACGTGCACCATTTTTCAAGCAAATCAAAAGTGTACCTTTGCATTCGACAAGAATTTTGAAGTTATCACGAAAGAGACTTTCCCTTTAATTGCCTTATCCAACTCGGTAAACATCTAATTTCTCCCGCACATGTGATTGCTTGCATCAATATCCAAATAGCACGTATCAATTTGACCTCCTTCATCTTCTTTGAACGCCAATAATAGAACTTGATTGGCATCATTCACCAAGTTTTCCTTTTCATTTGCTTTGCTACTCTCCTTGTTCTAGCAGTTAGAAATATAATGGCCAAGTTTATTACAATGATAACATTGAATTTTAGATTTATCATATCATTGGCCCGTTGTGTTCTTTCCTCTTCTACGAACACCTCTTGATATTGGTATCTACTATCACTTCGAGCAACATCACATTTGCTTCGTCCACGACCTCTTCCTTGAAAGTGACCTCTGCCTTGACCACAATCACAATCTTGGTTTGTTCCACACGTTTGTGTTGGTTCTCTTCTTTGCTTCTTCTCATCTCAAATGATCAGCCGTGTTTGGAGAACTTCCTCCACTGATTCAATCATTTTGCTTCTGAACCTTTCTTCATGGGCTTGTAATGAACCCATATGCTCAACCACCATCATGGCATCCAAGTTTTTGGATTCTTCAATTGCAATAGTAATATGGTCATACTTCTTGTCTAAGGACCGAAGTATTTTCTTGACAATACGAACATCTAAAACATCTTCTTCATTTCTTTTCATCTGGTTGACAATCGGTCAAAACTCTTGTGAAATAATCAACAATAGATTCAAATTCTTTCATATTAATTACCTCGAATTCGCCTCTCAAGATTTGAAAGCAAATCTTTTGAACTTTCTATACTCTTGGATGTGTGTTGTAAAGAATCTCTCATGCCTCTTTAGCAGTAGCAACGTTCGAAACTTTTTCGAACATGGAATCATCTAAAGCTTGATAGATAATTGACAGGGCATATTGATCTTTTGAACAAACTTTCTCCAAGGCATTCCTCTGGTTCTGGTTCAAGGTAGCTTCATCCTTTGGCTCATCATAGCCAGTGTTAACAAGATCCCACACACCGTAGGCATCAAGTAGAGCTTTCATTCTAACGACCCAATTACCATAATTTTCTTTGGTAAGACGTGGGTATTGAAGAGGAAGCTAATAGTTTGATGACGCCATAATTAGAAGCTGTAAGCTTTGATACCACTTTGATGAAAGTAATTTGAAGGTGATTGCAACTCGTTGAAGTGACAGTAGACAAGACGGTCGCATGTAGTTGAATGTGGGATCGATGGTAGTGAATGTACAAGCAAAAAAATGGTTTTTTTAGTGTTGTTTCAACTTGTTTGAGAGAATTTGTCAATTCATTCTCTCTTCTTTTGTGCGAATCAATGCATATGAGTTGCATTTTGTAATTGCAATTGACATTCATATGTGCATCTGATTACGAGTGGTCCCTCTCTTTGGTCCCTGCGGATGAGTTGAATCCTCAACATATGCTTGGTCTAATTCCACTTTCACAAGAGACTAGAGTTATCGGTGATGGTGAGGCTTTTGCAGACCACGTATGAAAGTATCGTGAGGAGGTCAGAGCAGTACTGAAGGCTAGCGATGAAGCGTATTCTTCTGCAATGATACAACATTGTGAAGGGCTGTTAGTTGTCTGCATAAGGCGAGAGACGTTTCCGAAGGGTACTTAAGACGTGTAAGTCGAAGTTCGGGCCTCATGAGGTATTGAAGAGAACTAGCCTTATGTTATAGAGCTATTGCCCGTGTTACATATCAAATCAATAGTGTTTCGGGCTTTGCTTTTGAGTTGATAGAGAGAGTGCTGCCATTGAGAAATCGCCTTAGTCAGTTGCCAAAAGTATAAAAAGAGGTCATTCAAGATCTGTTAGATGTTAAAGAGGCGAGGTCCTGGAGAGACTACTTCAACCGTAGATCCTTGATGAAACAGCTACTAGTGAGTGAAAGCACTTGGATTGCAGAGGATGAGATGCAGAAGTCGTTACGAAGACATTCTCAGTTCATTAGAGTTTTCAACGCAGAGCTTGATTCTTTCCTACTAAGGGAGAATGAAGCAGGAGCAGAATTGATGATCTAGTATTTTTAAAGTGTTTTCTTTATTAATAAGTCATTTATTTTGCTGAAAATTGTTAAAGAGCATTCCTTGGGTACTTGGTAAACCTTACTAAATGTGCTTTGAAAATTTATGATTTATTATTTGAAGTAAGTGATTTTTATTAACATGCATATTGTTTCATCTTGGAAATGGCTATTATCACTTTTAGTTGACTTATAGTGCCTTAGAGACATTTGTTATCAAGACCCTATAATGTAATCAGATCAATAAATGGTCATGTGTCTTTTACTAATCAAGCTTCTATTATTCTAGTCTCTATTCATGTTTTAATTATGTTTTGATACCATTTGAAATAGTTTGAGAAATAACAGAGAACAAAAAAAAACAAGAAGAAGAAGCCAAATGCAAAGCTAGATTTGAGAAGAATAGAAACTTGAGTAGTGATAGATATCCTCTGGTTTATAGAAACCAACTTGGCTTATTGAGTGACCAAAAATTATTGACAGAGACTTGAAGATCTATTTATAATAGGCTTTGAAGCGTAGGATAATCTCTACTCTTGATTTAATGTAAGGGTTAATATCATGAAAGACCTTAAATTAGTGTACTTATGACAAATTAATCCAAAAATATTTTTTTTGTCCATAAAAAATCTCAAACTGGTACACTCATAACAGATTCATCACAAACTAATTTTTTGACTAAAAAACCTCCAATTGGTATACATGTAATAAATTCACCTCAAATTAATTTTTTGGTCACAAAAACAAAATTAATGGAAGGTATATATTATTTGTGAGAAATATACCTTCCATTAATTTTATTAAATTATATTAATACCACATAAAACCACAACCGATAAACGTGTAACAAATGGAGGGTAAAGAGCCAAATTGGTACACCCATTAACTATCACGCGTGATCCAACTCTACCATTTGATGGTAAAATATAAAGAAACTAATAAATGGTAAATTTGTCGTAAGTGTACTAATTTGGAGTTTTTCATAGTCAAAAAATTAAGTTAGGGTAAATTTATCTTTTATATATATATATATATATATAGTTAGTTAGGATTTTTAGTCATCTTTACCCTTAACATAATAGCTTGTAATTTCAACCATTAGAACTCATTAAAAATCACATTACTAACTACGCATGACCATTTATTGATTTAATAATATGATAAAGAACCATTTGAACAAAAAAAAAAAAAAAAGATGCTTAAAAACTGGAATTATGCTCCTATATCATTTTTCTTGGGTTGGAATGAATCATGCTCAAATGTCAAGACATTTCGACATGATCTTTCAATGTAATCGGAGAAATAAAAGACGGAAGAACATTATTAGTGCTGAAAGTTGTGTACTACATTCACTTTAATACTAATTTTTTTTTTCCAGATCACTTAAATGCTACTTTTTTAGAAAAAGACAATCACTTAACTACCAAGTCTGATCAAAGTCAACGAAAATCCAATGTGGCATTTTTTAATTAATTTCTCAATTCGGCAAGGCTCGCAGGCATACCCAATCAGCATATAACCCCTAAATAATGTCGTCTAAAAGGCTTGTCTCAAATTAAAAACCCTAAATTTCAACTTACAAGGAAGTTCCCAAATTGAAAACCTTAAATTGATCAACCCCAAATGGAAACCCCATTCGCTTTGCCCTCAATGCAGAGGGAGGAGGAGGAATTGGGCTTGGAGCGGTGTTGGAGGTGGAGGATTGGCGGTGGGATTTGGCCTTGAGCTCGCTCTTCTTTTGCTCGTGAAGCTTTTGGATTTGTGCCTACTTGATCTCGGAGCACTTGAAGATGCACCGGCACTGGTTTCTTTGGCAACGGTTTGGTGGTTCTTGAGTAGTTCTTGCATGATATATTGCTCCCCCCCACAATGCCATTCAAGTTGATGACTTGGCTTTTATTTGCTCCATCGTTTTTTCACCATCTGGAAGTGTCTTCAACAAATCCTCTCATCAGTTCTCTTATGTACTACATTCTCTTCATCAAGTATATCAAAAATTTCAAGTATCCATAAAGATAAAAATTAAAGATGGTATCAGTTCGAATCACGAGTATATCAAGTAAAATCCAGCCATAACCATCTGACCTGTCATAGCTCACATCTTGACTTAGCCAGGCCTTCAGTATAAAGTAGGTAACCTTTATAAGTTGGAGAACTAAATAGATATTCTAAATACGACCCACAACAAACAACAAAGCTTTTACTCGCTAAATGGGGTCAGCCAACGTGATATTCTAAATGCAGATAATTTTTTTATAGGATGCAAAAATTGATTTTCTTTCCTATGTTTAGATGAGCCATTATAAAAACATGGACGCGATTCTCAATACGATCAAATCTTACGGCAAAAATAGAAAGTTATCATGAACAAGACTATGACTACAATGGTAATGGTGACAATTTATCATCTCCGGTTATGTTGAACTGCAGGTGAGGAAACATCATTATTCGTCATGGTGTCAATCAAGATCCAACATCTAGATCAACAATATGTGTATGTGTGTGTGTGTGTAAGAACATGTATTATGTGTAAAAACCAGCTTCTAATCCAGATAGATGTGCTTGTCTGAGAATATGCAATATGCTTACCATCTTTTCGATCAAAACATGCCTCCTAGCAACAATACCACAATTTCTGGTCAATAAACTCTAAGAATATGCAATGACCGAAATGGCTGCACTTCAATGAGCGTAATTACTCTGGAGTACCATTCCAACCCCTTATAAAATCACAGAAAATGGATCAACTGCTGCTTGTAAAATTAGTATGTAATAATTATTCATTCCTTTCTTTTGCATGGCAAATGGTCAAGGAAACTTGCAGACAAGTTGATAAAAAAAGGTACCACTCACCACAGGGAACTCAGACCCCGCTTCAAGCTTCATCTTTTGTCCATGACTTGAGGCCCTTATTCAGAGTACAAGATTTTTGCATGGTGTTCCAGTAATCTGGCGAAGGTGGAATATATATGTTGACAAATGAGTCTGTAAAGGAAAAAAGATCACGTTAAGTAACAATATATTGCCCAGTAGAACCAAAGACCACAGAAGCTTCCATAGGCTTATAATTCATGATCTTTTGTCTATTACTATGTCCAACAAGAATTTAGCAGCAAAAACACAATGTCGGTACCGTTTGACTGCTCTGACTAAGCAACACTGACAATTAAAATTGTGGCACTTATGGAAAAGGCCCTTTCATTAGGCATGGTGGTTTGAAAAAGCCAATAAAAGGGATCAAATCTCAATATACCCTCAAAATTAGCATTCGCATAATATATTTAAAATAGATCGAGTAACGTTTCCACAAATTTGGGTGGAGATGAATTCTATTAGCCAAAGTGTGCTCCCTTAACTCGACTTAATTGCACCCCTAAGTAAAGTGTGCATTTTTAGATAAATGATTCCATCTTTATAAAGTTATCATTAAAACAAAATCGTTAGTAAATGTACCCGGTCAAAGACTTTGTTATGCACCGACACATTGATCCAAAAGTCATAAAGTTAGGTAAAAGTGGGAATACAAATATATACTCATTAAAAATCTATCTGAAAATTTCATTTTTAGCAAAACTTTCTCTAAGGTAGAGCCGTGACAAAGTTGGGTTAGCAAGTCAATAAAGAATGGTAAAAGTTAGTGCAAGCAATGTCTCGTGGGCTTGCCGTGCACAGCCTAATTCTGTCCAGATCTGTTAACTGCATTAAAGATTGTTATGTTTTGCAGAAAGGATAATTGATGGTTCTAATTGAATAAAAAGACACAAACTATAGCGCTAAGGGCTACCCTTAGAGTAATCGCAAGGGGAAAGGCAATTGGTTTGTCTGCCTAGTTGGGTACCTTACCTAAGAGAGGAAGGTAAAGAAAACCATATTCAATACTTACCTTGACGGACTGACAAATATTTAGTTTTATCACCAAAGCCACTGGAGACTCAACCATGAGGAGTGGAAATTCTTTCCACTGTTGAATTTGAGATGAAGTGCCATGTGTAACCCCTTTAATCGTTCCGCACAGAGCATTGCCATCAACATGGTGCTTGGTCGATGACTTGTCCCCTCATATGCTTAAATAATTGACCCAATGTTGAATGGATAATCTCATAATGGGGGTGCAATCTGTTTCCAGCCAAAAACTCACTCATTCTCCCATCGATCTCAATAACACTGCAACCTGTTTCCTTATTTGCTCCATTTGTACTCATTAACCTCTTAATCTCCTCTGCATCAGTCCATCTCTTCTCTGCTGCATATAGGTTTCTCAACATAATGTAGTTCCCATCATTCTGAGGCTCCATATTTACTGTTCTGCTTATAAGTCTCTCCGCTCTTACCACGTCCTTGAAGTATCCACAAGCAAATAAGAAAGAGCTCAATATTATTGCATTAGGCTCATAGGGCATGCTCTCTATTATTATTTCAGCCTCTTCTAAATATCCTGCTCTACCTAATAGATCTACCATACAACCGTAGTGCTCAATCCGAGGGGCAAGCCCAAACTCATTTATTGCTTTAAACCACTTCTTCCCTTCCTTCACAAAACCAGCGTGATTACATGCAGATAGAACACCAATCATGGTTATATCATTTGGTGGAACCCCATGCTGTTGCATCTCCAGGAATATTTCCAATGCTTCTTTGCCATACCCATTGACTGCAAGCCCATTTATCAAAGCATTCCAAGAAGCTACCTGTCTTTCGTGCAACATATTAAACACACTTTTGGCTTTACTAATCTCACCACATTTAGCAAACATATCCACAAGTGCCGTGCCCACATTGCTTGCTCGGTCAAGCTTCTTTTTCTGTGCAATATGGTAAACCTGATAACCTAAATCTAGAGCACCCAGATCAGCTATAGCTGGAAGAACGCATACAAGAGTGACTTCATCAGGCTCAACCAATGCAGTTGACTGCATCTCAGAAAACAGTCTCAAAGCTTCATGGGGCTGTTTATTTTGGCAATATCCATTAATTATGACGTTCCAAGAAAACAGATTCTTTTCTGGCATGGCATTGAAGAGTGAGCGAGCAGATTTTACATCACCAACATTGCAATACCCATTAATCATTGTAGTCCAAGAAACCACATTCCTCTCCGGCATTTCATTAAACAGATCCTTGGCTGGGTCCATATCTCCCAACTTAACATAGCCATCAATCATTAAGTTATATGCAGCAGAGTCCTTCTCAGGCATTTCCTCGAACAACTTCATCGCATTCCCCATATCCCCTCTCCTCGCATAACCACCTATCAGAGCTGTCCACGACACCAGACTCCTCACGCTCATTTCATCGAACAACATCCTCGCAGCTTCCACGCTCCCCCATTTCGCATACAAATCCACAAACGCCGTGGACACATACAAGTCCGACCAAAACCCCATCTTAACAACATGGCTCTGCACCTGCAGCCCTTCCCAACAGGACACAGCCAGCGAGCCACACTTCGCCAGCGCGGTGAAGGTGAAGTTATCGGGCGAAAAGCCGGTGCTCCTCCGGAGATCACGGTAAAGAACAAGAGCCTCGTCAAACTGGCGCAGACCCACGTGGGCTCTGATCACGGCGTTGCAGAGGAACCCGTCGTCTCTGTGGGGACTTTTGTCGAACAGGAGACGAGCATGGCGTAATCCCGCGAGCGGGTCGGAGCCGGAGGCGACGGAGGCGCAGCTGGCGACGAGCTTGGTGAGGAGGTTGACGTTGAGGTCGAAAGCGTGGCGAAGCATGAAGGCGTGGATCTGGAGGAGAGCGGATCGAGAGTTCCTGGTCCGTTGAAGGAGGTAGAGACATCTCCGTTCCAGGGGAGTCCAGACGACGGATTTCAACTGCTCCATGGACAACTAACTCGCGGACTCGATTTCGACTATTTAAGCAAAATTACAGTACAACAAAATAAATGCCTTGTTGCAATTTCCTATCGAAATTATTTCTCGTATATTTTCTTAAGAAGTAAGTTAAGTATGAATTATGTAGTGAAGGTCATCGTTTTGTAATTTCCATTTAATTGTAAATGTTTTTTTGTGAGATGGTAAATTGCTTTTCCACAACTGGCAATTTTTTATCGTAATTTACTTATTATTGTAGTATTTTTTTTTTTTTTTGGTAAGGAACTTATTATTGTAGTATTCACCTCATGCGAGAGAGTGAATTACTTCTATAATCTTTAAAAGGAGTAATTTACCTTCAAAGTGGTAACATTTCTTAAGACAAAATATGTTATAAGAAGAAATCAAAGTAGTAATTGAACTTATAAGATATAATTCATCTTCGGTCCCAACTCATAAGATAAATATCGCCCCATTGGTCACCCCCGTTCCACAACCCTTACGGGTTGAGGGGGGCCACCTTGGAGGACGCGATGCCTTCCCGGGTAACCACCCCCGGCATGATACATCCGATGAAAAGGCCTAGCCGAAGAACTCGGCCGGGGTGGAACGGAATTACCTTGTAATAAATAAATGGAGTGAATGCTGATTCTTAATGATTGTAATTGTACTTCAGTTGAAACACAGCATGATCTTTTTCAATAGACTGGGCATCGACTCAAAGCGCGATATCCCTACTGAGATTGCATTCTCAGAAAATTACTAACAAAATAATGTTCATAAAATTAGTTTCAATGTTGTAAATTACCTTCTGGTTTGTAAATATTTATAAATGCAAAATTGTCTTATATACCGTAAATTAACTTTTGAGTCCATAAATTACTCATAATCGGAATCAATTACAGGCCGAAGCTAGTCATTTTAGCAAACGGGACGTGGACATATATATTTCACACGAGAACCAAAAAGCGCCCGCTTATTCGTTGCAATCATCCCCGACTCCTACTCCGACTCCAGCCAATTTTTGCTTCGATCTCCAGCCACATGATGTCGGCTAAACTTTCACTAAGGGCAAAATTGTCAACTAAATTTTCGGTTTTTCCGCACCTTAAATTACCAAATCTGAAACCTGAACGTAATTAACCTCTTTTTACCTCTTTATATTTCCCCGAGATTGTTGCACTGCATTAGTTAATTTGAGATTGAACACGGCGGATCTATACTTAGAAAAGTTGCAATGGAAACCTCATGAACCGATTGTAATCCTGCTTGGCCATACTTAGTATTATCATGCCGTGATGGGTGCGGTGATGATAACTGAAACCATCAATAATCAAGCCCCGATCCGCACAAGCATGTTATTGGGTTAAAGTGAGCAGTCAATTTCCGTTGGCTCCCATTATTGGTTATCAGGTTAAAAGTGGTTATTGTTGGTTACTATTGGATAATGGGTTGTGTTAGCCCTAAGTTATTATTACATTTTTTTTTTCCGTTGCTGTAAGCACATCATTAATTTATTATACTGTTAGGGCGCGTTTGGTAACGATTCTGTTTCTGGGAGTAGATTCTAATCAGAAATGATTTTTTTTTTTATTCCATTACCAAGAACTAATTCTGAGTAAAAAACGTGTTTGGTAATCGTCCAAAATTTCGATTCTCGGAATAGAATTGTGTTTGGTATCTTGCTTATTGATTTTATTCCAAATCAATTTCTTTTAATTTTTAAATAATTTTTTATACTTTTTTTTAATTTTTTTTTTTTTATACTTTTTTTCATTTTTTTTTACTTTTTTTTTTTTTTCTTTTTCTCTCTTCTTCTTCTTCTTCTTTAGGCCGGTCGCCAGACCGGCGACCGGCCAAACAAGGGCCGGCGACCTCATCGGAGGGTTGCGGCCCTCAGCGAGGCCAGCCCTCGTCGACCGAGCCTCGCCAACAGTTGGGCGAGGCTCGCCCGCCCCGCCAAGGCTCGCCTAGCCTCGTCGGTGGCCAAGTTGGCCTCGCCGGGGCTGGGCAAGGCCCGCGGCGAGGCTCGCCTAGCCTCCCGATGGCCAAGCGAGCCCACCCGGGTTGGGCGAGACTTGCCCGGCCACCGGCAAGGCTCGCCCGGCCCCGCCGAGGCTCGGCCTCGTCGGTGGCCGGGCGAGCCTCGCCGGGCCGGGCGAGGCCCGCCCGGCCACTAGTGGGGCTAGGCGAGCCTTGCCGGGGCCAGGCGAGCCTCGCCCAGCCTCGCTGGAGTCTCACCGGCGACCCGTGGCGGCGACAGACGGCAACAAACGAGGCAGTCGATGAAGAAGAGAACAAATGGAAGAAGAAAAGTGTTTTGATTCTTAAATTTGTTCCCGGAACAAGAATAAACTTTTTTTTTATTCTTGATTTTGTTCCAAATCTACTTCCGGGAACAAAAAATTAGAAATTTGATTCCGGAAACAAAAATTTTATCAAATGCGATTACGTTCCCAAACTACTTCCGGAAACAAAGAATCAGAATCTGATCCTGTTTGAATAGTTACCAAACAGGGCCTTAGTTGTCTACTAACATTCAGTGCAGTTCATGTAGCTGCTGTGAGTTGTCAGTCAAAGCTACATTTTGTGCTCCAATAGACAGAAAATGCCAGGGGCCATCTTTTAGTGCAGTCGTTGCTTCTTGTTAGTCAAAGAAACACATAGGTAATAACAGCCCTTTTTTTTATCTGTAGTTGTTATTTGATTATCAGTCAGGGATTGAGAAACTAAAGCGTCTGACAAGTTAGAAAAGGAGTGATCACTGAACCTCCAGTAAGGAATAGCTTTGTGACCAAACATACAAATTCATCTCAAGCAGAGAGGATAGTTTAAAGCTCGACTGTAAGGGAGGGAAAAGTTTACCCGCCAGAGAGGGGACATTCCATTACCGTTTTACTTTCTCCTTTGACACGAAACTCAATCTTGAATGTAAGTCCAAGTTCTCCTATCCCATGGATCAGGAAATACATGCGCTGAAACCTAAATAGATGGCCTTAAAGATGAGTTTCATTTTTCATTACACTGAGGTAGTCCTTATACATACTCTGATCATTTTTCATTACACTGAGGTAGTCCTTATACATACTCTGAATTACTCTTTATTTTTGGCCAAGTAAAAACTATGTGTCTGTGAAGGGGCAACAAGAGTAAGAATAACTGGGTGAAGTGTAGTGAACAGACACAAACAAGCAGCTCTCAACTCTGTCTAAACACAACGCTGTACAAGTCATGATACCACTCCGTAACATTTATAAGTTAGATGCTCACATCCAAATTTTCAATTATCGCAAAATGCATCTCTAGATCTGGCGGCCTGTCAGCAAAATAAAACTTCTCTGCTACCTGTATTTTGCCTCCGGCCTTCTGAGGTTCAGATTTGAGCAGGTGCAGCAGTCTATCCTTTTCATGGCGAATCCAAATGCGATTATGGTCGCACCATTGCCTAGGAGTTCCATGAAGGACGAATCGCAATGCCTGAGCTCGTTGTACAAACCGTTGGGAGAGTCTGCCAATCACGTTTGGATCGGTGATGTATGCGCCAGAGGAATTTAGGCCGACGTCAACGTAATGGATTTCTTGGATGCTGTTCAGAAATCTTTCTTTCGTAGTAGGTAAAATTTGAGTCCCCACCCGAATATCAGGGGCTTCAGGACCCAATAGCTCTTGTCCAGCAAAAGATGGATGTCCGGAAGATGAAGGTTCGAAATGGCTGAGCTCAGTCACAAGCTGGTTAAGCACAGTGCCACCTTTGCTAAAACCGAGGATGACAGTTTTCGGTGGATGTCCCTGTGGTGGTAATAAGCTTGTGGAGACAAGATTCTTTTTCCTTGAAAGAACATTCTTCGCCTGAAATGCCCAACTAGTTAGCATGAGAAAACCATCATATCAGAGACAACTTTCTAGTTTCAAAAAGACCAAACACATAGGATCTTAAAAGGCTAAAAGGAGAGGTCTTATTCTTAAGTCGCAAAATAAGTACGCTTCTAATTGTCACCCGACTTCATTCCTTCTCGTTTTTTTCCCCAAATACTTGCTTTCCAGGCTATTTTCTTCAAGCTTTTTTTCTACTCGGTGCTCGCATTCTATCATGCCGTATACATTTCCAAATTCAGGTATCGACCTGCCTAGAAAAGAAATTTAGTTACAGGCACCATTTCTCAAGATGCTTCATATATCCATCATGTTCCTCATGTGCTCAATCAGCAACAGACCACTCAAGGAAGTAACAGATAATGTACCATAACAACGAGTGAAAGAGGATGTAGCATAGAACACATATCATATGACTCCATGTCCCATACATAGCGATTTTCTCTGCAAATTAGTAATTCTTCCCAATTTCATGGTACAGTCATCTTCCTTACTTTTGGGTAATTTTTCCTTATCTTATTCTTTTTTTCTGGGTTTTTTTCCAATTTTTCTTTGTAACTTGTAAATCCCCTTGGAATCATGAAAGACCAAACAAAGATCCTAGCAAGCAACTGGCTCCTCCCATATCACTCCCTATGACAAGATTCACAGAAACACACCAAATCAAACAAATGCACAAAATTGCTTCACAAAGACATCAGCAAACGACACAACTTTTCAGTATTTTCAAATGCTCCAAAGAGCATAAGCACCAGGAATGACTTCACCTCCTCAAGGCAATTCGACAACAGCGAGACGGTAGACGAAGAAGCAGGGAACCCGACGTGGCCATACGATCTCGGCTCCCCATACTTGTTCGCCAAAGGGACGAACTCCTTATAGACGGCGAAGGGGCCGTTGAAGGTGGAAGCCTCGACGACCCACGCGTTGACGGCGCCGCCGAACTTCGAGACCAGAACGTCGGCTATCGCCTGCGGGTCCGACAGCCTCTCCACGACGGGGTTCCCGGTCCCTCCGACTCGATCCCCATTGAAGAAGACCGCATTGGCGGACGGCGCCTGTCCCCATCACGGCGAAAAGCGAAACACACCGAGCGAATCAATCGAGAGCGCGATTAGGGTTTTGCAGTGGGGCGAGCAGAGGGGCGGGGGGGCGTACGAGTAGGGCTTCGGAAGACGGCGAGAGGCGGAGAGAAACGGCGACTCGGCAGCGTGCGGCGCCCTTGGCGTGGATCGGGACCTTCAGAGTAGCGCTCCATCGATCCATCAGCGCCGGAAAGCCTGGCGCCAAAGCTACTCCCTCAACATAAGCTTATTGTAAGGTAGAAATTCCCAATTGGATTCTCTCCAAATATATATATATATATAATCAATTACTTTCAATTACTTTCTGTTGATTAAACAAAATTGCAATATGTTTTTTTTTCTTCCAATTTTGCCATAACCAATTTCTGCATTTTTGGAATGAGAAATTGATCCTTTTTTCGATGCACTCCCCAAAAATTAAATGGGTCAATATAGTAGTTACACCAAAACAATTCGGAAAAATCCATGAAAAATCCTAAACTAGCCAAACGGTCCACCCTCTTGTCCCGCGCAAGTATGTATATGATGTTGTATTCTTTATGAAGCACGGCTAGATGCAAAAGCCATATTTTCATCAATGTCTTGCTTGTTGATAAGAACCTCTAGGATTGGCATCCCAAGTATGTGCTTTACTACATTTACTTGTCCACCAAAAACCGTTGCATAAAGAGCCATTTGCCCTTTGTTGTTTATTATATTGCAAGCATCAAGACAATACTTTACAAGCTTGTCAATGACATTGAATGTGATTATTTTCATTATTATTTCCTTTTTCCCCTTTCATCATTCTTTAATAAAATTTTATCAAATAGTAAACTGTACTAACATACCTAAAATACAAAAATACCTAAAAGATATAATAAATATAAATATTTAATTTATAGATTGAATGTTTATTATAAGATAGAATTAAAGTTGAATATATAAATTAAAATAAGATTAATTAAAAATAAACTTTTATTTTTGTATTTTTAATTTCTTAAATTAGAATTCAAATATTATTCATATTGAAATATAATTTCAATTTTGTTAATTTAATAAGTTTGTTATTCAAGAAAAATAACTTTCTTATTATGGACATTAAAAATTCTATCCACCTTTAACCCACCTCCCCCATGGGATAAATTTATCTTATTTATATTCCCTTTATATCCGATTTCATCTTGTCCTGAGCGAGCACTAAACGTAGGATAGGATAAATCATATCCTATCTCAAATTTTATCCCGACTGCCAAACGTAGCTAAAGAAAAGATATTGGGGAGGAAGTTTTTTTGAGCTAACTAAGTGGATTGAACTAAAGCAAGAATACTGTGGAAGAAATTCCTTAGAGCTTTCCCGAAGGAAAGGAGTAAAGGGAAGATGTTGAGAAAGAAACTTCTTTGAAATGAAAAGTGAGGTGTTTGGGAGGAAATTTTGTTTGAGTTTTCAAAGAGAACAGGATTAAGAGGTGAATGGTGAGAAGGAAATTTTTTTAATCTTTTGAGTACTGGATAGCAGCTTTCAATGTTGCAATATATATTGTAGGGAAAACAATATAAATAGTTCATAAACTTTCATCCAACGTCCAATCTCTTCCTGAAACTTTTAATTTATCCAACGTGTTCTCTGAATTTTGGTCCAAAATTCAACATGATCTATAAACTTCTAAATATTCTTATACAATTTAGGGACTATGTTGAACATTTACCGGTAGCTAGGGCTACATTGAATAAATTAAAAATACATATATTACATATGGAACCAAAGTTCATGACCATAATGCACAAATTAAAAATTTATGGATGACAAGGTACATTGGACAAAAGTTCAGGAACCATTTATGCTATTATTTCTATATAATATAAGAGATGATTGGCGCTTCATTAGGTCTAGGGGCTTACAATGGACCCAATTGAAAAGGCAACATTTTAAACTTTCATCTATTGTAAAAGGTTGGTCAAGAAAATTTTGTTGGTCCTCTAGAGATAGTGCCCAATGCTCCGCTATTCTCGGGAGAAGGAAGAGAAGAATCACTATTGAAGTCTCCCACTATCTCTTTGAAGGGTGATTAGACTTGGAAACATCTAAAGACTTCTTAAGATGGTAGTCTTCTTTGAATGGGATTCGATTCCACCATGTAGGACAATGTGCAAGTTTGAACATTTGAGAGTTGAGTTGCAAGTTAGATCCAGAAATAGCCGTGACTGCAAGTAGAATAAGGGGAGGTTATGGCTCTGCAACTTTCAAAAAGAGTCCCAAAGAAAGCCCATCCTTTTATCTTGGCCGTGGAGAGGCTAGCTATAGTTTAGAGACCCAATGAGATGAAAAGGGCCCAAAGCTTTCGACTTTACCCTTTTCGTTAGCAAAGGCTATTGGATGTGTGCAAGTATGAATTTGTAAGGACGATCAACGCATGATGTTTTCTTGCTGATGCAAAGAAGGTATGCCTCATGACTACTAGCATTAGCTTTGATATGAGAATCCCTTCCCTGATCATTTATCTTGATTTCTTTGGTAAAAGGTTTGCCAAAGAAGCATGTGGATCGAGAGATGAATGGAGAGTGACCGGGCACCGTGCTAAATCTCACCGCGCTAGTCCAAAAAACAATGGATATGAGGGAAGTAGTAGATTTTGATCGGCCAAATCGATCGCTTGCTCGTCCACAAAAAGATAACAAATAGACATCAATACTTTCCTTTTCAAAATCATGAGGGGAAGTAAGGGAATTTCAACCTATTGCCTAGGTAAAGTGGAATTGCTGGCCCACACCTCACACCTTTCGGTGGTATATTTTATCGTAGGGCGGAGTCATCCTTCCTTAGGAAATTTCTCAAGTCTTATACCATAGAAAAGTGAAAGCAGATTCTTTTCAGAACGCATCTAATTCTACTTTTCCTTCTGTTAGTTAAGCCCCTTTTTTCTCATAAGGATTGTAGTAATTCTGGTTTGACACTATTAAAATCGCTTTCCCATATTGAGAAATTCTGTCTAGCAGTATTTGATCAAAGAATCCATTAATAGGTTCAGAAATTACTAGAATTGATTTACCAATCAGAAGTAGTAATTGTGGTTCCTTCAATAATTCTGTCGGCCCTACAGCTCTATTGAGCGATGCCTGAGTGGCAGCATCAACGTTTGGCCAAATTGAGCAAAGGTGGCTACTTCGTGATGTGATCTTGCTTCTAGTTTTGTAACCCCTAATAGGCATAAATGTGTTTCGTGCGCATGCACTTGTCTAAAGAGGAACACACATGAAGAAAATGGCAATCACAAACATCTTGCATACAGTGTTATGAATTTTTCTGCCATTCCTTAAATTACCGTAAAATGGATAATTTGTGGGGTCCTCCAGTTTAACAGAATTGTATAAATGGCCTATAGTAAGTTTTCGTTCTGTACCTTAAAGGATCTGGCGGATATAGCAATGACAAATATACATTAAACTTGTGCATCAACTTTTTTGCCTTTTCTTTTCTTTTTTGTGTTTTAATATGAATTTCCCCATTTTTTAAACACGATTTGCTTGATTTAATGGAATGACTTCAAGCAATATGAGCATGTGGATTAAACTACCGCTTTTCTCTACATAAGAATCGACGTTGCTTATTTCCCAATTTCCGGTGGTCAGGAGTACAAATTTGTCCATAGCCGATTGATTTGCGGCATTTTGAAGGGAGTGAGTGAATCGAGCGTAGGTTCTTTTCCTTTTCTTTTTCGTGGTTTAATGTGAATTTTCCCATTTCTTAAAACATGATTTTCTTGATTTAATGGAATGACTTCAAGTAATTTGAGCTTGTGGATTAAACTACGGCCTTTCTCTACATAGGAATCGACTTTACTTATTTTCCCATTTCTGATGGTCTGGAGTATAGATTTGTCCATAGCTGATTGATTTAAGGCATCGTGAAGGGACTGAGTGAAATGAGCGTTGGTCCTTTGCTTGTGAGTGTACGATGTATCTGTTAATCCTTTTATCTTTTTGGCTCTCACTTCAATCACCATCCTCCCCTTCGGACACTTTAACGTTACAACATTCACCAGTACACCATTAATTGTCTATCTTTGGGTGACGATTAGCGCTGAAGTCATCTAATTGGATAAATCTTGGCCATTGAATATTGAATCGTTAGAATTTCTCTATCTAGATGACTCCATCCTTTTTTTTTTGGTCGGTGATGACTCCATCCTTGAAGGTCTCGTAAAATGTTACACTTGGCTGAAGAAATATCCAAGATGGTTTTCATAGCTACGAACCCATAGGGAGAAGGCATAGAAGTCTAAAGTTACTATGTTCCACGAAGTAATCCTGGACGTGCAATGATTTTGCTTCTGATGAAAAAGTGGAAGATAAGATGGTTCCAAAGTCAAACGATAATAAGAAGCGGCCGGGAAACCCGGCCGTTGATTTTTTTTTTTTTTGTAATTTTTTTAGCTTGATTTTTTTTTAATTTTAATTTCAACTAGAGCCCCGCCACTTTCTTATTATAAATTTGCCTTAGAATTGAAAATTCAAAGAAATAGATCAATTTGGCCATGAAAGAGGTGGTGGTTGCAGTGATGCATAAGGCAACGGTGGTCGTGACAGCGATTGACAACTTTATGTCATTGTTAATTCATTAGAATTTTCCTTGAAGGTTCTGATGTTCACTTGGCTGAAGAACTCTCGAAGATGATTCGCATTGCCACGTACTCCACGGGGGAAGGTACAGAAATCTAAAGGGACGGTGCTCTGTGACATATTGGTTTTGCTTTTTATGAACAGTGGAAGACAAGTTGGTTCAAAAGTTTAAAAAAAAAATAATAAAAAAAATGACACGAGTCACTGATGGAACAAAAGTCAAAAAGTCAAAAAATATAAGACGCCTTGTAAGAGGAAGACTAAATGAGGACAAAGTCAAAAAGTCAAAATAAAATAAGAAGTCTCACAAGTAGAAAATCAGATAGGACAGGACAAAAGTAAAAATGAAATAAGAAACTATAGGGGAGACGTGGCCATTGATTCGTTTGATTTTTATTTTATTTTATTTTTTTTGTACTAGTCCATCTTCCGTTCAACAAGATTTGTCCACTTTCTTATTATATTTGCATCAAAATTCAAAGAAACAAAGCAATTTGGTTTTGCGGATACCATCGATAGATCATCCATACCTATATGAGTCTCTTTTTCGATACTCTTAGAAATTCAAATGAATTTGCTCTTCACCACTCATTTTTAATCCCATCCTTTTGAAAAGTTTAAGAAATTTCCTCTCAATATCCTCTCTTTAATATGTTCCGTTGAAAAGTATCAAGAAATTTCCTCCCAACATATTTTCTTTAATTTACTTAAAAGCTCAAAAAAAATTCTCTTGCTTTCCAACAGACATCCTTTAATCACGTTCTCTTGCTAAGCTCGAAGGCATTCCTCGCACTCTTGTCCTAGGAACTATAGAGAGAGAGCATTAATTATTTACCTTTGGATGACAACAGTTGACCAAGTCAAGTAATTGGATAAATCCCGCCAATTGGATGTGGATTCGTTAGGATTTTCCTATCACGATGACACCATCCTCGAAAGTTCCTCGTTAAACCGTGGGAAGCCCAGATGGTTTTGAAGCTAAAATAGAAACAGAAGATGCAGGGGCGACCTATAGACGTCGATTTTTTTTGTTTCCCGAACTTGTCCCTTTTCCTTTCAACATGATTCCGCCACTTCTTTATTATAAATTCACATTTTGTCCATATACATATAAGGGAAAATCTCAAATAAGGACCCGAAGTAGTCATTTAGTCTAAAAAAAGGACCTGACTTGCCGGCCGGTGAATTGATGCATTTCCGATGTGTATTCCAGTGACCTAATCAGGGTATTTTCGTCCAAAAAATATTCTCCTTTTGTTTTCCTTTTCCCTTGTTCATCTTCTCCATCTCCGAGTAGACCTCCAGTATCTCGTTGGTGAAGTAATTGCCGGCAAGATCGAGCCACTTTAGCTTCTTCAGCCCCGCCACCTCTAGCGGTAGTGGCCCTGTGAACTTGTCGTTGCCCAAGTTGAGTTCTTCGAGCTGGGTTATCGCCCGCAGGACTCTACTGGGGAAGATCCTAGAGAGGTTGAGGAACCGGAGGGAGGTGGGGCTGCCGAGCTCCGGCGGGAGGGTCCCGGTGAGGTTGTCGGTGGCAAGTGTGAGGTTGACGAGGTCGCGGAGAAGGCCGATTTCGGGTGGGATGTAGCCCAAGAGGTCGACGAAGGTGATGTTGTGAGAGATAACCCACAAGCCGGTGTCACACGTGACTCCGATGAAGGAGCAATGCGGAAAGGGCGGCGGTGAGGAGGAGGAGGAGTCGACCCAGTCACTGACGGCGATAGAGGGAGGCCCGACCATGGCGGTTTTGAGCTTTGGGAGCCATCCAGTTGCTCCATGCGAGGGAAGCGGAGATGAAGAGGAGGAAGAAGAAGAAGATGCCATTACAGGGCGATTTTGTCCTCAGTGAATTCGGCGAGGCCGACAAGGGCTCGCCGACCTTGCCGGCCACTAGTAAGGGCGGGCGAGGGCTTGCAATCCGGCCTCGCCGAACTCACCGGCCACTAGTAAGGGTGGGCGAGGGCCTGCAATCCCTCGCCCATTGCCAGCGCTTGCTATTGGTGATGGGTGTCAAGCCCTCGCTGGCCTCGGGCGAGGCCGACCCTCGCTAGTCCCATGACCTTCGCCGGCCCTTCCCCACTTCCAATGTTCTTGATTTGGGCAATGCCTATCTTCAACATTGTCGAAGAAGATGATGAACATGACAACCATTGGTAGATCAAGAAGAAGATGAATAGGAGAAGGAAAATGAAAAGAGATTTTTTTGGACAAAAATACCCTAGAATAGGTCGCTGGAATATGCAATGAAAATGCATCAGTTCGCCGACCGGCAAGTCGGGTCCTTTTTTGAGACTAAATGACTATTTTAGGGCCTTATTTGATATAGACTCCACTTTAGGTTCTCTTTTGAGAAAATGAGGCCACTATGGGTCCCTATTTGAGAAAATGAGGCCACTCCGGGTCCCTATTTAGGTCCTCATTCGGGTATTCTTGAGAAGCATGGAAATATTTTCTCGTCAACATTCTCCCTTTAATTGATTCTTCTTACAAAGATCAAAAGGTTCCTTCCACTTGAACTCATTGCTTGTACTGATAAGTTCAAGTGCAACTACTCTGTGTCCTGTAAACAATAAACAAAGAGTGAGAATGCATCCTGAAGTGTATAGGGCTGCACAATCCGGAGACTTTGCTTCCTTGATCACAATAATTTTGGGAAGTGGGGAGGGCCTTTTGCACCAAACAACACCAAATGGGAGCAACATTCTTCATGTTGCAGCTATATGCAAGCAGGTAAATTTCATTGAAGGTGTTCTTCAAAATCCATTAGGACCATCCCTTCTTTGGCAGGGTAATAATAATGGAGATACTCCCCTACATGTTGCCGCTGAAGTGGGAAGCTATGAAGTAGTTCGAGTCTTCATTGACTTGGCGAAATCACTTCATTGGGATATTGAGAATGAACAAGTTGACACATACAAAGGGCTACTTCGAAAGCAGAATATGCATAAGAATACGACGCTGCACCTTGCAGTAAGAGGACACCATGATTTGGTGGTGGAGTTGTTGATTGAACAAGATTCTCAACTATGTGATATTATTAATGCTGCCGATGAGTCCCCACTTTATCTTGCAGCAGAGCAAGGACTTTCTCGTACAACTGAGCTGATTTTAGGAGCTTCCTCATCATCATCCTCTCATAAGGGCCCTAAGGGTTTGACAGCTCTGCATGTCGGAATTTCTCTCTCACTAACCTGTAAGTATCAGAAGATACTAACCCCAGTGAAAAAAAAATTAGCGAAAGTTCTCTCTCGCGTGCAATGCTTCTCTTAGATGAGAGTGCTGGTGTTAGTAACGAGGGCCGCCGTCTATCCTAGCTTTCACTAAATATAATAGCAAATTCAAAAATTATTTATTTATTATTACGTTTATTTTGGTGAAAGGTCAAACAAGCCTCTTGATAAGTTACATACGAGAGTTACGTTTTGAAAAGATTCGAGTTGTTATTCTCATTGCATGCTCTTTGTTGTTTCATTTATTGACTATACAATAAGTTTAAACCCATTCGTCTTCTCTTGAAACACAGACTTAAAAAATAGTATCCGTTTTAGATTATGCATCCATTCGGAAAAATCGCAATTTTGATAAGAGTGCTGGTAAGAATTTTTCTCACACGCTAATTTCTTTCCACACGTTATTCTAGAAATTGTTCTCTTACTTTTTTTTTCTGAATTATACCACTTTCTTTTTTTCAGTTTGCTAGTGATGACAGGGCACGTGGCAATATATTTACAAAAGATCAACGCATACATTCCAAATTTCTTAACCGTGGAGAGCAAATTATGACGACTAGAAAGGAAAGGGATGCAATGATTTTACTTTTGAAAATAAAGAAGGTCCTAGTCCTCATTCGATATTTAAATTCTCTTATAAAATTGAATTGGGTACAATTTTTTTTTTTTTTAATAAATGATTGGCATCAGAGTAAAAAGTCTTGGTCTTTTATTCTAATCTTGACAGAGCAGATGCTTGCTGAAAATATGAGAAGCTTCTTCTCGAGCAACTTCATGAATTTCTAACAATTTCACTTATCAAATGACAAACTTTACAAATTTCTGCATTATGTAGATTGAAGGCTGTTAGGTTCTACATGTATTACACAAGATCACTAGAAAAACCTTGAAATTACCATGACATAGTCCTTCCTAGTACAGAGAAAATCGGGAAGGAGAACTTAGTGGCATGAAGTGCAACTTTAATACCTATGCAAAGATGCTATAAACAGACTAAATCATGACATTTTCCTATTTTGTTTGCAAAGGTTGGGAGAAAATCATGGAGAAGACACCAGAAGCGATCATAGAAAGAGATGATGTGGGGCGGACTCCCCTTCATTATTTCTCTTACTTTGGCAAAGTTGAAGCAGTTCGACTACTCCTGCAACACAATACTTCCGCGGCATATGACTCAGACAAAGAGAAGCAATCGGCTCTTCACATTGCAGCATTTCGAGGCCACATCCAAGTCATTGACGAGCTCGTTAGATCTTGTCTTGATGTTTGTGACATGGAAAACACCAAAAAGCAAACGGTTCTTCATGCAGCTGTTATTGGTGGACAAGGGAATGTAGTCAAGCACATACTAGGGATGCCAAACCGGGAGAATCTTATCAACAAACAAGATGCTGATGGAAACACGGCTCTGCATTTGGCTGCACTTCATAAAGAATATGACATCATACACATACTTGCACAAGACGAGAGGGTGGACCGTTTGGCCAAAAATAAGGATCATTTGACCGCCCTTAATATTGTTTCTGCTCATGAGGTATGCTTGCTTGAACACTATAGAACCCGCTTTGTTCACTGACAGTGTAATCTCTTTATTATCTTTTATAAACCGTGGCCCTAGTGAAATGCTCATTTCAGGTGCAAAGAAAATTGAAGTCTTTTAGCGTCAATTTTGTTTCGCTTATTCAATTTTTTTGGCATATTGACTATATTTTCAATTTTCGTAGCAAATAGTACCATAGATTTCTTTATTGAGTTGGACACACATTTAAAAAAGGGGTTCCGAATAAAGTGATGTCACACTTCATATCTTACAATAAATAATAAGAAAATTGGGTAAAATTCAACTTTGTGGTTGAGCCAATATCACAAACCTTCGTTGCCTCCCGCTTCACTTAATATTAATTAGCAAACTAACTATTATTAATTGTACAAAAGATAAAAAGGCTATCTCTATCATTAATTTTCCTACAACAAAATATCAACATCAATTCGCATAGCTTACTAGTTTAGATGTGATTTCATATAATAGTCAATAAACCTAAACTCACTATAGAAGCCTTTATAGTTCTTTCATTATGTGAGTTGGTATATTATATTTTTGTTTATTATTAACTAAATGTGTTTGGTCATACCTCTTTTTTTTCCTCAAAAATACCAATTTATCTACAAATTGGATGTGTGGACAAAAACGATTTGGTGACAAAGTAAAATTTTAAATATTTTTCGACTAATGAAAAAGTTGATTAAGCCATATTTAGGAGTATTGCGAAAAATAACAAAAATTCGTATCTAAAAAGTTGTATTCAAGATATAAGTCTTTATACCTCCAGTTAACGCTTATATTTTTAACCATCTAACTCATTACCACATATTAAAGCCCCACTTACAGATTACATGAAAAAAACCAAATGTCGCATTAATAGCCAACAGTTAAATGCATATAATAAAATAAATAATCTTAAGTTTGAATATTTTGCTTTATTAAAATTATTCTGTGACAAAATATTCAAATAACAAGGTATAGTTTAAAACGGATTACTTAGTAAAGTTATTTGAATGTTAGTTAATTTTGTTGTTCAGTTGATAAATAAGTATACGTTTGTTAATATTATGTTGTATGATCATATTGTATCATCAGAACATAATTTTCCAACACGATTCAAATTCGAGCAACACGCAGGTCTTCAACTAGTTCAAAAGTAATTGTCTAAATCTTAGTTATCTTGAAAACATTGCAAAACAGTCAGTGTTGGGATTGTCTAAAATTAGAGGATAGCATAGAGGGGAAAAAAAAAAAAATCAGAGAGAGAAAAGAAAAATGGAGAATAAATCATGACTGGGATAGCATACCCGTAATTGTTTACTGCAAAAACTCTATTTATGGGTGTTATCTCCTGTTTACCTTTATCTAGAAGAGATGACTTGAATGGATTCTCCATGATGCTTTACCACTCACCATGAGTTTTGTTTGATATAGATGGATTATGAGTGTGTAAAGTGAGGATCGTGAAGTAGTTGGCCGAGAAACTTTCACTGGTTAATTGATACATTTTGTACATTTTCAGACGGACGTCAGAGCTGCAAATGTTTCTAGCCTATTGGAAGGATCTCATGGAATCCTGGGCTTCCAAGGCTGGTTCATTGAACACGGTAAGAAGAGGTCAGATGGGCAATTTGTTGAGGGTGAATCATCTTTGTCTTTAACCACAGGAAGTCATAATGCCAACCGAGTTAATTTCAATTGGTCAAATAAGAGCATTATGGAAGTCGAACAAGTACTGGCAGCATTAATAGCCACAGTTACCTTCACCGCGGCCTTCCAAATCCCTGGAGGTTATAAGGGCGATGGACCCGACCGAGGAAGGGCAATTCTCGCGGGCAGGGCAGATTTCATAGTCTTTGTGACGTCTAACAGCGTGGCGTTCCTTTCCTCCCTCTTGGCAGTAATCACACAGTATCAAAATTTTATGGTCGGCCACATCTCCCTGACTGTGGGAGGCTGTCTTCGAGTCGCGATATTCGGGATCGTGCTAGCCTACGTGTCGGGTGTGTATGTTGCAATGGATATATCCACCAGGGGGATCGCGGACAGTATCTTTGATCCTATTTGCCTTGTAATGGTCACGAGTTGGCTCTTAGTCGCTGGTCCTCGCGGCGTGATTCTTTTGGGCTCGCAACTTAACTGGCTCATAAGAAACATCGAAAAGTTGTGGCTTAAGTGTGTAAGACACAATTGTTCGATTTCCCTGCGAGGCTCACTTCTGGTCGCCAGGGAAGCTAATTAGTTGGGCCGGTTCTACAGTCCCGCGACCTTGTGGTGCACAGGGAATCTTCTTTTTGCTTTGCGAACTGTCGATTTCCAGCACTTCATGTCAGCTGTCCAATTTAAAACGTGTCAACGTCCACCGTTGAATCAAGATTAAGGGTTTTGCACACCTCTGGAGGTTTGTCGAAGAATGTGATGTTCACTAGCATACAGTTGAATTGCCGTTGAATTGGGACTTGCCCTCAACTTCTATGCATTTCTATTTCGTGTAATAGTAGCGTAAAACAACAGGTAGTGCCACAACATTTTCTGCATCCATTAAGAGCAAGAGTCATGGGTGATGCTTCCAATTATTTCAAAAGCTTCATATGTAATGATGTCATCTTTCTGTGTAATCTCAGAACTTCCAAGTCAATCCAGTGAGTAACATCATCAAATATTTAGGTACACGACGTCAAAGATGTATCACCATACCGACCTATGCCGAAAGCAATCATTTCACTTGGTTTTCCATATTCGCGTGTGAAATATGCGTGTTACTCACTAATGCACAGACAATTCAAGCTGATGTCATCTTCCCTTACGCAGAGTCCACCATTCCCAGATCCATTTCTTGTCAAGTTCAAGAGCTGCGAAACACAAAAATTGTCAACGGATGTTCACCTAAATCAGTACAATTCAGTGACTAAGTTGCACTTCATCATCGGCCACTCTTAACCATCACCAGACCCACACTGCCTGCGGCTGTCCTCCGTCACCATCAAGTCAATCCTCCGCAATTGCAAGAGTAAAGGAAATGGACTGAACATAAGATTGGAGAAACAAACCGACGCAAAAGCTTTGATGGATCGACATTCCACCTGTTAACTTGAATCCGTTTACTCACCATTGACCGCCATCCATCACCACCGAGACAAACATGCATGGGAACAGAACAAGAATGGGTGTGTCATTCTCGGTCAATGAGTACAAAATTCTACAAAATCATGCTTAATGAGCAACGAATCGATCAATAATATGGACAACTACACTAGTATATGTCTTCGGCTTTAACAGAAACTCAGAGATGCACTTCGGAGTCATTTTATCAAGCACGTCATGTGCATACGGAAGAGAAGCGAAACAAAGCGCAATCACTTCGGATTAGAGATCAGGTTCACACAAAATCAGTCCAAGGACGCAATCATCAATATGAATACGCAGTTAAGCCGATTCTATCCTAATCTAGAACATGCCATTTCGGTTACTTTTATTCGTCAAAAGCAGAGTATAGTAGGGAAGAGAGATTGCCTCGTCGACGAGGAATTCTTGGTCGCGATTACTGGTCGATTTTGCACGAGAAGGATCTGGAAAACGTGCGCGCGTGAATGAGCGCCGGTAGTGAAGTTTCAGACAAACGCGAATGGCTTCAAACACGATTGAAAACGAAGAGGCATGAAAGGATTCAAAAGAAATCGCCGAGAGAGAGTGACTTTTGGTATCTCAAAAGACTCGAGTGATTTCGACCGGTGCCTTCTGTTCTAGTTCTCTTTCCAGTACGTACGTTAGTCGGTGGCCGGCGATGGTAAACCAACGGCGATTTCCGGCGAATGAGGATGACAAAGAAAAAGAAATTCGAAAGAGCTGTACTGTATGTCCATAAGCGAATGCACCATAAATGAGCTTGTGTTAGCAATTATGTTTGAGAGATCACAAACAACCATCAGGTAGCACGCCGAATGTTTAAGAAGACGAGATAGAATATTTGTTGTGGAAATAGGAGTCTTGGTTACAATGACGGTTTCATGGGCAGTCAAATGATCCTTATATATAGCCAAACGGTCCACCCTCTTGTCCCGCGCAAGTATGTATATGATGTTGTATTCTTTATGAACCGCGGCTAGATGCAAAGCCATATTTCCATCGATGTCTTGCTTGTTGATAAGAACCTCCAGGTTTGGCATCCCAAGTATGTGCTTTACTACATTTACTTGTCCACCAATAACCGCTGCATAAAGAGCCATTTGGCCTTTGTTGTTTATTATATTGCAAGCATCAAGACAAGATTTTACAAGCTTGTCAATGACATTGATGTGGCCTAGAAACACTGCAATATGAAGAGCCGTTCCCCCTCTGTCTAAGTCGTATGCCCCAAAAGTATCGTGTTGTAGGAGCAGTCAAACTTCTTCGACTTTGCCGGTGCATGAGATATAATCAAGAGGAATCCACCCCCTATCATCTCCTTCTTTGATCACTTAAGGTATCTTTTCCTTGATTTTCCACCAACCTTTATAAATAGAATAGGAATATGTCATGATTTAGACTACTTTTAGCATCTTGACTTTAAAATTAAAATTTGTCCCATTAAGTCTCCCATTTTCTCTGTACTAGGAAGGAATATGATATGGTTATTCTGAAGTTTCTCCGGTGATCATGTGCGACACCATGTAGTATATGACTACCTTCAATCTAGCATAATGCAGAAATTCGTAAAGTTTTTCCTTATTCCCTTGTTAAGAGGATGACAATGAGAAAGCTCCAAGAATCCACTCGGCGGTATGAGAAAGTCTTCAATCTGCCGGTGAACTCATTAATGTGAGCGATAAGTTCAAGTGTAATTAGTTTCTTTGAGCTCTGCAAGAAGACTAGACTAAGGATAATGTTGGGAAGGGAATTTTTTTTTTTAGCTTTCCATGGAAATTCCTTGGAACATAAAGAGAAGATATTGGGGAGGAAGTTTTTTTGAGCTAACCAAGTGGATTGAACTAAAGCAAGAATATTGTGGAAGAAATTCCTTAGAGCTTTCCCGAAGGAAAGGAGTAAAGGGAAGATGTTTATAAAGAAACTTCTTTGAAACGAAAAGTGAGGTGTTTGGGAGGAAATTTTGTTTGAGTTTTCAAAGAGAACAAGATTAAGAGGTGAATGGTGAGAAGGAAATTTTTTTAAACTTTTGAGTACTAGATAGCAGCTTTCGATGTTGCAATATATATTGTATGGAAAATGATATAAATAGTTCATGAACTTTCATCCAACGTCCAATCTCTTCCCGAAACTTTTAATTTATCCAATGGGTTCTTTGAATTTTGTCCAAAATTCAACATGATCTATGAACTTCTAAATATTCTTATACAGTTTAGGGACTATGTTGAACATTTACTAGTAGTTTATGGCTACATTAAATAAATTAAAAGTACATATATTACATATGGAACCAAAGTTCATGACCATACTGCACAAATTAAAAGTTTTTATGGATGACAAAGTATATTGGACAAAAATTCAGGAACCATTTATGCTATTATTTCTATATAATATAAGAGATGATTGGCGCTTCATTCGGTCAAGGGGCTTACAATGGACCCAATTGAAAAAGCAACATTTTAAACTTCCACCTATTGTAAAGGGTTCGTCAAGAAAATTTTGTTGGTCCTCTAGAGATAGCGCCCAATGCTCCGCTATTCTCAGGAGAAGGAAGAGAAGAATCACTATTGAAGTCTTCGCACTATCTCTTCGAAGGGTGACTAGACTTGGAAACATGTAGAGACTTCTTAAGATGGTAGTCTTCTCTGAATGGGATTCGATTCCACCATGTAGGACAATATGCAAGTTTGAAAATTTGAGAGTTGAGTTGCAAGTTAGATCCAAAATAGCCAGAGTGCAGGCAGAATAAGGGGTGGTTATGGCTCTGCAACTTTCGAAGAGAGGCCCAAAGAAAGCCCAGCCTTTTATCTTGGCCTTGGAGAGGCTAAGCTGTAGTTTAGAGACCCAAGGAGATGAAAAGGACCCAAAGCTTTCGGCTTTACCCTTTTCGTTAGCAAAGGCTATTGGACGCGTGATAGTGTCGATTTGTAAGGACGATCAATGCATGATGTTTTCTTGCTGATGCAAAAAAGGTATGCCTCATGACTACTAGCATTAGCTTTGAGATGAGAATCCCTTCCCTGATCATTTATCTTGATTTCTTTGGTAAAAGGTTTGCCAAAGAAGCATGTGGATCGAGAGATGAATGGAGAGGAGTGACCGGGCGTGGTGCTAAATCTCACTGCGCTAGTCCAAAAAAGAACGGATATGAGGGAAGTAGTAGATTTTGATTGACCAAATCGATTGCTTGCTCGTCCACAAAATGATAACAAATAGACATCAATACTTTCCTTTTCAAAATCATGAGGGGAAGTAAGGGAATTTCAACCTATTGCCTAGGTAATGTGGAATTGCTGGCCCACACCTCACACCTTTCGGTGGTATATTTTATCGTAGGGCGGAGTCATCCTTCTTTAGGAAATTTCTCAAGTCTTATACCATAGAAAAGTGAAAGTAGATTCTTTTCAGAATGCATCTAATTCTACTTTTCCTTCCGTTAGTTAAGCCCCTTTTTCTCATAAGGATTGTAGTAATTCTGGTTTGATACTATTAAAATCGCTTTCCCATATTGAGAAATTTTGTCTAGCAGTATTTGATCAAAGAATCCACTAATAGGTTTAGAAATTACTAGAATTGATTTACCAATCAGAAGTAGTAATTGTGGTTCCTTCAATAATTCTGTTGGCTCTACAGCTCTATTGAGCGATGCTTGAGTGGCAGCATCAAGGTTTGGCCAAATTGAGCAAAGGTGGCTACTTCGTGATGTGATCCCGCTTCTAGTTTTGTAACCCCTGATAGGCATAAATGTGTTTCGTGTGCATGCACTTGTCTAAAGAGGAACGCACATGAAGAAAATGGTAATCACAAACATCTTGCATACAGTGTTATGAATTTTTCTGCCAATCCTTTAAAGAAATTACTGTAAAATGGATAATTTGTGGGGTCCTCCAATTTAACAGAATTGTATAAATGACCTATAGTAAGTTTTCGTTCTGTTCCTTAAAGGATCTGGTGGATATAGCAATGACAAATATACATTAAACTTGTGCATCAGCTTTTTTGCCTTTTCTTTTCTTTTTTGTGGTTTAATATGAATTTCCCCATTTCTTAAAACACGATTTGCTTGATTTAATGGAATGACTTCAAGTAATATGAGCATGTGGAGTAAACTACCGATTTTCTCTACATAAGAATTGACGTTGCTTATTTCCCAATTCCTGGTGGTCTGGAGTACAAATTTGTCCATAGCCGATTGATTTGAGGCATTTTGAAGGGAGTGAGTGAATCAAGCGTGGGTTCTTTTCCTTTTTTTTTTTTCGTGGTTTAATGTGAATTTTCCCATTTCTTAAAACATGATTTTCTTGATTTAATGGAATGACTTCAAGTAATGTGAGCTTGTGGATTAAACTACCGCTTTTCTCTAAATAGGAATCGACCCTGCTTATTTTCTCATTTCTGATGGTCTGGGGTACAGATTTGTCCATAGCCGATTGACTTGAGGCATTTTGGAAGGGAGTGAGTGAAATGAGTGTAGGTCCTTCGCTTGTGAGTGTACGATGTCTCTATCAATCCTTTTACCATTTTGGCTCTCGTTTCAATCCCTATCACCTCCCCTTCGGACACTTTAACATCACAACATTGACCAGTACACCATTAATTGTCTATCTTTGGATGATCAGGAATCGATAAAGTCATCTAATTGAATAAATCTTGGCCATTGACCATTGATTGGCTAGAATTTCTCTATCTAGATGACTCCATCCTTGGAGGTTTTGTAAAACGTTACGCTTGGCTGAAGAACTATCCAAGATGGTTTTCATTGCTACGTACCCATAGGGGAAGGCATAGAAGTCTAAAGTTACTATGTTCCAGGAAGTAATCGTGGATGTGCAATGATTTTGCTTCTGATGGAAGAAGTGGAAGATAAGACGGTCCCAAAGTCAAAAGATAAAGAGAAGCGATCGGGAAGTTTCGTGGATGTGGATTGATTTTGCTTTTGATGAAAGGTGGAAGACAAGTTGGTTGAAAAGTAAAAAATAATAATAATGACAGGAGTTAAAAGTGGAAGAGCAGATGGAACAAATGTCATAAGACGCCTCGTAAGGGGAATACTAGATGAGGATTGAGGACAAAAGTCAAAAAGTCAAAATAAAATAAGAAGCCCTCACAAGTGGAAGATCAGATTTGACAAAAGTAAAAATGATATAAGAAACTATAGGGGAGACGTGGCCATTGATTCTTTTGATTTTTTTTCTTTTTTTTTATTTGGTACTAGTCCATCTTCCGTTCAACAAGATTTCCCCACTTTCTTATTATATTTGCATGCGGAAGAATAGCAAATTTCAGAGAAACAAAGCAATTTGGTTTTGCGGAAACCATCGATAGATCATCCATACATATATGAGTCTCTTTTAGGATATTTTCAGAAACTCAAATGAATTTGCTCTTCCACCATCCTCATTTTAATCCCATCCTTTTGAAAAGTTTAAAGAAATTATTTAATCTGTTCCATTGAAAAGTATCAAGAAATTTCCTCCCAAAATCTTTTCTTTAATTTAGTTAAAAAGCACAAAAAAATTCTCTTACTTTCCAACATACATCCTTTAATCATGTTCTCTTGCTAAGCTCAAAGACATTCCTCGTGTTTTCCCTCAAAAGTTCACTTTTGACTACTCTTGTCCTAGGAACTATAGAGAGAGTGCATTAATCATTTACCTTTGGATGACAATAGTTGACCAAGTCAAGCAATTGGATAAATCCCGCCAATTGGATGTGGACTCGTTAGGATTTCCTATCTTGGTGACACCATCCTCGAAGGTTCCTCGATAAACCCTGGGAAGCCCAACTGGCTTTAAAGCCAACATAAAAACAGAAGATGCAGGGGAGACCTATAGACGTCGATTTTTTGTTTCCCGGACTTGTCCTTTTTCCTTTCAACATGATTCCGCCACTTCTTTATGATAAATTCACATTTTGTCCATATACATATAATAGTCTCAATCGGGTATTCTTGAAAAGCCTAGAAATATTTTCTCTCCAACACCCCCTTTAATTGATTCTTCTTACAAAGCTCAAAAATTTTCCTTCTTCAGCCACTATTGTTGACTTTCATTTACTTTTCTTTTGCCTGAAGCAAATTGTGGCTGCCGACTTGTTCCTTCTCCATTAAGCATACTTAATTCTTAAGTATGAGTAGTCTAGTGTGTTCTACATCTTTTAAAAATGGATCACATTTGAACACACGTGAACTCATTGCTTGTGCTGATAAGTTCAAGTGCAACTACCCTCTGTCCTGTAAACAACAAACAAAGAGTGACAATGGATCCTGAAGTGTATAGGGCTGCACAATCCGGAGACTTTGGCTCCCTGAACACAATAATTTTGAGAAATGAGGAGGACCTTTTGCGCAAAACAACACCAAACGGGAATAACATTCTTCACGTTGCAGCTAAATGCAAGCAGGTAAATTTCATTAAAAATGTTCTTCAAAATCCATCAAGACGATCCCTTCTTTGGCAGGATAATAACAGTGGAGATACTCCCATACATGTTGCCGCTGAAGTGGGAAGCTATGAAGCAGTTCGAGTCTTCATTGAGTTGGCAGAACCACTTCATCGGGATGTTGAGAATGAACAAGTTGACGCATACAAAAAGTTACTTTGAATGCAAAATATGCATAAGAATACGGCGCTGCACCTTGCAGTAAGAGGACGCCATGATTTGGTGGTGGAGTTGCTGATTGAACAAGATTCTGAACTGTGTAATATTATTAATGTTGCCGATGAGTCCCCACTTTATATTGCAGCAGAGCAAGGACTTTCTCATACAGCTGAGCTGATTTTAGGAGCTTCCTCATCATCATCCTCTCAGAAGGGCCCTAAGGGTTTGACAGCTCTGCATGTCGGAATGTCTCTCTCATTAACCTGTAAGTATCACAAGATACTAAGCCCAGTGAAATTTTTTTTAGCGGAAGTTCTCTTTCGCGTGCGATGCTTCTCTTAGATGAGAGTGCTAGTGTTAGTATGAGGACCGCCATCTATCCTAGCTTTCAATAAATATAATAGCAAATTCAAAACTAATTTATTTATTATTACGTTTATTTTGGCGAAAGGTCAAACAAGCCTCTTGATAAGTTACATACGAGAGTTATGTTTTGAAAAGATTCGAGTTGTTGTTCTCATTGCATGCTCTTTGTTGTTTCATTTATTGACTATACAATAAGTTTAAACCCATTCGTCTTCTCTTGAAACACAGACTTAAAAAATAGTATACGTTTTAAATTATGCATCCATTCGGAAAAATCGCTATTTTGATAGGAGTGCTGGTAAGAATTTTTCTAACACGCTAATTTCTTTCTAGACGTTATTCTAGAAAGTGTTCTCTTACTTTTTTTCTGAATTATACCACTATTTTTTTCAGTTTGCAAGTGATGACAGGGCACATGGCAATAAATTTACAAAAGATCAGGGCATACATTCCAAATTTCTTAACCGTGCAGAGCAAATTATGACGATTAGAAAGGAAAGGGATGCAATGATGCAATGATTTTACTTTTGAAAATAAAGAAGGTCCTAGTCCTCATTCGATATTTAAATTACCTTATAAAATTGAATTGGGTACAATATTTTCCATAAAATGATTGGCATCAGAGTAAAAAGTCTTGGTCTTTTATTCTAATCTTGATAGAGCAGATGCCTTGCTGAAAATATGAGAAGCTCTTCTCAAGCAACTTCACAAATTTCTAACAATTTCACTTATCAATTGACAAACTTTACAAATTTCCGCATTATGTAGATTGAAGGCAGTTAGGTTCTACACGTATTACACGAGATCACTAAAAAAACTTAGAAATTACCATGACATAGACAAAATCGGGAAGGAGAACTTAATGGCATGAAGCGCAACTTTAATGTATATGCCAAGATGCTATAAACAGACTAAATCATGACATTTTCCTATTTTATTTGCAAAGGTTTGGAGAAAATCATGGAGAAGACACCAGAAGCGATCAAAGAAAGAGATGATTTGGGGCGGACTCCCCTTCATTATTTCTCTTACTTTGGCAAAGTTGAAGCTGTTCGACTACTCCTGCAACACAATACTTCCGCGGCATATGACTCAGACAAAGAGAAGCAATCGGCTCTTCACATTGCAGCATTTGAAGGCCACATCCAAGTCATCGACGAGCTCGTTAGATCTTGTCTTGATGCTTGTGACATGGAAAACACCAAAAAGCAAACGGTTCTTCATGCAGCTGTTATCGGTGGACAAGGGAATGTAGTCAAGCACATACTAGGGATGCCAAATCAAGAGAATCTTATCAACAAACAAGATACTGATGGAAACACGGCTTTGCATTTGGCTGCACTTCATAAAAAATACGACATCATAGATATACTTGCACAAGATGAGAGGGTGGATCATTTTGCCAAAAATAAGGATCATTTGACCACCCTTAACATTGTTTCTGCTCATGAGGAGGTATGGTTGCTCGAACACTATAGAGCCTGCTTTGTTCACTCACGGTGTAAATTCTTTATTATCTTTTAGAAATTGTGGCCCTAGTGAAATGCTCATTTCAGGTGCAAAGAAAATTGAAGTCTTTTAGAGTCAACTTTGTTTCGCTTATTTGGTTTTTTAGGCATGTTGACTATATATTCAATTTTCGTAGCAAATAGTGCCATAGATTTCTTTATTGAGTGTGACACACATTTAAAAAAGGGGCTCCGAACAAAGTGATTTCACACTTCATATCTTACAATAAATAATAAGAAAATTGGGTAAAATTCAACTTTGTGGTTGAGCCAATATCACAAACCTTTGTTGCCTTCCACTTCCCTTAATATCAATTGGCAAACTAACTATTATTAATTGTACAAAATATAAAAAGGCTATCTCTATCATTAATGTTTCTACAACAAAATATCGACGTCAATTCACATAGCTTACTAGTCTAGATGTGATTTGATATTATAGTCAATAAACCTAAACTCACTATAGAATTCTTTACGGTTCTTTCAATATGTGCGTTGGTATATTATATTTTTGTTTATTATTAATTAAATGTGTTTGGTCATACCTCTTTTTTTCCCTCAAAAATACCAATTTATCTACAGATTGGATGTGTGGACAAAAACGATTTGGTGCCAAAGTAAAATTTTAAATATTTTTTTACTAATGAAAAATTGATTAAGCCATATTTCGGAGTATTGCAAAAAATAACAAAAATTCGTATCCAGAAAGTTGTATTCAAGATAGAAGTCTTTATAACTCCCGTTAATGCTTATATTTTTAACCATCTAAGTCATTACCACATATGAAAGCCCCACTTACAGATTACATGAAAAAACCAAATATCGTATTAATAGCCAACAGTTCAATGCATATAATAAAAGAAAGAATCTTAAGTTTGAATATTTTGATTTATTAAAATTATTCTGTGACAAAATATTCAAATAACAAGGTATAGTTTAAAACGGATTACTTAGTAAAGTTATTTGAATGTTAGTTAATTTTGTTGTTCAGTTGATAAATACGTATACGTTTGTTAATATTATGTTGTATGATCATATTGTATCATCAGAACATATTCCAATAAGGTTCAAATTTGGGCAACGCGCAGGTCTGCAACTAGTTCAAAAGTAATTGTCTAAATCTTAGTTATCTTGAAAACATTGCAAAACATTTAGTGTTGGGATTCTCTAAAATTAGGGGATAGCATAGAGGCAAAAAAAGAAAAAAGAAAAAGAAAAAGAAAAATGGAGAATAAATCAGGACTCGGATAGCATACCCGTAATTTTACTCCAATAACTCTATTACGGGCGTTATCTACTATTTACCTTTATCTAGAGGAGATGACTTGAATGGATTTTCCATGATGCTTTATCACTCACCACGAGTTTTGTTTGATATAGATGGATTATAAGTGTGTAAAGTGAGGATCGTGAAGTATTTGGCCGAGAAACTTTCACTGGTTAATTGATACATTTTGTACATTTTCAGACGGACGTCAAAGCTGCAAATGTTTCTAGCCTATTGGAAGGATCTCATGGAATCCCGGGCTTCCAAGGCTGGTTCATTGAACACGGTAAGAAGAGGTCGGATGGGCAATTTGTTGAGGGTGCATCATCTTTGTCTTTAACCACAGGAAGTCATAATGCCAACCGAGTTAATTTCAATTGGTCAAAAAAGAGCATTATGAAAGTCGAACAAGTAGTGGCAGCATTAATAGCCACAGTTACCTTCACCGCGGCCTTCCAAATGCCTGGAGGTTATAAGAGCGATGGACCCGACCGAGGAAGGGCAATTCTCGCGGGCAGGGCAGATTTCATAGTCTTTGTGACGGCTAACAGCGTGGCGTTCCTTTCCTCCCTCATGGTAGTAATCACACAGTATGTAAAGATTAGAGTCGGCCACATCTCCCCGACTGTGGGAGGCTATCTTCAAATTGCGATATTCGGGATCATGATAGCCTACTTTTCGGGTGTGAATGTTGCAATGACTCTACCCCCCAGGGAGATCGGGGGCCGTACCTTCGATCCTTCTTGGCTTATAATTGCCACGAGTTGCCTCATAGTCAGTGGTCCCACCATGGTGATGATTTTGGGCTCGCAACTTAACTGGCTCATAAGAAACATCGGAAAGTGGTGGCTTAAGTGTAAGACACAATTGTTCGATTTCCCTGCGAGGCTCACTTCTGGTCGCCAGGGAAGCTAATTAGTTGGGCCGGTTCTACAGTCCCGCGACCTTGTGGTGCACAGGGAATCTTCTTTTTGCTTTGCGAACTGTCGATTTCGAGCACTTCGTGTCAGCTGTCCAATTTAAAACGTGTCAACGTCCACCGTTGAATCGATCGCAGGCAAGATTGCATTGCTCAAGATGAAGGGTTTTGCACACCTCTGGAGGTTTGTCGAAGAATGTGATGTTCACTAGCATACAGTTGAATTGTGTTGGAGCTGTGTCTTAGTGCTGCTGCTGATGTTCTGTCGTTTTATTTATTATTCAGTCAAGTTTATTTGTTAGGCGGTTGGTTTGTTAGCTATTTTCTAGGAAGTGGAACAAGTCTGTGTTGCACGTTTGTGTGCGGTTATGTTTTGCATGTTTGTGTGCAGTTCTGTTTTGCACGTTAGTGTGCGGTTTCAAAACAGGTTCTTATTTAGCTTGTACTTGACAGTTTTGTTTATGTAATGAATGAAGTTCAATGTTTCTTCTCATTCCTTCTCTTTGTAACAAGAAGTTCGTGAGTATTAGTTGATTATATCAGCTATAACAGATTGCCATTGAATTGGGACTTGCCCTCAACTTCTATGCATTTCTATTTCGTGTAATAGTGGCGTAAAACCACAGGTAGTGCCACAACAATTTCTGCATTCATTAAGAGCAAGAGTCATGGGTGATGCTTCCACTTATTTCAAAAGCTTCATAAGCCTTCATAGAAGTAATGATGTCATCTTTCTGTGTAATCTCAGAACTTTCAAGTCAATGCAGTGAGTAACATCATCAAATATTTAGGTACACGAGGTCAAAGATGTATCACAATACCGACCTATGCCAAAAGCAATCATTTCGCTTGGTTTTCCATATTCGTGTGTGAAATATGCGTGTTACTCACTAATGCACAGACAATTCAAGCCGATGTCATCTTCCCTTACGCTTGAGTCCACCATTTGCCAGATCCATTTCTTGTCAAGTTCAAGAGCTGTGAAACACGAAAATTATCAACGGATGTTCACCTAAATCAGTACAATTCAGTGACTAAGTTGCACTTCATCATCGGCCACTCTTAACCATCACCAGACCCACACTGCCTACGGCTGTCCTCCGTCACCATCAACTCAATCCTCCTTGCAACAGTAAAGGAAATGGACTGAACATAAGATTGGAGAAACAAACCGACGCAAAAGCTTTGATGGATCCACATTCCAGCTGTTAACTTGAATCCATTTACTCGCCATTGACCGCCATCCATCACCACCGAGACAAACATGCATGGGAACAGAACAAGAATGGGTGTGTCAGTCTCGGTCAATGAGTAAAATTCTACAAAATCATGCTTAATGAGCAACGAATCGATCAACAATATGGACGACTACACTAGTATGTCTTCGGCTTTAACAGAAACTCACAGATGCACTTCAGAGTCATTTTATCAAGCACGCCATGTGCATACGGCAGAGAAGTGAAACGAAGCGCAATCACTTCCGATTAGAATTACCTTTCGGACACTTTAAAGGTAGTTTGGTCATCTAGATTTTTAGTCAAGGTAGGAATTGATAGGATATGATATAAAATCCAAAAATTTTGTTATATCCTATACATTATTTAGTGAATTGCAGCAATAAGGCCGGATATAATTACATCATATTATATATATTGTTTAGTGTAAATGGTATATAAATGAAAATAAATCTAAAAGTTGCACAAATGGAAATGGTAAGAATATCTCATGACACTCTTGCCTACTTCATTTTTTATTTACTTATTTTAAGTTATTTTTCCTCTCTTTTTTTTTTCCCTTCCATCATTCTCTAATAAAATATCTAAAATATGTAATAAAATATATATACTAAATATAAAATATTTATATATTACTGAATATATATTTATATATTGAATTTATATTATAAGATAGATATAAATTCAATATATAAAAATAAAAATAGGCTTAAATAAAAAATAAAATTGTTGTTATTTTTAAGAAATTTTGATTTTTCATATTAGAATTTAAATATTATTTTATTTTTATTAATTTAAGAAGTTTGTTATTTAATAATAATAACTTTAATGTTATGGATATTAAAAATCATATCTACTTTTATCCCACCTCCCCATGGGACAATTTTATTTTAGTTATATCCCTTGTGTATCCAACTTTATCTTATTTTGAACTAGCACCAAATACAGGATATGATAAATTTTATCTAATCATGTTTTTATTCCGATTGCCAAATGTAGCCTAATAGTATAATATTGTACAGTGCACCGTTATTTGTTTTTCTATGTATGACAATAATCGATGAAGTCATCTAGTTGGATAAATGTTAGCCATTGAATATTGATTTGTTGGAATTTCCCTATCTAGATGACACCATCCTTGAAGGTTTAAGAGAATGTTCACTTGGCTAAAGAACTATCGAAGAGGGTTCTCATTGCTAGGTATTTGCCGGGGGGAAGGCATAGAAGTCTAAAGTTATGATATTCCAGAAAAAATCGGGGATGTGCAACGGTTTTGCTTTCGATTAACACAATTAAGACAACTCAAAAGTGGAAGAGCAGATGGGACAAAAGTCAAAATAAAATAAGAAACTGCAGGAGAGACGTGGCCGTTGATTCTTTTCGGTTTTTGTACTTGTCCGTCTTACGTTCAGCAATATTTGCCCACTTTCTTACTATATTTGCGTGCGAGAGAACGGCAAATTCTTAGAGACAGACCAATTTGGTTTTGCAGAAACTATTCTTAAACCTCATAATTTCATATTTTATCTAAACCAGTGATAGAACATTCATATGCACATGACAGTCTCTTTTTCTATTCCTTTGAGAAACTCAATTGAATTTGCTCCCCAACATCCTCCTTTTAATCCTGTCCTGTTGAAAAATTCAAAGAAATTTATTCTCAATAACCTATTTTTAGTCAATTCCTTTGAAATGTTTCAAGAAATGTCCTCCCCAATAATATCTTTCCTTTAGTCTAACTGAAAGTTCAAAAAAGTTTTATTGAAAAGTTCAAAGAAATTTCCTTTCTAACATCCATCTGTTAGTCAAGTCATCTTGATAAGCTCAAAGACATTTCTTGCACTTGAACTTTAATTTCACTTTTGTCTACTCTTGTCTTGGGAACTGTAGAGAGAGTGACATTGTACATCAATTAACTATCTTTGGATGACAATATTGACCAAGTCAAGTGATTGGATAAATCCTAACCGTTAAATGCGGATTTGTTAGGATTTTCCTATCTCGATGACACCATCCTTGAAGGTTCATCATTGTCTCACGGTGTGATAGTCAAAGAATGTCCACAAAAATTTCCTTTCTAAAACACAAGCACTAGGAAGTTTCCAAACAAGACACAAGTCTCCCTCTCTCTCATCCAAATTGTGTGGCCGAGGATTCACCGTCCGTTTTCCAAGCTAATGTTAGCCAAGCATTTTCCTTAGAATATTCGCTTGGCTGAAGATTAACGAAGGAGGTTATCTTTGCTACCTACCCAAAGAAGACCACATGTCTACCTAGACGTCGATTTTTTTTCTGTTTTTCAAACTTGTCTTGATTCCACCACTTCGGTATTATAAATTTGCTCTCGAGAGAACAAAAATTTCACAACAACAAGCCTGATATATTCACATTTTTATAGATACACATATAATAGTCTTCTTTTGGGTGCTCTTGAGAAGCTTAAAAACATTTCCTCCCCAATCTTCTTCCTTTAGTCAATTCCTCTTATAGAGCTAAAAGAAGTTCCTTCCGCTTAAACTCATTGCTTATATCGATAAGTTCTCGTGCAACTGCTTTATCCTATAAACAATAAACAAAGAGCAAGAATGCATCCTAAAGTGTATGAGGCTGCAAAATCACGAGACTTTGATTCCCTGATCACAATAATTTCGGGAAACGGAGAGGACCTTTTCCACCAAACAACACCAAAGGAGAACAACATTCTTCATCTTGCGGCTCAATACAAACAGGTAAATTTCATTGAACATCTTCTTCAAAGTCCATTGGGACCATCCCTTCTTTGGCAAAGTAACTATAAAGGAGACACTCCCTTAAATGTCGCTGCTAAAGTGGGAAGCTACAAAGCAGTTTGAATGTTCATTGATTTGTTGAAATTACTTCATTGGGTCGTTGAGAACGGACAAGTTGACGCATCCAAAGAGCTACTTCGGAAGCAGAATTTACATAAGGATACCGTGCTGCATTGTGCAATAAGAGGAGGCCATGATTTGGTGGTAGAGTTGTTGAAATCCTCAACTGTGTGATATTACTAATACAGCTGATGAGTCCCCACTTTATCTTGCAGTAGATCGAGGACTTTCTTGTACCGTTGAGTTAATTTTGGGTGTTTTCTCGTCGTCATCCTCTCATAAGGGTTCTAAGGGTTTGACAGCTCTACACGCTGGAATCTCTCTCTCACTGACCAGTAAGTATTACGATATACTAAGCCTAGTTAAAAGAAAAAATTAATGGAAGTTCTCTCTTGTGGAAGGACTTCTCTTAGACGAGAGTGATGGTGTCAGCAGTGACGGCCGCCATCTATCCTAGCTTTCAATAAATATACAGTAAATTCAAAAGTTATTTATATACCATTTCATTTGTTTTGGTGAAAGGTCATACACTTTTTCCCAAGGACAAGCCTCTTGATTAGGTTATATACGAGGTTTATGTTTTGAAAAGATCTGAGTTGTTATCTCATTGCGTTCTCTTTATTGTTTTATTCATTGACTCTTAAATAAGTTTAAACCCATTTGTCTTCTCTTGGAATGCGGACCGAAAAAATGATATCAATTTTAGATTATGCATCCATGCGGAAAATCACTATTTTGATAACAGTGTGGGTAATAGTCTTTCTCACCCGCTAATTTCTTTCTACACGTTTTCAAGATCTAGTTCTCTTACATTTTTCTGACTTATACCGCTTTTTTTTTTTGGTTTGCAAATGATGACTGACACATTGCAATACATTTCCAAAAGATCAGGGCATACATGCCCAATTTCCTAGCCCTCGAGGGCAAATTAAGACGACTTGAAAGCAAAGGGACGCAATGATTTTACTTTTGAAAATGTAGAAGGTGCTAGTCCTCTTTCATTATCTAAATTCTCCTATAAAATTGAGTCGGGCAGGATATTTTCCATAAAATGATTGGCATTTGAGTAAAAAATTTGGTCTTTTATTCTAGCCTTGTTAGTGCAGATGCCTTGCTGAAAATTTGAGAAGCTTCTTCTCAAACTGCTTAATGAATTGCTAACAATTTCACTTTTAAATTGATAAACTTTACGAATTTCTGCATTATGCCAGATTGAAGGTAGTAAGGTTCTACAAGTGTTACACAAGATCACCTGAAAAAACTTCAGATTACCATGACGTAGTCCTTCCTAGTACAGAGAAAATGGGGAAAACTTAACAGGATGAAATGCAACTTTAGTATCTATGTCTAGATGCTATAAACAGACTAAATCATGATATTTCCCTATTTTATTTGCAAAGGTTGGGAGAAAATCATGGAGAAGAGGCCAGAAGCGATCAAAGAAGGAGATGATTTGGGGTGGACCCCTCTTCATTACGTCGCTTACTTGGGCAAAGTCGAAGCAGTTCGACTACTCTTGCAACACGATACTTCTGTGGCATACGATTTAGACAAAGTGGGGGAATCAGCTCTTCACCTTGCAGCATATCAAGGCTGTGTCAATGTCATTGTCGAGCTTATTAGATCCTGTCCTGATGCTTTTGACATGATAAACACCAAAGGGCAATCGGCTCTTCATGCAGCCGTTATCAGTGGACGAGAGAATGTAGTCAAGTACATACTAGAGATGCCAAACATGGAGGATCTTATCAACGAACAAGACAACGATGGAAACACGGCTTTGCATTTGGCTGCACTTCATAAAAAATACAATATCATATACGTACTTGCACAAGACAAGAGGGTGGACCATTTGGCCAAAAATAAGGATCATTTCACTGCTCTTGACATTTTTTCTGCCCATAATGAGGTATGCTTGCTTGAACATTATAGAGCCAGATTTGTTCACTCGTATAGTAGTTTCTTCAGTATCGTTTAGAAACTGTGGCCCAAGCAGGTGCAAACAAACTACCCAATTGAAGACTTTTTGCGTCAACTTTTGTTTTGCTTATTCAAGTGTTTAAGCATATTGACAATATTTTCAATTTTCATAGCAAATAGTAGCATAAATCTCTTTATTGAGTGTGACACACATATGAAATAAGGGCTCAAGGGGCTCGGAGTGAAGTGATTTCGCACTTCATATCTTATAATAAATAAATAAGAAAATTAGGTAGAATTGAACATTGTGGTTGAGCCACATTATCACAAAACTTCGTTCCCTCCCACATCACTTAGTATTAGTTAGCAAACTAACTATTACTACTTGCACAAAAAATACAAAGGCTTTCTCCATCATTTTCCTGCAACAAAATATCAACATCAATTAACATTGCTTACTAATTAAAATCTTATTTTATATAAAAGCCAATAAACGTAAAATCATTATTTGAAGTCTTTATGGTTCTTTCAATATAGAGTTGGTACATAATGTTTTTGTTTATTATTAAGTAAATATGTATGGTCATATCTTCTTCTTTTATTTAAAATACCAATATATCTACAAATTGGATATGTGGACAAAACGACCTAGTGACAAAGTAAAATGTAAAATATTTGTAGACAAATGAAAAAATTGGTTATGCCATATTTATGAGTATTGCAAAAATAACAAAAATTTGCTGCTAAAAAGTTGTATTCAAAATTTTATTAGTAGTCTATAACATAGTCAGGAATTTGCATTGTCATATAGAAATTTTATTTGACTCAATAATTACCTTGCCAGTAGCTAAAAAGTCGTATTTAAAAATAGAATTCTTTATAGATCCAAAAAATGCTTATATTTTTTAACCATCTAACTCATTCCCACATATTAAAGCCCCTCTTACAATCCGATCACATGATGAAACAAACAAATATCGTATTAATAGCCAAAAATGCATATAATAAAAAAAAAATTTAAGTTTGAATATTTTGCTTTATTAAAATTATTCAGCGACAAAACATCCAAATAGCAAGGTATAGTTTAAGACAAACCAGTTAGTAAAGTAATTTCAGTATTAGTTAATTTGGTTGTTTGGTTGATAAACACATATCCGTTTGTAAATATTACGTCGTTTGATCGTATTATATTATCAGAACAAAATATTTCAATAAGTTTCAAATCCGTGCGACAAGCGGGTCTTCAAATGGTTCAACAGCAATTGTCCATCTTAGTCATCTAAAAAACAATGCAAAACATTTCGGGTTGGGATCCTTAAAATTGGGTGATAACATAAATGGGCAAAAGAAAGAAAAGGAAAACAAAAGGAAAAATAGAGAATAAATCAAGACTGGGATACCATACTTGAAACTGTAATTATTTACTCCAAGAAACTCTATTAACAGCTGTTATCTATCATTTATTTTGATCCAATAGAGATGATTTGAATGAATTCATCATATTGTTTTTGGACTTGTTGGGAGTTCTGTATGTTATATATGGATTTTGAGTGTGTAAAATGAGGGTTTTGAAGTATTTCGCCAGGAAACTTTCACTCATTAATTGATATATTCTGTACATTTTTAGGTCGACTATGAAGCTAATAAAGTTCATCACCTGTTGAAAGGATCTCATGGAATCCCGGGTTTTCAAGGTTGGTTTATTGAATACGGTAAGAAGAGGTTAGACAAGCAATTTGTTATGGATCAACCATCTGTGTCTATAACCACAAGAAGTAATATTCCCAACCAAGATAATTTTGATTTGTCAAAGAAAGGCATTATGGACGTTCAACTACTAGTGGCGGGGCTCATAGCCATAGTAACCTTCACCGCGGCCTTCACAATGCCTGGAGGTTATAACAATGATGGACCAGATTGAGGAATGGCAATTTTTGCTAAGAGGGCAAGTTTCAAAGCCTTTGTAATGTGTAACACTTGTTCGTTCCTTTGTTCCATCATAGCAATAATCTTGCATTGTGAAAGTACTATGTTCAGCTATCGCCCAGAGCCCAGACACATCCCGACCGTGGGAAGTTGCATTGAAGTTGCGACAGTGGGGATGATGATGTCCTATGGTTTCGGGATAAATACTGTATTGCATAGACCCAACGAGAGAATCGGGGAAAGCATCGCTCCTTATTATGCGTGGGGAGTTCTCTTCACTGTGTCATTACTTTATGATTACCCGGACCACGAGGCTCATTCGTGGGTGCTAGGTAGCTCTCCCAAAAGATACATCCGAAGGTTTTTGTTTAAGTGTGGGATGCCATTGCTTGATTTCAAAGCAAGGCTCATCGATTGGTCGCGAGGAAAGCTAATGAGTTGGGCCGGTTCTACATTCCGGTGACCTTGCGCACAGGAAATTTTCTTTTTTGCTTTGTCAGCCGTCGATTTCGAGCACTTTTATGTCAGCTGTCCAATGTAAAACCTGTCACCGTCCATCGTTGGGTTGATCGCCCGCTGGATTGCCGTGCTCAAGATGAAGGTCTGCACGCCCCCGGAGTTTTGTCGAAGAATGTGATGTTTAGTTGTTTGGTAGCGTATAGTTGAAGTTGCCCTTGAATTGGGACTTTGCCTTCTTACTTCTATGCATCTCTCTTCTTGGCGCAGTAGCGCAAAACCACAGAAAGTGCCATAACATTTTCAGCATCTATTAAGAGCAAGAGTCGTGGGCGATGTAAGATCCTTCCTGTCCGATTATTTCAAAAACTTCATAGGTCTTCTTGGAAGTGGGAACGCCATCTTTCTGAGATTAACTTTCAAAGTCAATTCAGTGAGTAAGCAACAACATCAAATGATTAGGTACATGAGGCCAAAGATGTATCACCATATCAACCTATAAAAATCAGTCACCCACTCATGCAAAAACAATCATTTTGTTTTGACTTTGGTGTTCCTGTGTGGAATATATGCATCACTTGCTAATGCATGGGGAGGATTAGCGCCCAATCTCGAACAATGTAACCATTCATGGATACAAATTGTGAACAAGAAAAGTACCAAAAAAAGTCATAGCGTTGATATCAATTCAGACTTAAACATATTAATGGACTAATTTAATCATAAACATTTTCACATTAGTCCATCCTTGACGCCGAATTCGGTCAATTTTAGTCGGAAATTGCTGACGTGAATAATGGCCGTCCTACGTACATGATAAATGCTGACGTGAATATTTTTTTAAGTTTTAAAATATTTTTTTGAATTTTTCTTTTTTTTTTTCTCTTTTCCTTCTTTTTTTTTTCTTTTTCCTTCGATGGCCGCTGGCAAGGGCCCTAGTCAGATTTGGCGAGGGGCGGCCTTGTACAGCCCTCGCCAAAGGGGCACGGGCTGGGCCTATGGGCCGGATTCACATATGGGTCAAACTTCTACTTTAGGGGTCTGGACCTTAAAGGTCATTTGGGTTATTTAGTCGAGTCGGATCCGGAAAACGTCGCTGGTCAGGATGAGCACCGGTAATGAAGTTTTCAGACAAACACGAATTGCTTCAAGACTTCACGGCCAAAACACGATTGACAACGAAGATGCAGGGAAGGATTCGGAAGAAATTACTGAGAGAGAGTGAATTCTGGACGCTCAAAAACCTCTCGAGCAATTTCAACCGGTGCCTTCCGTTCTAGTTCTCTTTCAGTACGTACGTTAGTTGATGGCCGGCGATGGTAAACCGATGGCGATTACCGGCGGATAGGGATGACCGAAGAAAAGGAAATTCAAAAGAAGCGCGCTGAGGGAGTGCGAGCTTTTCCCTCTTCTTCAATCGTCCTTGCCTGTGTGTTTTCTCTCAGGTGTGCATGCGTGCCTCAAAAATGGTTCTCTCTCCGATCAGTGTCTTCCCGAGACTGAGGATCGACGACGGCTGGAGGAGGCGAGCACCGTCCGACGGCCGGAGGAGGTAGGCGACGTCCAATGGTGGCGGGGTGAAGAATACACAAGCTTCTCGAACGAAGCTTCTCTGCCAGAGCAATTTTTATGTTCTTTTTCTCTTGTGATCAGCGAATTTGGACATGGGCCTTGCGAACTGATCCGGGCTGAAGCTGACCTGTTTGGCGAATGGAACAAAACTCCTCTTGCGGGCCATATAGAAGATCAAGACCAAATTAGACCTTTTTTTTTTTTTTTTTTTTTTTTAATTTATTGATTTGCTTCTTATTTGTTTACCTATTTATTTTTTTTTTGGTTCTTCTTGCTATTTTTTATTTTGATTTGGTATCTTTACAAGAATCACACTTAAATTGTCGACTAAAATTAGGCGCCAATATAGAGATGTTGATGAATTTGGCTTTCCTAGCTTCTTCTAAGGTCTTCAATCCAATCCAATCATCGATATAAAGCTTGGTCCGCAAGAAATGCATTGGTTAGATACATTCCTCTTTTTTTTTTCCACTGGTTTAATGGTAAAAAGGGGTGCAAATTGTAGCATCAAGGAAGGGCAAAAGCACATTATGGCAACATTACACCACTATGGTGACACCATATATCATTTTATATTTTTTCATCCATTGTGTTATGTCCATTTTTCTCATGTAAATGCAATTTTCCTTAAATTGTCCCACTTTCCAAAGTTGAATGCTCTATGATCATATGAAAATCATTAATCACTACAAAATGTAATCACGGGACTACATCATGGAAAATACAACTCCAACACCATAAGATTGTAAAGGAGGAAGCTCGGCAAACACGATTTTGTAATCCTCAGCATTAAATTCAACATGGTTAATCATTCATATTTAAGGCTTAGAAAATGTCTCAACTTCTTCTATGTTCTGTCTTGGTTGGCCATACAAGAGGCAATAAAAATAGTGTTATTATCTTTAAAAATCCCTAAACTGATATTCCATAATATATATATATATATCCCAAACAATATTTTCATCTCACAAAAATTCTTGAACTAGTTTTTTATGATATATTTACCCCCAAATTGGTACCTTGACCCAAATCTAGCATCCATTAGTAGTTTAGGATCTAACATTGAGGGTAATCTTCGGTCAACTTACCAATTTTGAAATTTTTCATGAGACAAAAATTAGTTTGTGGCAAATGAGTTGTTGGTTTCTTGCTAGACGAAATTTAGTTTGGATATTTTTGTCATGTGGACATAAGTTTCAAATTTTTAATGCCATAAACCTCAAACAATAAATAAAAATGGAATAGTTAATTTCAAGTCAATGTCAATGTTACCAGTAATTAAAAATATTCCAATCCCCTAATTTTTCACATACCTATCCGTAGCAAGTTCGCAAGTTCTCAAGTGAATTCTTAATTTTGGAATTGGTTTGAGTATAGGAAATAATTCTGAAAAAATGGAACCTTTCAAAATGCATGCTTTCTAAACCACAAGGACATTCTACCATGGCCTAGCTTAAATAATTTACCACTCCTTATTAATTTCTATTTCTGAAAGCATCGGTGGGGAAAAGGACATTAAAAATGCCATATCTTTATAATGTCAAAACTTTTCAAGTGATCACTTGAGTGTCATATTGGTAAAAAAACAATTACTTAAGTCACTCTAGCAACAAATTCCAACAGATCGTAAGTTTTTTTTTTTTACAAATTTTTATTCATGTGGCTTTAAAAAAAAAAAAAGTCCAACGCGGAAAATTTTTCATATGGCAACGTGAACAAAACAACGGGCTTCTCTTCCCCCCCCCCCAAAAAAAAAAAAAAAAAAAATCTTCTCTGTTATCTTTGCGGCGTTCAACCAACAACTGTTTCAAAATGAATATACTGTAGTAACCAAATGAATGAAGCGGAAGATCACGAATTCAGGACAGAAAATTGGGAGAAGAGTTTGGTTTTGCGTAAAATGAGGAGTGGATCTGAAGAAGTCAAAGAAATTGGGAGGTTGGTTCGGTCTTGTTTTCAAAGAGAGGAATAATTGCATGTTGGAAGTTTGTTTTGGATAAACTCAGTTTAGTGTTTGCATAAGTGATGAGCAAAAGGGCAAAAGAAAAATAATAACACCAAAAATAATCTCCAAGTTCTTGCGTTTGTGCACGCTTACGGTGAGGAGAAAACAGAGCAAACGCAATGGAGAAAGAGGGCTCCGTAAATAGAGCTCTGTTTTCTCAGTAGAGAACGGAGCCCTCTTTCTCAACTCTCGTTTGTCTTCATGATGCTTCCATCGTCCTTTGCTACAGCTCCGGACGATGAAATTGGAGAATGGGTGAAGAAGGGACCGGTTCTTCTAGCTTGGAAGAGGAATAGGAGGCCTTGCAGTGAAGATGAGGCCATGAGTGGAGGATTGGAAAATAAGGCCTTGTAGTGAAATCGTATCGTGGACGAGTTTTGAACGTTTCCTAACTTTGCTCTTCTTAGCACGAGATTTGATAAGATGATTTTGCCCCAATTTGAGGAATTAGGGTTAGGGTTAGGGTTTTTCAAGAACACATTGAATTTGCCCCAATTCCTTAATTTGGGGCAAACAATCTCTAAATGACGTCATTTAGAGGTTTAATTGTTGACTTCATCATGCCAGCAAAGCCCTGTCAGAGTTTATACGATAAAATATTGTCATGTAGAATTTTTGACTACCCAAATCGTCGATGGCACTGAAGTTGTCGTTTTGTTTTGTTTTATTTTGTTTGTTTGTTTGTTTGTTTGTTTGTTTGTTTTTTTAAGTGGTTTCAAGTAATCACTCAAAAATTTTGAGTATTGAAGTAAGTGTCGTACGAAGGTTATGAGTACTTCTAGTATCATTTTCCCGCATTGATAGGTAAAGACATTGATATCTCCATTTCAAGGTACTACTGCTAAGGTGTTCTTAAAACTTTAAGCTCATTTGTCATCGAGATTTATAAGGTTTTGAGCGTGGGTAACTACTAATGATATGAAGTTCTTCACTAGTTTCCTGAACAAAGAAACAAGCCTAGTCTGTTAAAACAATTAACAAAACACACTCGAGAAGTAATTTAGATTCCTAAGGAATTGGGTGATAAGGATGAAAGAATTCAGGATAACGACTCGCTGCTTGGTATTCGAATAACACGACAAATTGAAAATTTTTAAATTGGTAGTTGGTGTCAATGGCAAGAAACAGAAGCACCCCAGCGAACCTCCTCTAGTGTCCACTTAGAAAAAGAGGATACATTAGTGGAAAAGCGCACATAACTTTATTCTTTTCTTTCATCCTCGTTTTCTTTTTCACAGGTCGACTAATTCTTCACATTCCATTAGAAATTTTTCACTAAATGAATCGTGAATTTCAATCCAGGTGAAAGAGAATAAAGGAACGTGGCTCTTTTTGTTGGTTAAGCAGTAAAATTCTCCTTTTTCCAGTGACAATAAAGAGGACCATCGCATCAAGAAGATAGGGTAGCAGATTCATCAATTATATTAGATTCGGTTGTAGCAAGAAAGAACTTAGCAAGCTCTGCAGTTGATTTAATGTGTGACGTTATGTTGTTTCATGTCTGCAGTGTAGAAAAATATTTGGTATGAATCATTTTGATTTCCCACTAGTACCAACTCCCATACAAAGTTCTCCAGTCAATAGTTCCTTCTTAAACATTCGTCAAGATATTGTTCCTCTTCTTTATATATACTCTTTCCCTCAATTTCATGATTGAAATGCGAAGACAGATTGAAGCAGCTTAAGATGAGTTATGCCAACGTAGTCGAGGTCCTTAGTCTAGGCACACAGCATTAGTAGCACACACAATGTTCTAGGAAGAGATTGCTGTTAAAAGGCCCCACGACTACAGTCAAGTATTACCTCCTAGCATCATACTAAAAGTAGTTGCAGAAATTTACACCATGGTGGCATGGCTTAATGAGGTGTCATTCTGCAACGTGGAATCACATTTTCTCTGCAGATTGAAAGTTTTATGCTGCAACATCTATAAAGAAACAATAGACAAGAAAGAGAACTTATGTGCATTATAGTAAAGAATATTTTGAAACTTTTGAAAAGAAAAAGGGGAATAAATTCTTCGAACAAAATAAAGTGATTCACGACATGTTGTCACCTCAATATCGAAAAGAAAGAAGACATAACACAAAAATGTGTAATTCACACTTTGGAGAACTTATTCTCACCAGGTCATCACAAAAATTCAACAATGCCTCGACCAATCATGGTGCTCGATAAACAGGCAGGTAAGTTGCACTTATGGTAGACAGATAACTCTAATCATGAATATGAGAAACTAGGTAACCGGCAACAGGACAGAGACAACAGTAAGAATACACAGATTACAACATTATCTTTTATACATTTCGCCCCTTATTTAGCTAACTGTGTTGTCAATATACCGCATCAGTACCGTGTGTTGGTTACGCTACCTAAGAAGTGCTGGAGTACAACATAGAAGGGCACAGAATAATTGTAAAGAGCTGACCATTGGGGCATCTAAACCACATGTTTGTAGGTAAATAATGGCTACTATAACGTTATTTTTCAAGCTTTCAAAAGCATTTGTGCAGACTTTAGATATACATCAAGTTTTCCACGAGGATACCACCTTTCATTTTTTTACTACCCCAAGATACTCAAAATTATAAATTTTGTTTTAACTAAGATTGGCGTTAATAACATGTGCAGTCATTATCAACAGCCTCTCTTTCCTAACATGTCGTTGGAAACTCATTGATACTAGAGATGACCAAGAATTAAGTCCTGTCCTAACAGTTTAAGCCAGCTTAAGTCCGGGCTCTAGTCCTTTGATGTTGTCAACCCAATATGCTCACTCACTCGACTGACAGCTGCGGATTTTCTCTTGCATCAAATAAAGTATCACAAACTTCTCAATATGTTCAATTTCAAGTCCAATTGAATTACTGTTTTAGTAGACTTAACAAATTGCCCAGTTGTCCATGAATACTATACAGAATCCACAGAATGTCTCCATCAACATGAGGGAATGCATAGTTAGCTACTTATAATGTGGTCAAGATCCGACATTCAACATCATTACCTGAGAAAGCACGACTCTAAGGTCACTCATGTTCTTCACCTGTAATATCAAAATTATTCCAGAAAAAGTGAACTTCAGGTACCCGAAGATGATATATCTCAGCAGAAACTGTCAACACCTTCTCGCAAGCAATGGCAGTCTGAAAGGCAATGAACATGACAGATTCTCACGGATTCATTAGATACAAATAATTGCGGATGACAAGCAATAGTCATATGACAACTTACCTGCTTAGAAGTGGTATCATCCACAAGTCCCAAGAGCCGTTCCTATTTCTCTACAAGTAAGGGACAGTTGAAAGTGTATGTCAACAAAAATAAGTCCATTTTCTAATGAACTGAAAAAAGATTAATGATGGCACCAATTGGGAAGCAAAGTGTAGACCAACATACATGAAAAAAAAAAGGTTAAGTTAAACATAATAACCCATTGCCAATCCAGTTTTGCCCTTAACAGGGTATACAGTTCTACATACACATAACGTCGCAAGGGGCTCAGATAGGATAATAATTACCAATTCCATAAACAGACATAATTATAGCTAATGTTCTATAGAGGTACAAGTTCAAAATATGAGAAGAATAGTCTTAGGAATTCAGTTCTACATATTATTTCACAATGATGATCACTATGTGTGATGCAAATGAGGGCCTGCAAGCCCTCGTCCACGGACACCCAGCAAGGGTTGTTGGCCCTCACCGAGACCTCGACAAGGTTCACTGGCCCTTGCTGACAAAGCAGAACAGCTTCGGTCCTACCTTCTCTTTTTTATTTATTCAAATTTAAACTTTTGTTTGTCTCTCTTCCACATTTTAAAAATGATAGATAGTCATTGAATGATCATAAATTTGTTTGGATTTTTATTTGTTATAGTATACTATGCAAACATTACAATGGAAAACATATGATTATGAGCCCCAACTTTTGCCAATGGATCATAGAAGTAAAGGTAATTATTGGATGAGCTCAAATTAATCGTCAACTTATTTTTACCTAAGTTTCTTTTTTGGTCTAATTTTACCTAAGTTCGTGCTCCATAATAATTTACGTATGTAAATCTTCGAGTGGGATTAGGCTTGGGTAGGGTCCATTGCGTGTACCATGATGCAAATGCATGACTCATGACAAACTTGGACCGTGAAGACCGAAAAGAACAAATGACTTTTTTTTTTTTTTTTTTTCCTAGATATTCCTATAACATTTTACATGCTCTGTAAAAAAATAACAAATGACTTGTCGGTCAAAAAAAAAAAAAGAAAACTACAACTAAAAGTGGGCCCACGAATATCATTACTTTAATAATAAGTTAAATCAGATCCGATTCAAGTCAAAAAAAAAAGAAGAAGAAGAAGAAGAAATTACATCTCAAAGTGAGCCCAAGAATATCATTACTTTAATAAACAAGTTATATCATATCCGATTCTTCAAGAAGAATGTTCTGATTTTGATGAAAAGTGGAAAGCAATCCGTTAACTTAATTTCATGCTTATATAATTTATTTATCATCATTATTTTTGGTTTGCACTTGTCCTCCTTCCTTCTAACAAGAGTTGCCCCACTTCCTTTTATTTGTTTGTGTGTAAAATATGAAGTCCAAAACGCATACTAGTTATACTGTCTGGAAACTATTCTCTAAACCTGATAAATTTATTTCGATTGCATAAGAACAATTGAAGAACCACCATATGCATATAAATATCTCCTTTTTAGTACTCTTAGGAAGCTCAACTAAATTTTCTCTCCAGCATCCTCTCTTTACACCAGTTCTTCTAGAAAGCTAAAAAAAAATTCATCCCACTTGAACTCATTACTTATGTTGACAAGTTCACTTGCAACTGCTGCATCTCGAGAATGAACGAGAGCCCGAGTATGCATCCTAAATTGTACAAGGCTGCAAAGTCAGGAGCCTTTCAGTCCCTGATCACAACTTTGGAAAATGGAGAGGATCTGTTCCACCAAACAACGCCAAAGGGGAACAACATTCTTCACGTTGCAGCTCAATATGAGCAAGTAAATTTCATTGAAAATCTTCTTCAACGTCCATGGGGACCATCCCTTCTTCGGCAGGGTAACTCCAAAGGAGATACTCCACTACATATTGCTGCCACCGTGGGAAGCTGCAAATCTGTTCAAGTCTTTATTAATCTGGCGAAACTGGATTGCTTTGTTGAAAACGGACAAGTTGATGCATGTAAAGAACTACTTAGAAAGCCAAATTTGCAAAGGATACTGCACTGCACTATGCAGTAAGAGGAGGCCATCAATCGGTGGTGAAGTTGCTGATTGAAGAAGATCCTCAATTGTGTGATGTTACTAATGCTGCTGATGAGTCCCCGCTTTATCTTGCAACAGATAGAGGACATTTGGATATCATGGAGCTGATTTTAAGTGCTTCCTCGTTGCCATCCTCTCATAAGGGCCCTAAGGGATTGACAGCTTTGCATGCTGCCATCGCTCGCCCACTGGCTGGTAAGCATCACAGGTTTTTATTCCACTGAAACAAATTTTAACTAAAGTTCTCTCTCTCGGGCAAGGCTTCATTTAGGTGAGACGTGATGGTGTTAGCAGTGATGGCCGCCAACAATATTTATTATTCATTGCTACTTTTATTTTGGTGAAAGGCCATACATTTTCCCAAGGACATGGCTCTTGAGCAATTATATATGGAGGTTATATTTTGAATAATTTTAACTTGTTATTCTCGTTGCATTTTACTTTATTGTTTTATTCATTGACTATTTTTTGTGGTCGGATATTCATTGACTATTAATTAAGTTCAAACTGGCTGGTCTTCTCTTAGTATACGGACTAAGGAAAAAAGACTAGAGTTTTTCAAAGGAATCAACTACATTTGGATTATGTATCCATTCAGGAAAATCATTGTCTTTAAAAAGTACTTTGTACACGCACTTAATTTCTTTCTACGTGTTTTTCTAGATCTTGTTCTCTTACTTGACTCCTTCGGTGGCAGCGGCAGCAGCAGCCACCATCACTACCTTAACACTACTATCTCTCCCCATTTCTCTCTCTCCAGTTCGGTTGTTTTACTTTTTTTTTTTTTTTTTAATTATCTTTTCTTGTATCCTTCTTTGTTTCGACGTTTTCTGGTTATGATTAATTGCTTTTCAGTTTACAATAAATGGCATGGCATGCAATATATACTTGGATTAATACTATAAAAAACTTCAAATTTGTACACATGTGATAAATTTATCCAAACTAGTTTTTGACTCTAAATTAGTACATCTATGACAAATTTACAAACCGTTAATTTCCGTTAAATTTCATTGTCAAATTACTGAGTGTGATAATATATGACATTTGATGGATATACCGTTTGGAGTTTTACCCTCCATTTGTAACTTGTATATTAGTTTAGTTTTTTTTTTTTTTGTGATATTAAATCAATTTAATAGAAACTAACGGGGGATAAAATGATCGCAAATATACTAGTTTGTGGGTTTTCTATGGTAAAAAATTTAGTTTAGAATAAATTAGTCACAAATATACCAATTTGGAATTTTTAATGGTCAAAAAACTAATTTGGAGTAAATATGTCACATGTGGACCAGTTTGAGTTTTTCATAATATTAATCCTATATTTCCAAAAGATCAGGGTATACATGCAAAATTTTCAATTCTTGAAGGCAAATCATGACTACTTGAAAAAATGGGAGTGCAACGATTTTATCATTGAAAACGTACAAGGTGCTAAGTCCTCATTCAATACTCAAATTTCTATAAAATTGAGTTGGGCACGATTGTTCTGCAAAATGATTGGCATCAGAGTAGAAAACATTGGTATTTATTCTTAGCCCTGACGGAGCAGATTCCCTCCTGAAAATAAGAAAAGCTTCTCATCGATCAACTTTACCCACTATTAACAATTTCACTTATCAAAAAGAAAACCTTTACAGATTTCTGTATTATACTAGATTGAAGGTGGTCAGATTCTACATGTGTTAACACGAGATAGCTAGAGAAACTTCAGAATAACCATGACATATTCCTTCCTAGTACGGAGAAAAAGGGGAAAACTTCATGGGAGACAATGCAATTTTAAAATCTATGTCAAGATGCTAAAAACAGTCTAAATTATGACATATTCCTATTGTATTTGCAAAGGTTGGCAGAAAATCATAGAGAACAGACCGGAATTGATCAGAGAAAGAGATGAAATAGGTTGGACTCCTCTTCATTATGCCGCTTCCCTAGGCAAAGTTGAAGCACTTCAACAACTCTTGCAACACGATGCTTCTGTGGCATATGACTTAGACAATGAGGGGCAATCGGCTCTTCACATTGCAGCATTTTTAGGCTATCACCGTGTCATTGACAAAATTGTTAGATTATGTCCTGATGCTTGGGACATAATAAACATCAAAGGGCAAACGGCTCTTCACGCAGCTGCAAGGGGTGGACAAGTATTTGTAGTCAAGTACATACTCCAGATGTCCAAACTTGATGTATCTTATCAAGGAACAAGACATCGATGGAAACACGGCTCTACATTTGGCTGCACTTCATAAAACTACTTAATCATATACATACTTGCACGAGACCGGAGGGTGGACCGTTTTGTCACAAACAATGATCATATGACTGCCCTTGACATTTTTTTGACTCATAAGGAGGTATGTTTACTTGTTTGAACCCTATATAGCCCGATTTGTTCACTCGCAGAGTAATTTCTTCAGTAACGGTGGCTCAGGTGATAGCCGGTGGAAGCAAACAACCCAATTGGATTCTTTTTGCATCAATTTTGTTTTTCTTAGTCGATTTTTGAGCAAATAGTAGCATAGATAGCTTTATTAAATGTGACACACATCTGAAAAGGGGCTCGGAGTGAAGTGATGTCATATTTCACATCGAACCATGAATAAGAAATTTGGGCAGAATTGAACATTGTGGTTAAGCCACTTACAAACAAAGCTTCATTCCCTCCCGCTTCACTTGACATTAATCGACACACTAACTATTACATCAATTAGGCAAAAATTAAAAGGCTTTTTTATCCACCTAATCTATCATTAATGTTACTACAACAAAATATCGACCTTACTATTTGAATGTAATTTGATCCAATAGTCAATAGATCAATATTCATGATTTGAAGTATTTATGGTTCTTTCATATATAGGAGTTGGAGTATAATGTTTCAATTTATTATAAACTAAATGTGGAGGGACATATTTCTTTCTTTCAAACAACCATTTAATCTATAAATTGGATGTGTGCACACAAACGATTTAGTGACAAAGTAAATATAGATATTTTAGACTATTGAAAAAAATTGGTTAAACCAGATTAATGAGCACTGCAAGATTAACAAAAAGCAGCAGCTAAAGAAGTTGTATTCAATTTTTTTTTTCTAATCTATAACATAGTGATTAATTTGCATCTTCATATAGAAATTTCATTTTACAAAATAATTATCTTATCAGTAGTTATTACTGCGAAAAGTTAAAATTGCAGTCCTTATAATTTAGTTAATACTTACAGTCTGAAATCATGTAACTCACTCCCGCTATGAAAGCCCTATTTAAAATCTAATTACATAAAAAAAAAGCCAAACATTGGAATAATAGCCAACAGTTAACTGCATATTTTAAAATAGTTTAAAACCAATATATGTCTGTTTTTTATTAGAACTTTTTTTTTGCCTAATTTTTTTTTTTATTTGAAGTTATAAAGTGTAACAAACTCAATTCAAATAAAGTTTTATTCAATATTAGTTAGTTCTGTTGTTTGGTTGAGTATATATATATTATTTGTGTACAATATAATGTATAAAGTTGGCAAATGTGGGTTGTATAATCATATTATCTGATCAAATCAAAAACTTTCATTGAGCATAAATTTCAAATCCATGCGACAATCAGGTCTTCAAAGATTTACAAATAATTGTCCATCTTATTTATCTTGAAAACAATGCAAAACATTAGGTTGGGATCATTCAAAGTTAGGGGATAAGGTAAAGGGAGGAAAAAAAGAAAGAAAAAATGGAGAATAAATATGTGCCGTCTAATGGCCATTGTGCTAGGGTGTCAACCATACAGCGGTCACTTTAGATGTAAAATTGGATGCTTTAGAGTATCTCAATCCAAAAAGTTTATTAACACCTTCTGACTTTGAAACAACTAGTCTGCCACGTTCACATGAAAAAGTAATAATATTTTGAACAATATTTAGCCTAATCCTTTTGTTTTCTTTTCTGACCCCTTTCAAACAGTTCTTGAGGTAAAAAAGAGAACCTACACTCTGCCCCATAGTGTTTTATGACTTATCGGGAGTTCTGTTTGTTATGGATGGATTTTGACTGCATAAAGTGAGCGTATTGAAATATTTTGCAGGGAAAGTCCACTCTTTAATTGATAGTTTTGTACATTTTTAGGTCGGCTACAGCGCTGCAAAAGTTAAATATCTGTTGGGACGATCTCATGGAGTGCCCGTTTGTCAAAACACCTTTATTGAGTATGAGAAGGAGTTAAACAAGCAAGTGGTTGAGGGTCGATCAGCTCTCACAAAAATGTCAACTAAAGATGTGATCCAGCTTCAATTAATAGTGGCAGCGCTCATAGCCACAGGGACTTTCACTGCGGCCTTCACAATGCCCGGAGGTTATAACAACGATGGACCGAACCAAGGATTAGCGATTCTTGCTGGCAAGGCAACTTTCCAAGCCTTTGTGATAAGTAACAGTACAGCGTTCAGTTTCTCAATCCTGGCATTAGTCTTACAGTGCCTTACTTGGTTTACGTTTGATAACCATCAGGCGAGGTACACCCCCATGGCGGGATGTTGCCTTGGCATTGCGATAATCGGGATGGTGTTAGCCTTTGGTTGTGGTACGTATGCAGTATTCACCAAAACTATCCGGCTTGGAATATTTCCTTATGTCCTGTCTGGATGTCTCTTGATTATGTACATTATTGGTCTTTTACTTGACCCCGACACTGATTTCATGGGCGATGTTCTTGGGCAAGACATGTCCGAAACTTTCTGTTTGATCGGAGGATGTTCTAGGTAAGCTGCTAATAAGTTGGGCCGATTCTATAGTCCCGTGACCTTTTCCATGGAAATTTTCTCTTCTATCTGTCGGATGTCGAGTTCTAGCGCTTTTATGTCAGCTGTCCAATGGAAACCTGTCAACGTCCACCACGGGATTGCTGCGCTCCAGGATTGCCGCGCTCAGGATGACTGGAGCAGCTAAGGCAAACAAGTTGATTGCGTGACAGTTCACCGAATAAAGGTACGAGGGTTAGCACTAAGCAGCTACTGAGGAATTGCGGTTGAGCTGCCAAGTTGGTATTGTTGAGTGATGGTCGTTTTTTTTTTTTTTTGGTCTTGGGTGATGGTCGTTAGGTTGCAAGGAAAATGTTGGATTTTGGTGTATTTTAATTAATAAAAATGCTCTTGGTAGCATATAATGAGTTTATTTGTTTCTTATTGTTGATTACAATTACTTTAATTTCTATGAATTCCTTGAACATTCTTCAACGGTGGTATATGTCTGAATAAGTTTATTACATACGCTGGATCAAGTTAGTGGTTAGTAAATTACCTGTATTGTAATGAATTTACAAACACCAAGTTGATATGTAACTTACAAACTTTTTTAAATTTTACAGATGGACAAGGTAGAGATTAAAATAAATTGATGACATCCAAAGGAAGTTAACAACTTTTAAATTTTATGAGCAGATTGGTAATAGGTTAATAAGTTCCTGACATGGTAATGAAGACATCAATGTCAAATGGATTAAGTTACCAACCCATTTAATTTTTACAAGTGAGCGCAGTTAAAAGTTAGTAAGATAGCACTATTGTAATGCATTTACCAACGCCAAATTTCTTCTTAAGTTTTACAAGTCGGCTGGATAAAGGTTAGTATACAGCTGAAGGCTTGCCGAAAAATGTGATATTTACTACCATATATTTTTAAGTTGCCATTAAATCAGGACATGGCTTCGACCTCTATGCATCGCTCTTTAATGGCATATTTTTGCTTAAAAGTGCTTGAAGTACCATAATATTCTCTGTATCTGTCGAGAGCAAGAGTCATGGCTGATGCAAGATCCTTCCCTTCTGATTATTTCAAAAGTTTCATAAGTTTTCAGAGAAATGGGAATGTCATCTTTCAGTGTAACCTTAGAACTTACAAGTCAATCCAGTAAGTAACAACATCAAATAATTAGGTACACAAAGCTAAGAATGTGTCACCATATCAACCTATGAAAATCCAATCACACAGTGATGCCAAAAACAATCATCTTGCTTTGTCTTTCTTGTTCGTACATAGAACACATGCATCGCTCGCCAATGCACAAAGAGGAGTAGCGGCTAATCCTCGAACAACCTCACCATTCTTCAATACAAACCCTGAAGCCAAGGGATCCAACTACTAGAAGCCGTCTCTGTTGCCATGTATTTGCTAAAGTTGCATCATCCACCAAGTACGGTACTATATATTTTTGCATGTGAAAGAGAGATCTGAAGATGGCTCCCAGAGTGTTGTGACCCTCCCGACAAGTTTGGAGAAAGACGGATTTAGACATGATGCCAACAGTGGACCGACGGCTCCCTAATGGCTCGAGTTCTCCCTAACCCTTATCTCACGCGACACTAGAGTTTTCAATGTTTTGGTGCAATTTAACCTAAAAGAAGGAGCCGCCACTAGCCCAAGTGAGATATGGGAAAATATCCCTCTTTCTACGCAACTAGATATTCTAAAATTGGTGACTTGATTACACTAATTGTCTACCTAATGCCCTTTCAATACCTTAGTTAGATTGGTTTGGTACCTAAGATATTCATGCAATCTTTTAACCATTTTAGTACCCTATGCCACTAAACGATATCCATCCATAAGTGCAAAACCAAGAGCAAATAAACAATCACAATCGATAAGATAAAGTAAAGTAAAAAGAAGTAAACTCAATAAAGTATCAAGCAAAGGATCATCATTAAGTCCCTCATACAGCAATCCCCATGAGCTAAATACAAGTTGAATCCAATTCCTTGTCCAAAAGATGAATATGCGAAAACTAAACTATATTAAAGTTACTAAATTCTTTAAACTATATGTATGCTAACTAAATGAAACTAAGCCAAATCTAGTACTGAAAATTAACGGCCTAGTCAAGGCCCCCTATTTCTAACCATTTTTTTTTATTTTCTATATTTTTCAATTTTTTCAAATTTTTATTTTTAAATTTTTATTATTTTTTATTATTTTGGATAGAAGGGGACGCTGGCTGGGCCCTTGGGCCCAGTTCGTGGATGGGTCAAACTTATACTTTCCAGGTCGGGGCCGTAAAAGTCCTTTGGGCTATATATCTATCTAGATTCTTCCCCTAAAAAATCGAATTGGGCTTAACTAGTCGAATTAAGCTTAATTCCCTAAAAGAACTCACCAAATCCGAATTCACTTGAACCAGATTCAGCCCAATCGTTTCTTGTCAAGTTCAAGACCTGAAACACTAAAATCAAAAACATCCGTGAAACAAGGTCATTCGAGACTCCCCGCCTACGGCCATCCTCCGTCACCATCAACTCGATCCTCCGCAATCGCAACAGTAAAGGAAATGGACCGAACATAAGAATGGAGAAACAAACCGAAACAAATGCTTCAATGGATCGACACTCCGGTCCTTAACTCGAATCCTTTTACTCGCCATTGACCCCCATCCATCACCTCGGAGATAAATGTACACGGGAATAGAACAAGAATAGGTGTGTCAGTCTCGGTCAATGCGTAAAATTCTACTAAATCATGCTTACTGACCAACCGATCAATCAATAATATGCACACTAAACTGGTTTGTCATCGGATTTAGCAGAAACTCACTGATGCACTTCGGAGTCATTTTATCAAACACGTTATGTGTATTCGGCAAAGAAGCAAAACAAAGCACATTAACTTCGGATTAGAGATCAGGTTCAAACAAAATTAGTCCAAAGATGCAATCATCAGTAGGAATATGCAGTTAAGCCAATTCTATCCTAATCTAGAACATGCCATTTCGGTTACTTTTATTCATCAAAAGCAGAGTATAGTAGGGAAGAGAGATAGCCTTGTTGACGAGGAATTCTTGGTCACAATTACTAGTCGATTTTGCACGAGGTGATGGGAGAACAGTAACAATTCGAACAATATCGAATTAACACAGCGGAATAAAATAATCTCCCCTCTTGTGTAAATCTAATAGGAATCGATATAGTAGAGTAAAATAAATACCAAGCACGCGAACACAAGACAATTTTTTTACGTGGAAAACCTCCTCGATGTGAGGAGATAAAAAAACCACGGGACCGGAGTCCACCTGAAAATCTTCACTATCAACAAAATTAGGTGAATAATGTTCTTCTCTAGCAAATACTAGAGGTACATAGCAGCAAAGACCTCAAGAACATAATTCTTGGCAATACATATGAATTTCACAAGAGATCAAGGATAAATCTAACCAAAAATGCAGGTTTTGATCAATCCACGAAAAACCTAATGTAGGCAACTTCAAACGAAAATCAAACTGTTCAGATTCGAGAAAATTGCACCACAAACATGCTGACAAAATTTCAGCTCAATTGGACCACGAATCAATCTCCGATGCCAGCTTGATGTAAATCAAATATTGCCCTAATCCCCAAATTTTCTGCTTTCTCTTTTTCTCTTGTTACTATTTCCTTTTGCCGCTACCACTTTATAGATAGTGAGAAACCATATTTCTCCATATAACTTATTATATGGGCTCAAGCTCTTTTTGGGCATGCAATTCATTGGGCTTCCTCCACATAGGAGTGAACCCAGCTAACAAATCTCCCCCTCACGACAATGTGGAGGGATTCACCATCCCTGCTATCAATTGGCAATATTCAAGCTTCTCTCTTGGTAGAGTCTTCGTCATCATATCGAGCCATTATGATCCGTATGAATTTTCTCAAGTTCCAACAACTTTTCATCTAGAACATCCCTTATCCAATGATATCTAACATCAATATGTTTTCATCTAGAATGAAAAGATGAATCCTTACCAAGATGAATTGCGCTTTGATTATCACAAAATAGCACATATCTCTTTTGCTTGAACCCAAGTTCTTCTAAGAACTTCTTCATCCATAGCATCTCTTTACTAGCTTCGACCGCAATAAATTAGCTTCGGTTGTAGAAAGTGCAACACACTTCTACAATCTTGACTTCCATGACACAACTCCACCCGCAAAAGAAATCAAATAACCAGAAGTAGATTTACGAGTATCAATATCTCCTGCCAAGTCGGAATCTGTGTATCCAACCAACTCAAGTTTCCCGGTCCCGAAACTGAGTTTCAAATTTGAAGTTCCCCAAAGATACCTCATAATCCACTTCACCGCATTCCAATGCTCTCTGCCCGGATTTGACAAATAGCGACTAACAACGCCAACCGCGTGCGCCAAGTCCGGGCGTGTACATACCATCGCATACATTAAGCTTCCTACAGGCTGAGGCATATGGAATACTTTCCATATCTTTCTTCTCTTTATCAGTCGTAGGACTTTGCTTCATATTTAACTTAAAGTGGGCAACAAGAGGAGTACTAAGCACTTTAGCCTTGTCCATGTAAAATTTCTAAAGGAGCTTCTCGATATATTTCTCTTGCGACAAAAACAACTTCTTAACATCTCTCGTCTCGGTAATTCTAATGCCAAGAATCTGCTTCGAGCCCAAGTCTTTCATGGCAAAAGACTTACTCAACTGTTTCTTCAATAACTCAATTCTTGAAGCATTCCTGCCAATAATCAGCATATCATCAACATAAAGCAAGAGAATAATAAAGTCATCATTAGAAAATTTTTGGACAAATACACAGTTATCCGAGGAAGTCTTCTTATAGCCCTGTTCTGTCATAACTAACAAAAACTTTTTGTACCACTGCCTCGGTGCTTGTTTTAGGCCATAGAGACTTTTCTTCAATTTGCACACATAATCCTTTTTCCCTTTCACTTTAAGACCCTCAAGTTGTTCCATGTATATCTCTTCCTCCAAGTCACCATGTAGGAAGGCTGTTTTAACATCCATTTGCTCAATTTCCAAATCTAGGGTAGCTGCCAAGCTTAGTACCATATGGATAGAAGACATTTTCACTACCGGAGAAAATATATCTTCAAAATCAATACCCTTTCTTTGACCGAACCCCTTAACAATCAATCTAGCTTTATACCGTGGTTGTGAAGTATGTTCATCTTGGTTCAACTTATATACCCACTTGTTCTTCAAAACTCTTTTACCTTTAGGTAACTTCACCAACTCAAAAGTATGATTATCATAAAGTGATTGCATCTCATCTCGCATGGCATCAAACCTATTACTTTTGTACTCATCTTCTATTGCTTCTGCATAGCACTCTGGTTCACCTGCATCAGTCAATAATACATACTCATCTTCAGAATACCTAGTGGAAGGTCGTCGGTCTCTAATGGATCTTTGGACTAGAACATCCAGTGGAACATCTAATTGAGCCTTTGGTTTAGGAATAGTATTATTTGTTTGAACATGTTCAAGAACATGTGTGCTATTTGGAACATTGACTTCCTATTGCTCTTCATCAACCTGTGTAGGAATATTTGTAAGAGGAACTGGATCCAAATCAACCAAATTATCACTAACCTGTGGTGCTAAAATCATCTCTACTTTCACAATATCCTCTATTGTCTGATCTTCCATAAACACAACGTCTCTGCTTCTTATAATTTTCTTTTCAACCGGATCATAAAATTTGTAGCCAAGCATATCCTACCCATAACCAATAAATATGCACTGTCGTGTTTTCACATCAAGTTTAGACCTCTCATCTTTGAGAATATGCACGAATGCTTTGCACCCAAAGACACGCAAATAATCATAAGAAACATCTTTGCCTGTCCAAACTCTATTAGGAACATCAAACTCTAAAGGAACGCATGGAGTAAGATTTAATACGTGCACAACTGTACTTAAAGCCTCACCCCAAAAGGATCTAGGTAGCTTTGACTGTGAAAGTAAGCATCTTACCCTTTCAACTAGTGTTATGTTCATTCTCACAGCTAAGCCATTTAACTGAGGCGTCTTGGGAGGTGTCTTTTGATGTCGAATACCTTGTTGTCTGCAATATTCATCAAAAGGTCCAATATACTCTCCCCCGTTATCAGGTCTGATGCATTTCAATTTCTTTCTAGTCTATCTCTCAACTGAAGCCTGAAATTGCTTAAAAGCATCTAACACTTGATCTTTAGTTTTCAAGGTATGAATCCAAATTTTCCTTGAAAAATCATCTATGAAGGTAACAAAATAAATAGAGCCACCAAGTGATTTTGTTTTCATAGGACCGTAAACATCATAATGCACTAAATCCAGTATACCTGATTTTCTTGAAGGAGGGGAGCTTTTAAATGCAACTCTGTTATGTTTTCCTGCTAAATAATGAGCACACTTCTTTAGCGCCAAACTTTTCAATCTTGAAAGGAGCTTCTTCTTGGCCAAAATTGACAAACCCTTCTCACTGATGTGACTAAGCCTCTTATATTATAACTCAGCTGCATCTTCGCTGTCTATTGCATTAATTTTGTCTGTGGATGACTTTGCCTGCATGATGTACAACGAAGAATATTTTTCACCTCTAGCCACAACAAGAGAACCTTTGGTAAGCTTCCATTGACCATTACTGAAGGTGCTGCAATACCCTCATCATCCAACTTGCATGTAGAAATCAAATTCAAGCGGATATCGTGTATATGTTTAACATTATTCAATACTAACCTTGTGCCATTGCTGGTTTCTAGGCACACATCACCGATGCCTACAGCTTGAGCTAGCCCATTGTTTCCCATCTTCACAGATCCGAAGTCACCTGACTTGTATGATGAAAAGAAATCCCTACGAGACGTAGCATGAATAGATGCACCACTATCAATTACCCAACTGCTCTCATGAGATACAAAATTCACCACATCACCATAAATAATAATGAGAAAGTCTTCTTTAAGTGCAGCAACACGAATGTCATCACTGTCATTATCACTTTTCTTCTCTTTACCTTTCTCCTTTTGTTTCTCCCTTTTTAACTGGCGACAAAACCTCTGAATATGTCCCTTTTGATGACAATAATGGCACTCAACATTAGCAAATTTATTATACTTATCTCTGCTTTTATCTCAGCTTTTATCTCTATTTCTCGAATCTCGAGACTCACTTTTTTCCCTTTTCTCAACAACCAAGGCATCAGAATATGAAGAGGACGATCCTCGTGTCTTCTTTCTCATCTCTTCATTCAAAATACTACTCTTGACCAAATCCATGGTAATTGTACCATCCGGGGCAGAATTAGACAAAGATGTTCGGAACGTCTCCCATGAGTCCGGCAAAGTACCAAGCAACCATAGTGCTTGTATCTCATCATCAAACTTGATTCCCATCGCAGCCAACTGATTTATAATTCCTTGAAAAGAATTTAAATGATCAGTCAAACGAGTACCATCTTAATATCTCAGAGCCATCATTTGTTTTATAAAAAATAACTTATTATTCCAAGTCTTTCGAGCATATAACTGTTCGAGTTTATCCCATAAACTGCGTGCATGTGTTTTCTCAATAATATGGTTCAAAACATTATCATCTACCCACTGCCTGATATAACCACACACTTGACGATGAAAAATAGACCATTCAGCATCAGTTCTATTCTCCGGTTTCTCCTTGGCAAATATGGGCAAATAAAAATCTTTCACATATAAAAGGTCTTCCATCTTCCCTTTCCAAATATGATAATTCAAACCATTCAGTGTAACCATTCAACTCATATTCGTTTCCATTGTTTAACACAAGGCAGAAAAATCAAGCAATAACCAGATGCTCTAATACCACTCTGATGGGAGAACAGTAACAATTCGAACAATATCGAATTAACGTAGTGGAATAAAATAATCTCCCCTCTTGTGTAAACCTAATAGGAATCAATATAGTAGAGTAAAATAAATACCAAGCACGCGAACACAAGACGATTTTTTTACATGGAAAACCTCCTCGATGTGAGGAGATAAAAAACCACGGGACCGGAGTCCACCTGAAAATCTTCACTATCAACAAAATTGGGTGAATAATGTTCTTCTCTAGCAAATACTAGAGGTACATAGCAGCAAAGACCTCAAGAACATAATTCTTGGCAATACATATGAATTTGACAAGAGATCAAGGATAAATTTGAATGGACTCTGATGGGAGAACAGTAACAATTCGAACAATATCGAATTAATGCAGCGGAATAAAATAATCTCCCCTCTTGTGTAAACCTAATAGGAATCGATATAGTAGAGTAAAATAAATGCCAAGCACGCGAACACAAGACGATTTTTTTACGTGGAAAACCTCCTCGATGTGAGGAAATAAAAAACCACGGGACCGGAGTCCACCCGAAAATCTTCACTATCAACAAAATTGGGTGAATAATGTTCTTCTCTAGCAAATACTAGAGGTACATAGCAGCAAAGACCTCAAGAACATAATTATTGGCAATACATATGAATTTCACAAGAGATCAAGGATAAATCTGACAAAAAATGCAAGTTTTGATCAATCCACGAAAAACCTGATGTAGGCAGCTTCAAATGAAAATCAAACCGTTCAGATTCGAGAAAATTGTGCCACGAACATGCTGACAAAATTTCAGTTCAATCGGACCACGAATCAACTTCCGATGCCAGCTTGATGTAAATCAGATATTGCCCCAACCTCCAGATTTTATGCTTTCTCTTTCTCTTGTTACTATTTCCTTTTGCGGCTACCACTTTATAGATAGTGAGAAACCATATTTCTCCATATAACTTATTATATGGGCTCAAGCCCTTTTTGAGCTTGCAACTCATTGGGCTTCCTCCACATAGAAGTGAACTCAGCTAACACGAGGAAGATCTGGAAAACGTGCTTGGGTGAATGAGCATCGATAGTGAAGTTTCAGACAAATGCGAATGGCTTCAAACACTATTGAAGACGAAAAGGCATGAAAGGATTCAAAAGAAATCTCTGATAGAGTAACTTATGGTATCTCAAAAGACGAGTGATTTCAACCGGTGCCTTCTGTTCTAGTTCTCTTTCCAGTACATACGTTAGTCGGTGCTCGATGATGGTAAACCGATGGCGATTACTGGTAGATGAGGATGACAAAGAAAAAGAAATTCAAAAGAAGCACGCTGAGGGAGTGCAAGTTTTCCCTCTTTTTCGAGTGTCCTTGCCTGTCTGTTTTCTATCAAGTGCGCATGCGTGCCTCAAAAATGGTTTTCTCTCCGATTAGTGTCTTTTTTAGACTGATGTGTTGGCCATCGATACGGTTTCCAAGATCGACATTGTTAGAAACTCGAATGTATTGGAGGAGAAGATGAAGATTTGCATACCTGATTTGGAATTCATGATTCTTGGAGCGGAACGGCAGCAATCCGAACCTTCGACGCTGAAGATCTTCTCCTCTATGACTCTCGATACTCTCTCTTAATACCTTGGCTCGATGAGACTGTCCCTCACAAACATTTCTTATGTGAGGTAGCGGGTGTATGCATTTTAGAATGGCAAAAGTGAGGTTTAGAGGAGGGACCCTCTCATCACTGGTTAAGCTCGACCCACACAAGCCAGGACCATATTTGACTATTAAAAAACTTTATATCTTACCTTATTAAATCAATTTCGTAAAAATGGTAAATCACAATCTTAATTAATGTGGCCCACATTAGGAAAACTCTTACATGACGATCGACGACGGTAGAGGGGATGAGTACCGTCCGACGGCTGGAGAAGGTAGGCGACATCTAATGGTGGTGGGGGAAGAATCCAGAAGCTTATGGAACGAAGCTTCCTTCCAAAGCAATTTTTCTATCTTTTTTCTCTTTAGATCAATGAAATTGGATATGGGCTATGCGAACAAATCCGAGCTGAAGCTTACATGTTTGGCGAATCGAACAAAACTCCTTTTCTTGGCTATAGAAAATAGATCAAGACCTTGAGCAATAAGCTACCTTAAACCAAAAGTCAAGCTAGTTAGATAATATTTGGAAATATCTACGAAAAATCCTAAACCATGCTCTCTTAAATAAGCCACCTTAAGCTTTCCAATACACCTTAAAAGCCCTTGAACTAGTGCACTTGGAACATATCTACCTTATAAATATCAATTCATACAGACATAGAAGAAAATATTCTCTATTGATTCAAAGGTTGTACCTACAGGATAGGGATAGGGATAGAGAAAGAGGAAAAAAATGAAGATTTCATTCACATATTACTTTTGATTGAAAAATCAATCCATTAACGGAGTTAAAGTCAAGATTATTCCATCAAAATTTTATCTCGACTTTCTTAAATTTTTTTCAATCTAGTCCCTAAGAAGAATTCTTTCCATTGATTGCATTATAACTGTTTCAAATGGAGGATACCGATCTAGATCTAGTGAAAGAAGGAAGCATTCTGATGTGGTATTGGGAGAGATGCAATGAATATATTCGATTCATCATAATTCTATTGACTTCCCAATTTTCATCAAATAAAATATCTACTCACAAAAAAAATTGAAAGCACTATCCATTATGAGAATTATTTATTCTATTGACTTCTATTTGTAGCTGCTTCTAATTTAATAGACAAAGAATGCCTTTGATTCTTTTTCAGTGCTTTGTTTTGAGTCTCCTACATTATTTTCTTTATGTCCGGGTTTTTGTTGCTTTTGCAGATTTCTATTGAGCGTACATAATCACTTATTTACTTTTATCTTAAAAGTCTTTCATGTTTGTTGTCTTTTGTCGAACATCCGTTGTCGCAACCCAACCTCGGGTGAACCGCCTAGGGTTTGGCTAATGGATTTCTAAGCCTAAATTTATATCGAGCTTTCCCAAGCCCCTACCAATTTGCTACTTAGGTGCAAGTTCTTAACATGCAAATGATTTTTTAATTAGGAATCACCACTAATCAGTTTATGGTAGATCGATTAGACACCTGAGTAAAATAGTGGGAGAATTATTTTACTCCTACAGACCAAAGATTTTGAGTACGGCGATTTGATTACACTAAATTTCTCTAATGCCTTTTCGGTACCCTTTTTTTCATGAAAAAATATTTATCAAGTAGCTTGAGTTCATTTTATTACTCCCTAACATGTGAGGTGACCATGCATGTGCGCAATCCACTAATTTAACACCCAATAAAATAATAAATAAATTGGAAGACTTATCTCATCACAACGAAAACATATACAATGGCAGCTTAGAATTCACATCAATAGTCCTAGATATGATTTTTAATTAACACGTAGTCACTCAATCTTTTAGGATTTTCTCTTATTTAATGGAACATAATCTACGCGCAATACAATACAATGATATACAAAAATAAATCTATACTAACATGACCTGCAACGTGCAATCTAATATGCAAACTATATATCATAAGATGTTACTTACATGACCTAATCTAATGACGGGCAAATATTAATGCAACTATCCTAATATGTCGCATGTTTAATGATTCTAAACATGCCATGACTAAATGACGTGCAAGGGATGACCTAATTTTATGTGACACATGTATGATATTTTTTATGTTTTCTTTTTTAAGTAAAAGTCGAAATTAAAATTACCTAATAATTAAACATGCAATTTTAATTAAGGAAATCTAACATCCTAAAGCAATTTTTTGTATTTTTTATTTAAAAATTCGGAATAAATAAATAACCTAATCTAGACATGCAATCTAGCCTTAAACAAGCAATATTCTAGCAATAATCGACTCTAATTCAAAGATATTTTTTTGGGTTTTCTTCTTTGAGGAAAGCAATCAAAGAATGTATAGATATTTAATTAAATAATGTAATCCACAATCTTACGTTATCTATCTTGCTAAGGACAGGAAATAAACTAACGATTGTATCCAAGTGGTTATGGATATTAATGGAAGGCTTACCTGTTCAAATTTGGAAATAGGCAAATGTCGCAACCCAATCTCGCCGCCCTCGATTCCTCACTATCACGAGGAGGGAAAATGGGAAAATGTCGGATTTAAGGGTACTTGATCACAAGAGTTCCCTCACAGCTCGCGTTCCAAAAAACGTCATCACCTCGTCTTTTAGATCAAGCCTTTCGTGAGTTCCTTTCACAAAATCACGAGCTTTCCCAAGCTCGTACCCCGTGTGATAGCGAAGTGTCGAGATCCCTATCCACACGAGCGATACACCTTAGGAGAAGAGATCAGGTGTGGATATTGGATTTAAGTGTACTTTTACTATGGTAGCCCTCTTGACTATACACTTCGCCCAAAAGGATGGCATCATTTCATCCTTTAGGGTACTCCCACATCAAGTATGTTAAACCATGGTGAGTTTCATCTTAACTCGTACCCCGCATGATGGGTTTATTTATACAGTCTAGTTGTTTATAACAATTTGAAAATAAGGCGGGGAGTCGCCACTAGCCTCATTTTGGGGGTCAGTTGGAAAACCCAATCGAGAATCAGGAGTGTTCCCTCAATTTCTACGCAACCAAATATCTAGGTTTAATGACTTGAGTTATGCTAATATTTCTATTAGCACCCTTTCGATACCTAAACAGTATGTTGTGTTTTCCTAACGTGTCTATGCGTTTCTTCCTATATTTTCAGGATCATTAGTCCTAAACTAAGCGATCATGTGTGACTGGTCATTTTCGTGCTATTCTATTTCTAGAAAACAAGAAAGAAAACAATCAATGGAATTGAAATTACGAAACAGTAAGTAAATAATCAAGAAAAGAAGTAAATCTACCATGCAATCCTAGAAAAATATAAAAGAGAAACACAATTGAAAAAAAAAATGAGAGGAAAAAGAGAAAACCCGCAACTCGTTGGACTTTATATAACAAATGGAACCCGAGACATATGTTAGAGGAATGAATAATACATGATAATGGTCGGAATGGACATCGACATCCACCGTCTTCGTGCTTTCTCCATCTTTGGGGTCCTAATCTAAGCCTAATCTAGAAACCTATAACTAGGTGCATATAATGGAAACAAACAAACATACAAATCAAAACAATTAAAAAAAAAAAACATCATGTCAAGATCAATCATTTAAAGAAAGTTCAATATGAAAGTCAAATTTTGGGTTCTCGGGGTCGGCTTTTGTCTTTTATGCGAGGATCCTACTAAGACACCTACCCAATTCATTTTTGTGACTTATAGCAATTGTTAACGAATTGCGTTTTGAAAATAGGTCTGAATTTGATCAGCGGTTAGAACATGGGTCCGAATTTTATCACATGTCCAGATTCTGATCTAGTTTTGAAAATATGGAAATTGGTCCAAACGATGAGCAATTGGCATGAAATTAGCGGCATTGGAAACTTTTAAGTGTGGCTTACATCTTCTTAGAAAAGCTCGAGTCCAAACTAGGTCAATTTGGTTTTCTAAGATCGAGATCTCTAAAAGTGTATGCATTAGTAACTAGGGAAACAAAACACAAGCATTCATTATAAAACCTCAAAATCATTGAAAGAATGCATAAACAACATGAAGAAATCACATGGGACTTAGGATTGAATGCGATAGAAAGTTTGGATAATCATCTAATCTTAAGTCGACATGCAAAATGTCATACAATTTAAATGATATTATGAAATGATTTATGATTCCTAATGATATATGCTTAGGAATCCCAAGTGTGATGAATACTTTTGTGAGACAAATTTAATATATAAAATGATACCCAAAGGATATGACCTAAACATGTATGCAAACCTCGCAACATGTGGTTCAATCGTCAAGAAGGCATGATCGTAAGATTTAGTCTTTAGATGACTTAAAAGAGCATGGAAATGTGCAAATATGACAAGGTTTCATTTCAGTATTAAATTTACAGAACAAGCATGATTTCAATTATCCTCAAGATATGCATAAATCCTACTAAAAATTTTACATATAAAGCATGTTATGATGAAGATTTCTCATTAAGAGTTCGAAACTCAATTAAGATCATATGAGTCGTGGAAAAAATGGCAAAATTGACAAATTATATGCCCAACTCATGTTGCTACAATGCCTTTTACTCTAATGCATGCAATTGATTCACTTTGCCAACATAAAGACCTTACAAAGTATGTATCAATTGACCATGTACCTCATTTATTTCAACTTTCATAAAGGATTTGAGACCAAATAAATGCATTTGTGGACTCAATTTCATCAAAAAAAATTTCGGACCAATACATGACAGACTGTCCTATGTTCAGATTTAGACGATTTTGACCTAACTAAACATGTCTAAAAATTTCAAAAAAAATACAGAACATGAATAATACTAAGACAAGAAACTTTCATACAGGAAAGCTATTCCAAAATTCAACATAAAAATCAATACAAAGATAGCAAAATCAAAGATTAATACGGAATGGATTGACTTAGGCATAGATCTGAGTAATCTGACCTAGCTAAGCATATCTAAAAATTTCGAAAAAAAAATACAGAACATGAAAAACACTATTACAAGCAACTTTCATAAGGAAAGTTATTCAAGAACTAAATATGAAAATCAATACAAAAATGACAAAATCAGATATCAATATGTAACAGATTGACTTATGCTTAGATTTGAGTAGATCTGACCTAATTTAACACATCCAAAAATCATGAAAAAATTATAGATAATGCACAAGATGATGCAAAACTCATGAAGACAATTTTGTCAAAAAATGATCATGAAAGCCGGCACAAAAATAACAAAGACAGAAGGTAGAATTGCTCATCTTTAGAGGTGTTTTTCAAGGGTCAAACGACACTCGATTGAGGCGTATAACCTACTGTTTCAAAGCTCGGGATATCTATTATCTAATCCTAAAAGGACTCGAGTTGAAACGAGATTGTTTCAAACCTTGTTTTAGTCAAAACAATAACCTAAGTATAGACATATGAAAATCTAGAATTGACTTAAGAACACAACCATCACACAAATCATCAACAAATCATTGCAGCATTCATCATCATTAATCTTAAGCATGTAAAAGTTCCTAATCTTGAATCTTAGCCCCGATCAACTAACTTAATCTTACTTCATTGGATTCGAGTTTCGAATCGAGATCGTTACCTTTATTGCATTTTTTACGGATTTTGATCGAAATCGATTAAATTTTTGCTAGAACTTCAATCCAACCTCTACGAATCGTCAAGTAGTAGTTTTGGATAGCAAGGAGAGATGATCACCAATAAAGATGGATTGTCGCTGGTGGGGGTTGAGCCGGCGACGATCCCATCGCCCGAAGAGGAAACCGACCAGACCAAAAAGAGAGAGAAACGAGAGTCTCTTGGCACCAAAACAAAGAGAGGAGAGAGAGAAAGATCTAAAGAGAAAATGAATTTCGTGCAAATGAACCTCCATTGAAAATAGAGGGAAAATTCATGTATATGCCCCTACATTAAACGATTTCGGCCGTCAGTTCAATCCAATGGTCGAAATTTCAATCCAACATTTAAAAAATCCATTTTGAAGGCTCTATCATGATCTTAAGGTGTTGGGTAATTGATCTAGTGGGTTTGATTTACAAAAACCCGAGCCAAAACCGAGAATTGCGTTGAAATGTCCGATTATGGGTTAATTTACAAGTTAATGAAATTTGAGAATCAATCCATAAAATTTTGGGAAATTAACTGTGCATAAGTGAAATTGACATTAAGATGATTCCAGAACCGGTCTTCGGACGCCAAGAACCAGCTGGAAAAGGCTCAAATCGACCAATCTCGCCGGTGGCCAGTCAGATTGGTTCGATTCGATTCTACTGAATTTTGACCAGTTCTTGACCAGTTTGGCCCAGTTCTGGTTGTTTTGTACACTTGGGACCCCTTTGGGTCTAAAATTTATGCAATTTGGTCCCCTAAAGGACCAAATTGAAAAGGATTTTTATCTTTTTAAGAAGAAATTGGCCAATTAAAATACAATTGAGTTAATCAAATCTTATGAACGTGATCTAGGGGTCTTTTATTGACCTAATTAAATGATTATTATGAAAAAAAATGAGTCGAAATCATGGATGCTTTGAATTGGGCCTAAAAGGCTAAAATGGTAAAAATTGCAATTCAATGGGGAAAATTGTAAATTAACTAAAATAGAACTCAATTAGTATTACAATTGTCCTATCTAATGAGCTACCCATATGTAAGATCACTTATCATATTCAAATTGACCTTGAATTAAAGCACTCGAGTTTAGGTCAAAAATGGATCTAAGTCTAATATTAAAATTAGACCTAAATTCATGAAATTAAAATATAGCCATGAATGTGTCAATTCGAATTTTGTTGATTGAAGCTTAATTGCTTGATTTTCTAATGCTTTGGACGATAAAATTCTTCAAATTGATGAGTTCTGGTGTGAATTTCACAAAATCGATTTTGAATTTGACCTTATCTTAAGGAAATTAGTAAGAAACAATTGTCCGCTCGCAAGCTATGAATGATTGATTTTGGTCCTCTAATTAGGGCTAAAAACGGCAATTCGTATTTTGACTCGATAAATCGCAAAATTGAATACTCAAGCAGGTTTGAGATAGTCCCTAAATCAAATGTCAAAGAAGGAACTACTCCTAATTATGACTAGAATAAAAGTAATCTTATTTTTGGTCGATTTAGAACTCCAAAATTCAAAAAAATTCAAAAATCAAGGTTCTTAATCGAATTTTGTGAAATTTTTTACATAAAAGTTAAATTGGCATTAAAAGAAATGTATTTGTGCATATTTTATTTTATTTTTTCATTTTTTGGGTCAAAAGTTTGACAAAAAGTCAACAATTTAGTTGACTTTTCCTAAAAGATTGATTTTTTGGTCAAATCTTTGAATTTTCAAGAAATTGATTTGACAAAAGTGAAATTAAAGCTAAATAGAATTTTTTGGGTAAAAAGTCAATTTTTGACCTGAGTTGACTTTTGGTCAATGGGTTGACCAAAAAGTCAACTCGAAAGTCAACCGTTTGAATTTTCGAGTTTTTGTTGTAAATAAGCTAGAAACTACTTAAAAGACAACAATGCAAAAATAAAATAAAAAATAAAAAACGACACTTTTTGTCGAGAGATATGATTCCGTCGTGATCGAAACCCAAATCTCAATTTTTTTATCTTTTAATAACACGTCAACTAAAAATCGATGTCGACAAGAAATCAACTATCGTATTCAAATGGTTATGGATAGGATGAAAGATTTTTCGTAGTTAGAGATCGGATGGTTGTCCACGTTGTTAAATTAGGAAAGTTTCTTAACTTGAGGGGATGTCTTAGGATTTTGTGTGGATTATATTATTTAAGTAAATATCTAACATAATATTCTAAAATTTATATTCGACAATTATAGAATATATCGAATCACTCCAATAAGGCAGTAAAATATTACAAATATACTAGAGATGTGCACCTTACCTAATTTGAGGATTTTATTTCCAAATTCAAATGTAACGCAATCAGACTTGAATTGCAACTGGTTCCTCGACGGTGAATGGCAACCAATGGCGATGAGCGGCGACAGCGCGATGATTTACAATCGAAGCCGACACGGTACAATGAGCCTACAAAAACGGAGATTTTGAGGATCGGCTCAAGGATGAGCTTGATGGCAACATGCAGCAAGCAGCTCGCGGCACGGCTTGTGCACAATAGGAATACCAGGCTCACCAAGGGGCTTAGCAGGTAGCAGTGGGGTCGCAGCGGGGGATGGAGAGCTCGAGCGACAGCAACTTATCGAGACTATGTCGAGCAGCAGCGGGCTTTTCGAGATAACGAGCAGGGGACTGTGTGTTCATGGGTTGACGCGGCTATGGTGAGCTATGATGGTTCATGCGGTGGCTCAGATCTCGTCAACGTTCGTTGGACAGACTGAGGAAGATACACAGTGAAATTCCCTGAGCCTTCTCTTTTTCCTCTCCACGTGCTTAGAAAGTTGCCATCTTCTTTGTTGTAGAGAACATGTGTTCTCTCTGTTTTGGCCGTGAGTATTATCCAAGCCCCTACACTCACGATTTGTTCTGCTCCATGTGCAAGACCTTTCTACTTTGTCTCTCAGTATACGCACAGCATGAAGACCCTTTGCTCTCCATCTTGAATATCGTGTGTAGAGGCCCCTCTCTGAAAAGAGTCCAGCTCCTTTGCTTTTATACTTGCTTTTTCCACCGACTCCCCTTTGATTGACCATATATTTTCTTTCTCCAAGTGCTTTCTTTTTTAGTTGACCAAATCTTGCCTTAGCCCACTTTCTTTTTATTTCGCTCCATTCACGCATCTTTCCATTCTTTGAGATAATCTTGACTGATTTAAATCTTGCCATGTCCAATCTTCTTTTGATTTCTCAATATATGCTTTTAACGTGCCCACAATTATAGACCGGATTCCTTTTAATCAGTCGACCATAGTTTGTCCAAATCTTGCACAAATCAATCTCACAATTGAGCACTTTCCAATGAAAATTTCGGCTCTCATAATGTCCATGGGCTTTAGCCAAGAATTTTCTTTATTGCAGGTTTAGTCTAATTTCATTAAGTTTAAGAGTCATCCATTTAAATCCATCAATCACCTGTCTAATGCAAATGTAATAATAAAAATAAATGTTCCTAAAACTACATGATATGCAATTTGATTTTAATATTTTTGTTTAGGGGCTAAAAATTAATCCCTAATTTTTATGCAATAAACAACTAATGGGATCGCAAAAATTTAGATATCAACAACTGCCCCTCTTTGAATGTGAGCTTGCAGAGGTTACTTTCAAATACAAATTGAGACCTAAATGTTAACCATGCACATGCAATGAATGATTTTAATTGGAAAATGAATCCCATTTTGAAATGCAATATGTAGAAATGCTGATGCAAACAATAAAAGAATATACTTGGATTGACCTACCTTCAAGGAAGATAAAGCAGCTCAAGATAGTTGGTGTAACATGTCCAGGACCCGTATATTTCTATGGTCGCCCACGTTTCATAAAAGAGAGCTGCTTTCCTAGAATCTGTACCTTTCTAAAGTCGCCTAGTATGGCATTATTTAGTTATCTAGGACCCGAACTTTTCTTTGGTTGCTTTGATGGAAAAATTGCTTTTCTAGGACTCGTACCTTTCTACGGTCGCTTATTAGAGCACCAGGTGTTGTCCAGGACCGATATCTTTCTATTGTCGCCTAAACGGGAAATTACTTTTTCCAGGACCCGTAACTTCCTATGGTCGCCTGTTAGAGCAGCAAGTGTTATCTAGGACCCTAACCTATCTTTGGTCGCCCGGCATGATGATGAGGGTTTTGCCTAACTAGGTCCTAAACCTTTCTTCGGTCACCTTAATCAGACTTGTGACATCTCTCATTCTTGGGGATATGTCTCCTAGAAAAAAGATTAATTCATGAAGGTCTCTCACCTCCTGATAGAAAGAAATTGGAATATCGAGGACACACCTCGGATATTCATGAAGGTTTTTCATTTCCTGGTAAAAAGAAATTTTGGAATATCTAGGTCGTGCCTTAGATGTTCGTGAAGGTCTCTCATCTCCTTGTAGAAAGAAAGTTCTAGAACATCGAAAACGTACATTGAATGTTCATGAAGGTCTCTCACCTCTTGGTAAAATAAATTTTAGACTATCTAGGACGTACCGTAGACATTCATAAGGTTTCTCAGTTACTGGTAAAATGAATTTTGGAATATCTAGGGCGTACCTTAGATATTCGTGAAGGCCTCTCATCTCCTAATGGAAAGAAATTTTGGATGTATCATGAGACTTCTGAAAGTAACCTGAATGTCAGGAGCTCTTCGGTCTCGGAAGTGTTCCAGAAACAAGAAACAAGTTTTTTTTGTTTCTTGTTTTTGCTCCATATTTGTTCCCGGGAACAAAAATAGATTTGGAATAAAAACGCAAACAAATGCGTTTCTGTTCTTTTTTTGTTCCCCGGAACAAAAAAGCAAGATTTGTGTTCATAAACAGAGAAAAGAAACACAAATAAACACCCCCTTATTCTAGCCCTGACGTTACAGATGCCCTCCTGAAAAAAAAAAAAAGCTTCTTGTCGATCAACTTTACCAACTATTAACAATTTCACTTATCAAAAAGAAAACCTTTACAGATTTTTTGTATTATACTAGATTGAAGGTGGTCAGATTCTACGTGCGTTAACACGAGATAACTAGAGAAACTTCGTAATAACCATGACATATTCGTTCCTAGTAAGGAGAAAAAGGGGAAAACTTCATGGGAGACAATGCAATTCTAGTATCTATATCAAGATGCTAAAAACAGTCTGAATCATGACATATTCATATTGTATTTGCAAAGGCTGGCAGAAAATCCTGAATAGCAGACCGGAGTTGATCAGAGAAAGAGATGAAATGGGTTGGACTCCTCTTCATTATGTTGCTTCCAAGGGCAAATTCAAAGCGGTTCAACAACTCCCACAGCACGATATTTCTGTGGCATATGACTTAGACAAAGAGGGACAATCGGCTCTTCACATTGCAGCGTTTTTAGGCTACTCTCTCGTCATTGATGAGATTGTTAAATTTTGTCCTAGTGCTTGGGACATCATAAACATCAAAGGGCAAACAGCTCTTCACGTAGCTGTAATGGGTGGAGAAGCAGATGTAGTCAAGGACATACTCCGGAAACCGAACTTGGAGTGTCTTATCAAGGAACAAGATATTGACGGAAACACGGCTCTGCATTTGGCTGCACTTCATAAAGACTACACCATCATAGATATACTTGCACGAGACAAGAGGGTAGACCGTTTCATCACAAACAAGGATCATATGACTACCTTTGACATTTTTTTGGCTCATAATGAGGTATGCTTTCTTGCTTGAATCCTATAGAGCTCGATTTGTTCACTTGTAGAGTAATTTCTTCAGTATCGTTTAGAACCGGTGGCTCAGGTGATAGTCGGTGCAAACAAACAGCCCAATTGGAATTTTTTTGTGTCAACTTTGTTTTGCTTAGTCTATTGTTTGAGCAGATAGTAGCATAGATAGCTTTAGTAAGCGTGACGCATTTGAAAAGGGGCTTGGAGTGAAGTGATGTCATATCGAACCATAAATAAGAAATTTGGGCAGCATTGAATTTTGTGGTTAAGCCACTTACAAACAAAGCTTCATTCCCTCCCGCTTCACTTGACATTAATCGATACACTAATTATTACATCAATTAGGCAAAAATTAAAAGGCTTTTTTGTCCACCTAATCTATCATTAATGTTCCTACAACAAAATATCGACATCAATTCCCATAGCTTACAATTTGAATGTAATTTGGTCCAATAGCCAATAAATCTATATTCATGATTTAAAGTATTTATGGTTCTTTCATATATCCACTTATTATAAACTAAATGTGGAGGGATATACTTTCTTTCTTTCAAACAACCATTTAATCTATAAATTGGATATGAGCACACAAACGATTTAGTGACAAAGTAAAGTATAAATATTTTAGACTATTGAAAAAAAATTGGTTAAACCGTATTAATGAGTATTGCAAGATTAACAAAAAGCAGTAGCCAAAGAAGTTGTCTTCAATTTTTTTAGTTTTGATCTAGAACATGGTGATGAATTTGCATCATCATATAGAAATGATGTCTTACAAGATAATTATCTTGCCAGTAGTTATTACTGTAAAAATTAAAATTGAAGTCCTCATAATTTAATTTATACTTATAGTCTGAAATCATCTAACTCATTCGCACATGTAAAAGCCCTATTTAAAATATCATTGCATAAAAGAAGCCGAATAATGAATTAATAGCCAACAGTTAACTGCACACTATAAAAAGAATAGTTTAAAACAAATATATGTCTGAATTTTTTTATTAAATTTTTTTTTTTTCTATCTTAGTTTAACTGTTGACTCATTTTCAAACTTTTGTTCTATTTCTTTATAAAGTGTGAGAGTCGAACCCCACACTTAAAACTAATAAATGTCCTTACCCCTTATCCATATGAGAAGATGGAGAATCAAACTCCCCACCTCTCTCTTTCCATGTGGGAAGAGTGGACCCCAGTAACAAAGAATTCAATAAAGTAATATTCAATATTAGTTAATTACGTTGTTTGGTTGATAAATGTATATTGTTTGTGTACAATATAATGTATGAAGTTGGTAAATATGGATTTTATAATCATATTATCTCATCAAATAAAAAACTTTCATTGAGCATAAATTTCAAATGCGTGCGACAATCGGGTCATCAAAGAGTTCACAAATAATTGTCATCTTATTTATCTTGAAAACAATGCAAAACGTTAGGATTGGGATCCTCCAAAGTTAAGGGAAAAGCTAGAGGGAGGAAAAAAAGAACAAAAGAAAAATGGAGAATAAATATGTGCTGTCTAATGAACCCCGTGTACTAGGGTGTCAACCATACAGCGGTGACTTTAAATGTTAGATTAGATGTAGCTTTAGAGAATCTCAATTTAAAAAGTTTATCTGCACCTTCTGACTTTGAAACAACTATTCTGTCACATTCACATGAAAATATCAGAATATTTTAACAATAATTAGCTATAATCCTTCTGTTTTTTTATTTTTTTTCTGCCCCCATTCAAACAATTCTTGAGATAAAAGAGAGAACCTACACTCTGCCTCATAATATTTTATGACTCGCCGGGAGTTCTGTTGTTTATAGATGAAATTTGAGTGCGTAAAGGTATTTCGCCGGAAGAGTTCACCCTTTAATTAATACATTTTGTAAAAATTTTTAGGTGGGGTACAGTGCTGCCAAAGTTAAATATCTATTAAAAGAATCTCGCGGAATGTCGGATTTCCAAGGTGGGGTTATTAGAAAAATAAAGAAGATGTTGGACAAGCAATTTGTTGAGGGTCAACCAGGTGCATCTATAATCATCGGAAGTAATATCGCCAACCGAGAAAATTCCGATTCATCAATAAGAAACTTGATCAACCTTCAACAATTAATAGCAACGCTCATAGCCACGGTGACCTTTGCTGCAACCTTCACCATGCCCGGAGGATATAACAACGATGGACCCAACCGAGGGATGGCGATTCTTGCTGACAGGGCAGCTTTGCAAGCCTTTGTGCTATTAAACGTTACAGCGTTCAGTTTCTCAGTCGTGGCATTATTCATACAATTTGATCCTTGGGTCCCGGGCCCTCGCTACGAGGTGAGATACACCTACCCCGTGGGACTTTGCATTTTCATTGCGATATGGGCAATGGTGCTAGCCTTTGCTTGTGGTACGTATGTGGTATTGACCGGAACCATCGGGCTTGGAATCTTTCCTTTTATCATTGGCGGATGTATCGTGATTATTTACATTATCGGTTCTTCACTTGACCGTATAATTTTTTTTAATCAGCCACCTCAAATTTCGGGAAGATATGTCCGAAACTTATTGTTTAATTATAAAATACTCCAGGGAAGCTGGTAATAAATTGAGCCGGTTCTACAGTCCCATGTCTTTGTGCCCAGGAAATTTTCTTCTGGCCATGTCAGTTCGAGCACTTTTATGCCAGCCGTCTGATTTAAACCCTATCAAATATGTCTGGAGAGCAGCAAAGGTCAACAAGTTGAGGCTTTTCGTGTATGTGAAGGATATACAACTCGACGGCTTCTCAGTTGACCAAATGAAAGCCAAGAGGGTTAGTAGCTGCTAATGTTTGTTGATAGATGTTTGGTTGCAAGGGTATCGGGTTTTAAAGAATTTCAATTAAAAAAATTGATTTTCAGTGCATATATTGAGTTTTATTTGTCTTTACCGTCGATTACAATTACTATAATTTCTAGGAATTCCTTGAACATTCTTCAACGGTGGTAGATTCGCCAAATCAAGTTACTGGTTAGCAAATTACCAGTATATTGTAATGAATTTACTAACACCAAGTTGATATGTAAGTTACAAACTTCTTTCTAGATTTTACAGGTGGACAAGGTAGAGATTAATAAATTATCAACATCGTAAGGAAGTCAACAACTTTTAAATTTTTGAGCAGATTTAGTAATAGGTTAATAAGTTCCTGACATGGTAATGAAGACATCAATGTCAAATGAATTAAGTTACCAACCCATTTAATTTTTACAAGTGGGCGCAGTTAAAAGTTAGTAAGATAGCACTATTGTAATGCATTTACCAACTCCAAATTTCCTCTTAAGTTCTACAAGTCGGCTCGGATAAAGGTTAGTATACAGCTGAAGGCTTGCCAAAAAATGTGATATTTACTACCATATATTTTCAAGTTGCCGTTGAATTGGGACTTGGCTTGGACTTCTATGCACTGCTTTTTAATGGCATGGTTGTGCAAAACTGCAGGAAATATCATAATATTCTCAGCATCTGTCGAGAGCAAAAGTCATGGCTGACGCAAGATCCTTCCCTTCCGATTATTTCAAAAGTTTCATAAGTTTTCAGAGAAATGGGAATGTCATCTTTCAGTGATAACCTTAGAACTTACAAGTCAATCCAGTAAGTAACAACATCAAATAATTAGGTACACAAAGCTAAGAATGTATCACCATATCAACCTATGAAAATTTAATCATATAGTGATGCCAAAAACAATCATCTCGCTTTGTCTTTTGTGTTCGTACGTAAAACATATGCATCGCTCGCCAATGCACAAAGAGGAGTAGCGGCTAATCCTCGAACAACCTAACCATTCTTCAATACAAACCCCGAAGCCTAGGGGTCCAACTACTAGAAGCCGTCTCTATTGCCATGCATTTGCTAAAGTTGCATCATCCACCAGGTACGGTACTATATATTTTTGCATGTGAGAGAGAGATCTGAAGATGGCTTCCAGAGTGTTGTGACCCTCCCGACAGTTCGGAGAAAGACGGATTTAGACATAATGCCAACAGTGGACCAACGGTTCCCTAATGGCTCGAGCTCTCCCTAACTCTTATCTCACGTGACACTAGAATTTTCAATGTTTTGGTGCAATTTAACCTAAAAGAAGGAGCCGCCACTAGCCCAAATGAGATATGGGAAAATATCTCACTTTCTACACAACTAGATATTCTAAAATTGGTGATTTGATTACACTAATTGTCTACCTAATGCCTTTTCAATACCTTAGCTAGATTGGTTCGGTACCTAAGATGTTCATGCAATCTTTTAACCATTTTAGTACCCTATGCCACTAAACGATATCCATCCATAAGTGCAAAATCAAGAGCAAATAAACAATCACAATCGATATGATAAAGTAAAGTAAAAAGAAGTAAACTCAATAAAGTATCAAGCAAAGGATCATCATTAAGTCCCTCATACAGCAATCCCCATGAGCTAAATACGAGTTGAATCCAATTCCTTGTCCAAAAGATCAATATGCGAAAACTAAACTATATCAAAGTTACTAAATTCTTTAAACTATATGTATGCTAACTAAATGAAACTAAGCCAAATCTAGTACTGGAAATCAACGGCCTAGTCAAGGCCCTATTTCTAACCATTTTTTTATTTTCTATATTTTTCAATATTTTCAATTTTTTATTTTTAAATTATTATTATTATTATTATTATTATTATTATTATTATTATTATTATTATTATTTTATTTTATTTTATTTTATTTTGGATATAAGGGGACTCTAGCTGGGCCCTTGGGCCCGGTTCGTGTATGGGTCAAACTTATACTTTCAAGGTCGGGGCCGTAAAAGTCCTTTGGGCTATATATCTATCTAGATTCTTCCCCTAAAAAATCGAATTGGGCTTAACTAGTTGAATTAAGCCCAAATTCCCTAAAAGAGCTCATCAAATCCGAATTCACTCGAACCAGATTTAGCCCAATCGTTTCTTGTCAAGTTCAAGACCTGAAACACTAAAATCAAGAACATCCGTGAAACAGTACCATTTAGAGACTCCCTGCCTACGGCCATCCTCTGTCACCATCAACTCGATCCTCCGCAATCGCAACAGTCAAGGAAATGGACAGAACATAAGAATGGAGAAACAAACCAAAACAAATGCTTCTATGGATCGACACTCTAGTCCTTAACTCAAATCCATTTACTCGCTATTGACCCCCATCCATCACCTTGGAGACAAACATACACGGGAATAGAACAAGAATAGGTGTGTCAGTCTCAATCAATGCATAAAATGAGGTACGGACACCTGGAGTACCAAAACTTGGCACGGAGAGACACTTAAGTGCCAAAAGTTTGGAAATGAACACTTAAGTGCCAAAATCAGAGCAAAATGGATCACTTAAGTGCCAATTCGGCCAAAATCCGGCCAAAATGCAAATGTGGTATTTTCCGGCAACATGCTTAATCGACGTGGCAAATTTTTTTTTTTTTAAAGCACACGTGGGGAGGAAAACGACGTCGCCCCATCCACTCTGCCTTGGCCAAGCTAAACGACGTCATTTTTCCTTAGTGCTAAACGACATTGTTTAGCTTATTTAGGGTTTAATCGGTCGTCGCTTGCATTCACACCAGATCTAACATCCTCTCCATCGCCGTTCATAGGTTGCCGTTCACAAGTCACCGTTCATAGGTCATCGCTCATCATCGTCGCTCGCCATCATCGCTTGCCGTCGTCGCTTCCTGTCATCGCTTGCTCAGGTTTGTTCTCTTCTTCCTCTCCCCTGTGGTGAAATTAGGACTCCGACTCATTTATTAGGGCTCCAACTTGAAATTTGGAGGTCGGCTAGAAAATCTTAGGCTTGGATGGTATTGATATGAGATTTAGGGCTCAGATGTGGTGCTAGAACCCTATTGGGAGTTCGGATTGACAGTTTAGGATCGGCCTCGAAATGTAGGGCTCGGCGTAGGGCTCGGCGAGGGGAAAATTAAGGTTCAGATGTGGTGCTAGGTACTGTAATGTGTGATTTAGGGCTCGGATGTGGAATTGTGATGTGCGAAAGTAATTTGTAAGGCTCGGATGTGAAATGTGATGTGCGATGGTGATTGTTAGGGTTTGGAGTAGTTGTCGTGGGGACTTCTTGGCATTTTTTTTAAAATTACAGTGTTAAAATTGGTGTCATGAGGACGTATGCTTATCTGGGGGACCTCTCCATATTTTAAGGGGATGCGACATAATCAAAGTAGCTGTCGTCTGACCTGTGCATCTTTTCCCTCTTTCTTCTCTTCTTTAATAAAGAGTGTAAATACCTCCATATGCAATTGTCTATTGTCCTTTGTGAATGTGGTCCCAAAAGTTAATTGTATTTTTTTTCTCTTTTGTTGCAGAAATGACTCATGATAAGGACTATGTTGTTGTCATTGTTTGCTACGGTGGGGATTTTGTGATTGGGGAGAATGAGTGGGAGTATGAGGGGGGAATGAGGGTACTATCTTTGTAGATATAAAGAAGGCATCTTATATTGGATTTGTTAGGGATATAGTGACATATTTGCCTTGTAAAGTAAAAGAGTTGCCGTACTGTGTTCTTGAGAAAGGCTTGAGAGATGGTTTGAGAAATTTAGAAGATGATAATGGTTTTAGGGATGTCCTATATCATTATCTTCATGGCGAAAAGATGAAAGTATATGTTGAATACAATAGTGATAGTGAGGACAAAGATGATGACAGAGATAGCACCCAAGTAAGAGAAGGAGGAGATAGTATTCAAGCTAGTACTGAGGTTAGGGATGAAGGAGGGCATGATGGATGGGACGGGGAGGAGAGGGGCGCAGATGCTGTTCACCAGAGTGATGGTGATATAGGTGATGTCACCATCACTTAATTAGATTGGGAAGTAGCTAAATCTAGTGATGGTGATGATGACGATGAAGGGTTGACTACTGAAAATTTCTTAATCTTAAGTGATGACGACGACAATGAGCTTACATAGTCAAGGAAAAAGCAAATGGACTTTTTGTCAGATAGATTTGCAACTTTGCAGGTAGCTAATGAAGTTCCACACCGAGACGAAGGCCCTACAAATGCTGATGTTGCTGGCCAGGAGACGGATTATGAAGAAAGCATTGACACTGCTACTTCTAAGGATGAGCTTGAAAAAGATCAAGGAGTTGTGCGTAGAAGGAAAAGTAAGTTTCCTTCCTATGATCCATCCATTGCCTCTCCTACTTTGTCAATAGGTATGAAATTCCAAAATGCGATATGATTTAGGGAAGTTATACTAAAGAACTCCATTGCTACACAAAGAAATATTGACTTCATTAGAAACACTAAGAACTTTGTAAGAGCTAGGTGTTCGCAGCAAAATTGTCCATGGAAGGTTTACGGCGCATTTGTTAAGAGGAGTGGGTCTTTCCAGATTAAAGCCTACCAAGAGGAACACACTTGTTCCATTAATTTTCAAAACAAAAGGATAACAAGTGCATGGTTGTCCAAGCACTTCTTCGATCTGATCAAGCTGATGCCTGAGATGAAAATTACTGACTTTAGGATGCTGGTGAAGGAGCGTATAGGCATCAATGTATCTAGGAATCAGTGTAAAAGAGCAAAGCAAAAGGTGATAAAGATACTTATTGGTCAGTATGGCAAAGAATATGGGCAGGTGTGGGAGTATGCTTGGGAGTGTAGGTTGCAAAACCCTTCAAGTAGAGTGTATGTAGAGGTGGTGGAAAGGCCGCTTCCTGATAGTGGGACCAAGTTCGATAAGTTCTATGTGTGCTTTGATGCATGCAGACGGGGATTTTTAGCTGGTTGTAGACGGATTATAGGATTGGACGGCTGTTTCTTGAAGGGCTTATGCAAGGGAGAATTGTTGGCGGCGATTGGAAGAGATGCAAATAACCAAATGTTCCCACTAGCTTGGGTTATTGTAAAGATTGAGAACAAGGATAATTGGTCCTGGTTCTTGAAAAATCTAATGGCTGACTTAGAGATAACAAACAAGGAAGGGTGGGCGTTTATGAGCAACCAACAAAAGGTAATGCTTGCTTTTTGAAAAATTTAGTTAATAGTTTGCTTTGTAATATTAACATGTTATTTGTTTACATTTCTTACTTTGAATTATTGTATGGATTGGTTCCGGCAATAGCTGAGTTATTGCCCCATGCTGAACAACGAATGTGTGCGTAGCACATATATGGAAATTAGGCAAAGACCTACAAAGGGGATAAGCTGCAGTTGCAATTTTGGCAATTAGCAAAAAGTACAAACATGGCTGACTTTAGGATAGCTAAAGAAGGACTACTTCAGTTGACAAAGGAAGGTTGTACTACACTATTTCAACTAGAACCGAAGCATTGGTGTAAGGCATTCTTCAGTGAGGAATTCAAGTGCGATAACATCGACAAAAACATTTGAGAACTATTTAATTCGAAGATAATAGATGCCAGATGCAAACCAATCATCTTAATGCTTGAAGATATACAAGTTGCGGTTATGACTCGGCTGCACAAACAAAGAGATGAGGCTGTAAAGTGGACTAGACAATGTAGTCCTAGGATTGCCAAGAAATTGGATGAGAATTTGGCTGCAAGTAGGCATTGTCATCCCATTTGGAATGGAGATGACGGATATGAGATAATGAAGGGTTTCGATAAGTATGTTGTCCATCTAGATATGAGGAAGTGTTCATGTAGAGCATGGCAACTAAGTGGAATTCCTTGTGCACATGCCATATGTGCCATCTAGTTGAAGGGCCACAATATAGAGGATTACATTGATGATTGGTACAAAAAATCAAAATACCTTACTTCGTACCAATTCATGATGTAGCCAAATAGAAGTAGCAAGTTTTGGGAGCCCACGGATCATGAAGCACCTAAACCTTTGCCACAGAAGAAGAAAATTGGAAGGCCAAAACGAAGATGAAGAATGGTGGAGGGAGAGGTCTCGGGTCAGCAAAGAATGAGCAGGACAGGTGCAAAGATGACGTGCTCTTATTGCCGAGTAGCATGGCACAATATTAAAGGTTATCAATTGAGAAAGTAACAAGAACAGTCGAGGCCAGCTGAAGAGCCTAGTGAAGAGACAGTTGGAGAAAGGCAAACAAAAGGGCCAAGTGAGTCGATTGTTCTTCAGTCGACAACTAGAACCCCAGTAAGTCATGAAATTTATGTTTATGTTGCTTTATGATTTATCATAAATATGTACATAATATCCTATTTACCCTTGCATGTAATGTCTTTGTTAGGTCACGAGAAGAACCCCGATAAGTCATGAAACTGAACGGCCTGTTCGAATAAGGCAAGGTAGAAGACGGCCAGTTAAAGGATTGGCCCAAGCAGCTAAATGGCTAGTTCAGTCGACGGTTCTTCAGCAGAGAAAGAAATACCTTGTAAATTCAACAATTTGTATTCAGTTTTTCTTTACATTATTATATGGCCCGATGTTAAATTTATGGTGTCTTTTGCCTCTTTCTCAGGTTCGAAGAATGCAAGTTGGAGCTCAACTGCCAACTGAATCACAAGAGTCATCGTAAGGGTCACCACAGGAGCCACCAAAAGAATCACTACAAGGGTCACCATAAGTACCACTAGAAGGCCTAACAAAAGGTGTCACTAAAGTTGAAGGACTACACAGAAGGACAACTAGAAGAAGGCTAGGTGAAAGGGCAGTTACACAAAGGCCTTCTAAAAGACGCCCAGCTGAAGAATTGGTCGAAGAAGCCCCGGCTGTAGCTAAAGGGCCCAAGAAATCACTGGCAAGAAAAAGAGCCGACAAATCACAAGTTCCTGAAAGTGACGCCCCTCTTCAAACAATAGGGGCACTTGGAAAGAGGTTAAGACAATATGATTATGGCCTTTATACAGATGAGCATACTAGAACAGTAATTCTGAATATAAGTTTTATTGGCTACATTTAATTTAATTTATGCTGCAGACTTTTGCTGACAATTTATTGTCTTTTTGTAACCTGGGAGAAGTTCAGAGGTTCTTATATTAGGCCTAACTCAAGAATCAATGGCTGCATCAACAAAAAAGAAAACATCAGCTGCACCAACAAAAAAGAAGAGCAAGAACCCAATTGCAGGTCCATTTGATTTAATTCAACCTAGGATAGAATGCAGCTCCTTTTGAATCAATTCAGCCTGGGACATTTGCAGCGCCATCTAAGTCAGTGGATACTGAGAAAGTTGAAGAAGAAGTTGCACGTCCAGTTAGAAAGAGTGCAAGAATTATGAATCAAGTGAAAGGCCCATCAAAAGGAGCACGAATAGGGGGTGTTGTGCATATTGATTGATGAGATGGGACGTGATAAGATTTGTGGAGCTTAGGAGTTAGTTTTGTAAACGTTTATAATAACTTGCTATAGATGGTTATCTTTTTTTTTTTTTTCTTTAGTTTGTCATTGATTTTGTGAGACTTAATTTTAATATCAATGGAATGATCTTGCTGCTTGTCAAATTCTTTTGCTTTTTGTAAGATATGGATTCTGCTTTTACTTGTTGTTGTTGGTGTTGGGTCTGTGGTGGTAGATGGAGTGCTGGTGTGGCTGGTGGTGGTGGATGGTGATGCTTGGTGGTAGTGAGTTTGTTGTTGGGGTTCAATTGAGGGCCCGTGCTACATCTGGTTCAAGTGTGCAGTGTGCACATTTTGCACCAAGCGGTACCAACACCTTTTGCAGCAGACCCACCACCTGCACAGTGGTTGTTGGGTGGTGGTCGGGTGCTAATGTGGTGGCTAGGGTACTGGTGTGGCTGGTGGCGGCGGCTGGTGATGCCCGGTTATTATAGGTTTGTGGTGGGGGTTATGAGCTTATGTTGCACCTGGTGCAAGTGTGCAGTTTGCACATCTTACACCATGTGTACTGGTGCAAGCTAGTGTAAGGCTCAGCTTACACCAATACCTTGTGCAGCAACACCACCAGCACGGTGGTGGCTGGAGCGCCTAGTGTGGCTAGTGGTGATGGCTGGTGGCGCAGCCGATGGTGGTGGCTGGCGCAATTTTTAGAGAAAACCTACAAAAAAAATTGGCAAAATTGGCACTTAACTGATCACATTCTTAAAAACTTGGCACTTAAGTGTTCACTTTTAACTACGAGTGACACTTAAGTGATCACTTTAATAATAACTTAACACTTAAGTGATCATTTTTTCATCACGACTAGCACTTAAGTGATTACTAAATACAACTAATAGCACTCGGGTAATCACTCATGTTTGTCTTGTGTATATGCTGGTCTGTAGCAAAACAGAGAAGGTGATGGTAATTTAACTTATAGCAACTCCATTCAATTCCAATATTTGCTGCTGGTTTATGTTTATATTTGGTTCAAGTAAAAAAGCCACCACAACACATTGACCCAATACACATCCATCATTATTGGTTTATATTCAAGAACAAGTAAAAACATAGTATAAGCAGCATCTAATTCACTCATTCCATTTCCTTAACCTCCCCACAAACACAAGAAGTAACCCACAATACATATGACAGCACAAACAACAACAAAGCCACAACGATCTTATGGAACAACACAAACTTCTTCTCATCTTTCAAAATGAAAAAAACCTACATTTAATCTAAAATAATTACATTTGTCCACTCATTTTTAACTATGGCAGTCAGAGAAATTTTTTCTCATCTTCAAGTGCTTTACATTTAATCATGAAGTATAATAGACAACAAAACAACACAACAATAAATGCTTGGTAACACTTCCGTTCAATTTTCATCCTTGAAACTTCAATCTTGAAAGGTTTAGCTGAAGAAGCTTGAGCTTGCATTGAGACTTATTCTTGAAAAGTTTAGCTGAAGACGCTTGAGCTTGCATTGAGTTAACATCGTTCAAGTTGTCCACAAACATAGATGGAGATTGATGTCTTTTATGAAGTAAATCCAATATCACCTCTGTGGCTCAGTCAGAAAATTTCGCATCGACCCATTTAAAGTATTTGCACTTTGACCCTTCTTTATATCGGGTGCATCCATAAAATCTTCTCCCAGGATTGATTCGAGTCCACGATGTTTTTCTTGGACTCAATAACCCACAAAAATAGAAACTATGGCCTTCTCCTTCGCTTCGATGAGAGGAATTTGAGGCGTTGCTGCGAGTCCTGCTCTCCATTTCCAATATTCGACGATGGAATTTTGGGCAAATCAAAATTAGGGTTCGGGACTTGGATTTGAGCACTTCAATAAGGATTTTGGCCGATTTAAGGTTTTAGATTTGGGGAAATTTGGGAGATGACGTCGTTTTTGCAAATTCGGGGCTTTTATTTTGGCCAACTATGGAAATGGCGTTGTTTCGGGTGAGTTAGAGCTGAGTCAGCTCTCTGGTGAGCCACGTAGGTAAGCAAAAATAATAAAATATTGTCACGTGGGATTTTCAGCAAGGTTCACCAGAGGTGGCACTTAAGTGTCTCACTTTTCAAATAAAGTGGCACTTAAGTGTTCTTTTCCTAACCTTTGGCGACTTAAGTGTCCCGGCGAGTTTTGGCAGACTGGGGCTGCACTTCTGCCACGTAAAATTCTATTAAATCATGCTTACCAATCAACCAATCAATCAATAATATGCACACTAAACTAGTTTGTCTTCGGATTTAGCAGAAACTCACTGATGCTTCAGAGTCATTTTATCAAACATGTCATGTGCATACGGCAAAGAAGCAAAACAAAGCGCAATAACTTCAAATTAGAGATCAGGTTCAAACAAAAGTAGTCCAAGGATGCAATCATCAGTATGAATATGCAGTTAAGCCGATTCTATCCTAATCTAGAACATGCCATTTCGGTTACTTTTATACGTCAAAAGCAGAGTATAGTAGGGAAGAGAGATTGCCTCGTCGACGAGGAATTCTTGGTCGCGATTACTGGTCGATTTTGCACGAGAAGGATCTGGAAAACGTGCGCGCGTGAATGAGCGCCGGTAGTGAAGTTTCAGACAAACGCGAATGGCTTCCAACACGATTGAAAACGAAGAGGCGTGAAAGGATTCAGAAGAAATCGCCGAGAGAGAGTGACTTTTGGTACCTCAAAAGACTCGAGTGATTTCGACCGGTCCTTCTGTTCTAGTTCTCTTTCCAATACGTACGTTAGCCGGTGGCCGGCGATGGTAAACCGACGGCGATTTCCGGCGAATGAGGATGACAAAGAAAGAGAAATTCAAAAAATGGTTTTCTCTCCAATCAGTGTCTTCCCGAGACTGATGATCAACGACGGCTGAAGGAGCCGAGCACCGTCCGCGGCCGGAGAAGGTAGGCGACGTCTAATGGTGGTGGGGGAAGAATCCAGAAGCTTCTGGAACGGAGCTTCCTTCCAGAGCAATTTTTCTATCGTTTTTCTCTCGTGATCAACGAATTTGGACATGGGCTGTGCGAATTGATCCGGGCTGAAGCTGATATGTCTGGCGAATCGAAGATGATTCCTCTTCTGGGCTATAGAAAATAGATCAAGACCTTAAGCTACCTTCAACAAAAAGTCAAGCTAGTTAGATAAGATTAGGAAAAATATATGGAAAATCCCGAACTATGCTTTCTTAAACAAGCTACCCTAAGCTTTTCTATACACCTTAAAAACCCTTGATATATTCGGGACATATTTATCCTATGACCCATTAACGAAGTTAAAAAGTCAAGATTATTCCATCAAAATTTTGTCTTGTCCTTCAAATTGTCTTTTCTCAAGTGGTCCTTCGGAGAATAAGAATCTCGACTTTCTTAAATATTTTCAATCTAGTCCCTAAGAAGATTTTTTTTTTCCATTGATTGCATATAACTGTTTCAAATGGAGGATACCAATCTAGATCTAGTGAAAGAAGGAAGCATTTTGATCTCATGTGGTATTGGGAGAGATGAAATTATCCGGCAAATATATTCATCGTTTTAAAGGTTAATACATTCGATTCATCATAATTTATTCTATTGACTTCTCAAATTTCATCAAAATAAAATATCCACGCACGAAAAAAAATAATTGAAAGCGCTATCAATATGAGAATTATTTATTCTATTGACTTCTATTTGAAGCTGCTTCTGACTTAGTAGGCAAAGAATGCCATGGATTCTTTTTGAGTGCTTTATGTTGAGTCTCCTACATTATTTTCTATCTATCTGGGTTTTCGTTACTTTGTATAGATTTCTGGTGAGCGTACATAATCACTAATTTATTTTTATCCTGAAAATCTTTCATGCTTAGTTTTCTTTTGCCGACAATTGTCGTAGTATTGTTACTATTTTCCTTGGATCCTCTATAAAAAATCTATTTATTGAAGTTTTCTTCAACCCTTTTTTGATATGTCGTCCTTCACGTATTGAATGTACTTCATGCTACGGGACTCTTGGATAGAACTTGCTAGTGTTGAGCATCTGACGCAATAATCAAGAAATTTCCTGAAGTTTCTCCAAACAATCCAACTAGATCCTCGGATGGCTTATATTTTGTATGATTTTATAAAATGGAGGGGGGCAAAGTAAAGAATTAGAAAACTAGGTCCTTTGTGAGAAATTTTGTCCCGGTGGCAATTCCGTTTCTATTTGATTTTATGAAGAGTCAAAAGGCAATAAAAGGATAGTTTTGCACCAAGTCCTAATGGCAGGGTGCAAATGGAACGATGGTGCCGGGGAGAGTTTTTTCGTAGGGTAAACGTGCTGCGAGATATCAGTTTAGTCTTTTCTGTGTACTTATCCCAAACAATTATCCACCACTATGTCTCCAACTCTCAGTTTTTCCACTCTAGTTTTCGTTTGGCACATATGAGAGCCTCATTCGTTTAGGCATTTTACCAAGCAATTCCATGAGAAACGCATCTGTTTCTATTTCTCCCAACTGGTCAAAAATCCAACATAAGCAGCAGGACATGCATGAATAACGGATGATCAATTTCACTGAATCAGGCACTGCATTAGCCCAGACATTTTCCTAGCACAGACATTACCAACCAAAAAGGAAGGAACATGGAAGTGGACCGAGCAGAGAAGAAGAGGATTGAAGAGTCAAGACTGCCTCGAAATTGAAGGCAAGCATGCAATTGAAGAGGAAAGATTTGGTGGGAACCTGAGCCGGTCGCTTAGCGTGATACCAAGGAGGTTTTGCGAGAAAGCAGAGCATAAGAAGAGTGGTATTCGTGGAACAGAGCAATCTTTTGGCCTAAACCATCTCCCACGACGCCTCGTATGAGACTGATTACAAAGTTTATTGCGTCGCATCAGAGCGGAGACAGAAACATGGACATGTACTCGCCTAGCCACGACTTGAAAGCGTGGCACTGACAGTGAATGAAGGTCCAAGTCCCTGCTGCTTGCTGCTTGCTGCTGCTTCTCTTCTTCTTTCTTTATCTGCGCTCGAGTCAGAACAGAACAAGAGAAGTCGCAGTTGTGTATGACCTACGAAGAAGGCGACTTGAGGTTGTGGCTAGACCCGGTAAAGGCGAATGTTAGAAAACCCCCGGGAACTAATCCTCAAAAGCCGGTTGCTTATTCAAGTCCACATGCTTTCACTTCTTACCAATTATGAAAAATTTCAAATTAGTACGCTTATTACGAATTAACCCTAACTTAACTTTTTGACCACCAAAAATCTTAAATCGGTATGTCTGTGACAAATTTTACCTTTCGTTTATTTTCGTTAAATTGGATTAATATCACAAAGAATCACAAATTAGTACATTTGTGATAAATAGAGAGTAAAACCACAAATTAGTACATCAATCAACTATCATATGTTATTCAACTCAATAATTTTAGCAGTAAAATTTAACGGAAACTAATGGAAGGTAAATTTATTACAAGTGTACCAGTTTAGAGTTTTTGTTAGTTAACAAATAAGTTTGAGGTAAATTTGTTACAAATGTACCATATTGAGGTTTTTCATGGCATTAAGCCAAAAAATATTTCTTCAATTGATGGTTTTTATTCTCTCTTTTTATTTATTTATTTGGAGTTTTTGGAGCTTTGGCACTTTGGACGCTTGAAAAAGAACGGAATTTTTAAAAAAAAAAAATAGTGACTTAATAGAATAGAGTTCATTAAAAAAGAAAAAACAAACAATGAGGCACATTTAGGTCGTTCCATGCCTGTTAGATTTCATAAATATCTCCAAAGTAAGGGATTTAGCCTAAGAAGATCGAGGTCGAACAACATTGGAATTGAATTTCGTTCTATACACATTAGTTTTGGATGGCCAATTTCTATTTCGGTCTCCTTGCTTTGACATTTTCATAGTTCATGATAGTTGGGAACACAGGAAGTACTCTTATGGCATTTGGGGTCATAGCATATCATAATTCCATTCATTTACATTGTAAGTCATTTAAAATTTCCATGATAGCTTTCCAATGAATAAGTCATAACGGGTAATAAAAGATCTCATGTTGTTATACCGCAGTTTATTTATATTAAGTGAAGCGGGAGGGAATGAAGCTTTGCGATAACGTGGCTCCACCACAAAGTCTAATTCCACATGGCTACCTTATTTTCTAAGGTTAGATATGCAGTATGAAATCACAACGCTTCGAACACTTCAAGAGTGTATCACGCTCAATAAAGCAATCTATACTACTCTTCGCTACGAAAATCGAAACTATCTTTGATATGCTTAATCAATCGGATAAGCAAAACAAAGTTGAAGCATGCATCCAGTTGGGTTGCTTGTGTTAAGAATATAAGAATTCAGAAAGAATACTCTGGTGTAACTACAACGAAAGAAGCAAATGAAAGGGTTGCTGCTACTGGGAAAAAGATCAGTGGAAGTGAAGCGTGCAAACTACTCAGTGACAATGTCAGCCACAGCCACGTGTATCTGCATAATGACTCATCAGTGATGAAGATTTCGAATAACACGTGCTCAACTCAGAGAGAGAAGACCATGTGATGAAGAAACTGTTATTCAGTTTTTTGTGTGCATAACAGATTGGAAAAACAACTTTCTTCTTTCTGTTTTTTCTGGTTCATTGTATTCGATAGTTCTTAAAACTCGTCTTTGTCAAGCTTATGAGAATATACAGAAAAACAGAGCAAGTATTCATTGATGCTATGAGATGAATGATTTTGTACTGTGAATACATTGAAAGAAAGGAAGATTCAAAAGTTTCTTGCTCATTCGAAGATAGCAAAGTGCTGAACTCCATCTTGTCTCGTTGAATCCAATCGAAGGAGCTGAAGTTGCAGCAGATCGAAGAAGCTCCTGAACTTCATTGATTGCATCTCTCGGTTCTATTTTGTTTGTTGATTCGAAGATAGCAAAGTGCTGAACTCCATCTTGTAAGTTCAAAAAGGCAATTGTGATTACAATCATAACATCACCATTATTATCATCATCAAAGCTGTGAGAACACGAAAATGGTAGCAAGAACATAGAAATACCCCTTCCCAATACGTGTTAATATCTCCAAATTCGTCACAATCAAACTTGCTGAAGACAATTTTCTGTTATGGTAAGCACAGTTCGACAGATTTCTTCGAAGCCAAGAGCTTTTTGGCTTCATTAGTGGTGAAATTCCATCACCTCCTCGAATGTTACAGATTGAAGTTGAAGGCTGTGAAACTAAAGCTGTAAATCCAAATTACATAGATTGGACAAAAACTAATCAGCTTGTATCATCATGGATTAGTGGAGCTGTATCTGAAAACATCCTGAGCTTGATCATTGGTTTGGAAACTTCCTATGAGGTATGACAAACACTTCTCAATCGTTTTACACAAAAAATCAGTTACTAGAGAATTTGAATTGAGAGGAAAACTACAAGCTTGCTAGAAACGAGATCGAGTTCTTTCTATTTATCTCAGAGAATACAAATCCATCTGTGATCAACTAAATGCGATCGGAAAGCCTGTAGATGAGATAACCAAAATGTTTGGTGTTCTAGAAAGACTAGGTTTTGAATATGAAAACTTTCGAACCACTATATACTGCTTGAAACCCCAACCAAAATATGATGAAGTAATAGCACAACTAGAAAGATTTGAAACAAGGCTGCAGAACTATTCCATGAATCAGTACAACCCCAATCTAGCTTATTTTGGACAAAGAAAATCTGAAATACAGCAGAAAGGAAACTCTGATAGAGAATATATTTCTCAAAACTCTGGTTTTGGAGTTCAAAGAGGCAATTACAGAGGGGGACGTAACTATGGTAGAGGATGTGCTATTAATGGTAGAGGTCGTGGTTATGGATATTCTGGAAGAAGTCAGAACTACAAAACAAATATCCATAACTACAGAACAAATAGCTTGATTCAAGATCAAGGGGATCAGCAATTCAGGCAGAAAAATGACTTGCCTGGATCTGGATAGGGATTTCGACCATATGCAAGTTACTCACAAAGGTATCAAGACATCAAATCTTATCCATCTTTGACTCTAACATTCAATAAACACTTGCAGGATGAGAAAACAACAGAAAATGCTCGACTGGAGTGCCAAATTTGTAAACGTCCAGGACATGATGCACTTTGCTGTTGGTATCAATTTGATAACTCATATCAAGCTGAAGAAATTCCAACAGCATTGGCAGCAATGCATCTCAAGGATCCAAGAGGAAATGAGTGGTATCCAGATACTAGTGCAACAGCTCACATCAGTGCGAATTCCGGTATCCTTCATAACCCCTCTAAGTATAATGGAACATATACAGTCATGATAGGAAATGGTTCATGTCTGCCTATTACTTATATTGGTGATACTCTGTTACATACTGAGGACAACTCATTACCTCTAAATGATGTATTGATTGTTCCTAAATCAAGAAGAATCTTCTCTCTATTTCAAAACTAACAAATGACTATCCTTGTTCATTTGTCTTTGATAAAACTGGTGTCTATATAAAGGACAATCACACCAATACAACAGTGATGCTTGGAAGGAAAATTAGAGGACTTTATCGAGTGGACTCACAAACTACAGAAGCATTCTTCAGTCAAAGACACAAAGCTGTAGCAGAAGATGTGTGGCACCAAAGATTGGCTCACACCAATTCGAAAATAGTGAAGCATCTACAGAATCAGAAGTTGATTTACTGTAATGCAACAACTCAAACCATATGTAGAAGTTGTCAAATAGCAAATAGTACAGCTTTACCTTTTCCTTTATCAGACACCACATCCACTGTTCCTTTAGAAAAGATATATTGTGACATTTGGGGTCCCTCACTAGTTAGTTCTTTTCAAAACTTTAAGTACTATGTCATCTTTGTAGATAATTTTTCCTGTTACATACAACTGGATTTATCCAATGAAGCTGAAGTCAAAATTCTATGATATCTTTGTAATATTTTAGAAACTAGTCGAGAGGCAATTCGATCATAGAATCAAAATTTTTCATTGTGATGGTGGTGGAGAGTTCATAAGCAACAGATTTCAGAATCATTTGAGGAATTGTGGTATAAAACAGTACATGTCTTGTCCACATACACCAGAACATAATGGAATTTCAAAAAGGAAACATCGTCATATAGTTGAACTGGGTTTAGCTTAGTTGAACCGGGTTTAGCTATGTTGTATCACTCTAGAGTTCCGTTGAAATTTTGGGTAAATGCTTTCATGACAGCTAACTATATTGGGAATATTCTCCCTACACCAAAGTTACAACTGGACTCACCTTACAGCAAAATTCATCATCAGCAACCAAGCTAAGAACATCTAAAGGTCTTTGGATGTGCATGTTATCCTTGTCATAGACCATATGCACAACATAAACTTGATCCCAAATCTCTTACTTGTGTATTTCTAGGATATAGTGAACGCCATAAAGGATATCGCTGCCCTGTACCCACTGATGGTCGTATATATATTAGTAGACATGTTGTGTTTGATGAAAATTTCTTTCCATTTACAAAGAAATTGACAACTGACTATGATTAGTATACTGCTCTGCATAAACAATGGGCAAAAGAAGTAAAACTTCTTGATTCTACAAGTGCAGCACCAGTGGAAAGTGGCTTCACTAGCCACACAACAAACTTCCAGCATAGTCATATTTTGGAAGATGATCACACTTGTGCATCATATACTATAGGTGTGCCACAAACTCCACTTTTCACACAGATACAATCTAACTCAATTGCTGAAGAGCAACCAGGTCTTACTTCCACAACTGTCACATCAGCTGAAATTGTCATTGATCAAGGACAACAAAATTCTACATCTAATCCTCAAGGTACTCACTCTGCTCATCCTATGCAGACTCGACTGAAATCTGGCATTATAAAACCAAATCCTAAGTATGCATGTTTGGCTGAATATAAAGTGCCTCTGGAACCACAATAAGTTAAATCAGCCTTAGCTGATGAAGGGTGGTACAAAGCAATGAAGGATGAAATGGATGCTCTGCATGAAAATCAGATTTGGCTACTAGTTCCCAAAACTAACCAGATGAATGTTATAAGCTGTAAATGGGTGTTTAAAACTAAACTAGCACCTTATGGTAGTCTTGACAAATTAAAGGCTCGGTTAGTTGCAAAAGGATTTCATCAAAAAGAGGGAGTTGATTTTACTGAAACATTTAGTCCTGTTGTTAAACATGCCACTATTCGTATAGTACTTTCTGTAGCTATGATTAAAAACTGGCCAATACATCAACTTGATGTTAAAAATGCTTTCCTACATGGAACCCTAAATGAAACAGTGTATATGGAGTAGCCACCTGGGTTTATACATCCTCAAAAACCTCAATGTGTTTGTCTTCTCAAAAGGTCTCTATATGGTCTTCGTCAAGCACCACGTGCCTGGTTTGATAAGTTCAATAATTTCCTTCTTGAAAATGGCTTCTTCTGTAGCATAGGTGACCCATCCCTCTTTGTACTTTATACTGGTTCAGATATAGTACTGTTATTACTCTATGTAGACGACATAGTATTGACTGGCAGCTCAGATCAGCTTTTAGCTACACTGATCAAGGTAATGAGTCTTCACTTCCACATGAAAGATCTCAGTTATCTTCATTATTTCTTAGGAATTGAAGCCAAACGTAATTCTCAAAATCTGTTTCTTTATCAAACCAAGTATGCTATTGATTTACTTACCAGAGTTCACATGACAGAATGCAAATCTGTCTCAACTCCTCTGCAACTTCGATCAATTGCTATGAAAAATGATGATACTCTGCTTGCTGATCCACTTGAGTATAGAAGTCTAGTAGGTGGTCTTCAATATTTGACAATCACTCGACCTAATCTTGCCTATGCAACAAATCTACTATGTCAGAAAATGCAGCACCCAATAGTTGTAGACTTTCATAAATTAAAAAGAGTTCTTCGGTATGTTAAAAGAACAGCTCAACTAGGAATCTTTATCCATTCTAACAGTTCTATAGCCCTTTACGAATACTCAGATGTTGATTGGGCTGGATGTGTTGACACCAGATGTTATACTACTGGCTTTTGCACTTATCTTGGCTCTAATTTTCTTTCATGGTTAGCTAAGAAACAACCTACTGTCTCGCGCTCTTCCACGGAAGCTGAATATCGAGCACTTGCATCAACTACTGCTGATCTTACCTAGATTAGCTTTGTCCTACGAGATATTGGTATATCTCTCACATCACCAACACTCTTGTTCTGTGATAACAAGTCTGCTATCTCTCTTGCAGCTAATCCCATCCTACGTGCTCATACTAAACATATTGAAGTTGATTTTCACTTTGTTCGTGAAAAAGTATCCTCAGGTTCTATAAGTGTTCGATATGTTCCGAGTCATCTTCAACTTGTTGACATCTTTACCAAGTCCTTATCATGTTTTGTTCACTGTTCTATTAGAACCAAATTGGGTATGGGATTCTTACCCCTTCCCAATTTGTGGGGGATGTTAAGAATATAAGAATTCAGAAAGAATACTCTGGTGTAACTACAACGAAAGAAGCAAATGAAAGGGTTGCTGCTGCTGGGAAAAAGATCAGTGGAAGTGAAGCGCACAAACTACTCAGTGACAATGTCAACCACAACCACGTGTATTTGCATAATGACTCATCAGTGATGAAGATTTTGAATAACACGTGCTCAACTTAGAGAGAGAAGACCATGTGATGAAGAAACTGTTATTCAGTTTTTTGTGTGCGTAATAGATTGGAAAAATAACTTTCTTCTTTCTGTTTTTTCTGGTTCATTGTATTCGATAATTCTTAAAACTCGTCTTCGTCGAGCTTATGAGAATATACAGAAAAACAGAGCAAGTATTCATTGATGCTATGAGATGAATGATTTTGTACTGTGAATACATTGAAAGAAAGGAAGATTCAAAAGTTTCTTGCTCATTCTTCAATTTCAATTCATTCTGTTCATCTTCACAGCTTGTTTGCAATTGAAATGAGTATCACCTGGGCCAGTTTCAAGCAAATCGGGCTCTGTGTTTAAACGAACATACCTCCTTATGAGCCGAAAGAATGTTAAGGGTGATCAAATGATCCCTATTTATGGCCAAATGATCCACTGTCTTGTCATGTGCAAGTATGTATATGACATCATATTCCTTATGAAGTGTAGCCAAACGCAAGGCCGTATTTCCATATGTGTCTTGTTCGTTGGTAAGATCATCCAAGTTTGTCGTCCCTAGTGTGTAGTTAATTACATTTGTCGGTCCACCAATAATAGCTGCATAAAGAGCGTTTTACCATATGGTGTTAATTATGTCCCAAGCATCAGGATGAGATATAACAAGCACGTCAATGACATTGACCTTGCGTTCAAATGTTGCAATGCGAGGAGCCTAGCCCCCTCTTTTTCTCAGTCGTGTGCCACAAAAGGATTGTGCTGAAGGAGTAGTTGAACTGCTTCGGCTTTGCCCATACAAGCGGCATAATGAAGAGGAGTGCACCCAATATTATTTCCTTCTCTGATCACTTTCGGTCTCTTCTCCTTGACTTTCCACCAACCTTTGCTAATTGAATAGGAATATGTCATGATTTAGACTGTTTACAGCATCTTGACTTTGAAATAGAACAGGCATTTCGTCTCATTTGTTCTGCCTTTTCCTCTGCACTAGGAAGGAAAATGTGATGTCATTCTGAAGCTTCTCTGGTGATCTTGGTTGACACAGGTAGAACCCAACTACCTTCAATCTAGCATAATGCAGAAACTAGTTAAGTTTTTCCTTTTGACTAGTGAAATATTTGGGGCCCTTGCGAGAAGATGACAATGAGAAAGCACCTAAAATCGACTTTGGGGTACGAGAAAGTCTTCGATTTGCTAGTGATTAATATAAGCAAAGACTTCAAGTGCAAGAAATTGCTTGGAGTTTTTCAAGAAGGCTGGATTGAAGGAATACTGCGGAGGGAAGTTCTGTGAGCTTTCAAAAAAAAATTTCTTTGAGAGTAAAAAGGGGATGTTGGGTAGAAATTCTCATTGAGCTATCCAAGAGGCCTTGATCTGGGCAGAATTGAACTTTGTGGTTGAGACACTAATAAACAAAGCTTCATTTTCTCCCACTTCACTGCAAAATGTTAAAATCGAAGTATTAATGCTTATGGTCTGAAATCATCTAACTCATTCCCACATATGAAAGCCGCACTTAAAATTTAACTACATAAAGAAAATCCAAGTATCGTATTAATAGCCAATAGTTAACTGCATATTATAAAATATAGTTTAAAACAAATTTTAGTTTGAATTCTTTTTTCTTAGAAGTTATACGGTAACAAAGAATTCAATTAACAAGGAATAGTTTGTGACAATTCACTTAACAAAGTAACATTTGATATTAATTAGTTCTGTTGTTTGGTTGATAAATATATATTATCTGTGTACAATATAATGTGTAACGTTGGTAAATATGTGTTATAAGATCATATTATATCATCAAATCAAAACTTTCATCGAGTATAAATTTCAAATCCATGCAACAATCGGGTATTCAACTGGTTCAAAAATAATTGTCTGTCTTATTTATCTTGAAAACAGTGCAAAACATTTAGGGATGGGATCATCTAAAGTTAGGGGATAAGGTAAAGGGGGGAAAGGAGAAAAGAAAAAAAATAAGAAAAGAAAAATGGAGAATAAATATTGGCTGTCTAATGACCCTTCCGCTGGGGGTGTCAATCATTCTGGAGTAACTTTAAAATGTAGAATTAGCCGTAACTTTAAAGGATCTCATCCAAGAAGTTTATTCGCCACATTCACATGAAAAAATCAGAATATTTTGAACAATATTTAGCTATAATCCTACTGTTTCTTTTCTGCTCACTTTCAAACAGTTCTTGAGGTAAAAGAGAAAACGTACACTCTGCCCCCAAAATGTTTTAGGACTCGCTCGAAGTTCTGTTTATATTATAAACGTATTTGAGTGCGTAAAGTGAAGGTCTTGAAATACATTGCCAGGAAAGAACACTGTTTAATTGATACTTTCTGTACATTTTTAGGTCGACCTCAATGCTATAGAAGCTTGTCAGGTGTTGAGAGGATCTGAGGGAATGCTGCATTATCAAGACGTGGTTCGAAGAAATAGTAAGAAGTTAGAAAAGCAATTTGTTGAGGGGCAACCAGCTGTGCCAATTACCACAGGAGTAATTCCCGCTAAGGAAGAAAATTTCAGGTCGAAAAAAGAAAATTTGTGGAGGTTCAACAAATAATGGCAGCGCTCATAGCCACAGTCACCTTCAGCGCCGTCATTACGATGCCCGGAGGTTATAACAACGACGGACCCAATAAAGGGAGGGCTATTCTTGCGGACAGCATAAATTTCCGAATTTTTGTGGTATATGACAGTGCAGCGTTCCTTCTCTCAATTGGGGCACTACTTATGCTAAACATCGAGTGTTTCTTGAGCGATCGCCACCACATGGCAGTCGGCCTCACAGGCGCATTCATTTTCATCGCTTCAATCCTGATGATGACGGCCTTTTTTCATGGCGTGTTTGCTGTATTGAGCCCCCGGGTCGAGATTACAGTCCTTGCACTTGTCCTGTATTATTGTCTCGTGTCGACAGCTTATTATTTCGTGTATCGCCGCTTCTTTACTGTCAAACAGGGGCCGCGTCGCCTTCCCCAGAGATAGGTCCGAAACTTTTATGCTTGACCGTGGGATGCTCTAGGAAAGCTGCTAAATAAGTTGGGCCGGTTCCCATGTCTTTGTGCCCAGGAAATTTTCTTTTTGCTCTGTTAGTTCGAGCACTTTCACGTCAGCTGTCTGATTTAAACCCTGTCAACGTTGGCCGTTTGATCCGCTCCGGCAGAACTGCTGTGCTGAAGATGACCGGAGTGGAGCGCAGCGAAGGCCAACAAGTTGAGACTTTTGGGTGTGTTACCGATGTACAGGTTAGATTGCATCCTACTTAGCCAAATGAAAGCCATGAACTGCCAAGTTGGATTTGTTTCGTGATAATTGTTGTTTTTGTTGCAATGGTGTTGGAATTTGGGATATTTCGATTAAATAAAAAATGCTATTAGTACCATTTAAAGAGTTTTTTTGTCTTAGTACCATTTAAATTCTTCAACGAGTTTTTTTTTTTTTTTGATTAGTCTTAATACTGTTTAGTATTAGCAATTACAAAAGAATTGAACTTCCATGAATTCCCTGAACATTCTTCAACGGTAGTTAATGAATTACTGACGTCGTGATGAATTTACCAACATCAAACTGATTAGTAAGTTAACCACTTCTAAATTTAATAAGTGGATTAGTAAGAGGTTAGTAACTTCCAGACATGATAATGTATATATTAATGTCAAATGAATTAGTAACTTACCAACACATACGTTCCTAGTTAAGGAGCTTCTATTGGCATGCTGTTTACCAGACGTGGCTGTTGGCGAGCTGGGAGACGCGCGGCAACAAAGAAAGTAGCTCGGTGGCGTTGAAAACCGTTGCTGATGACCACACGTGGAGAGGGAAACGAACGTGGCAGAATGGAGTGAAGCTGGTGGTGTGACCAAAGATGGTGGGGCTGGCGGAAGCGGTTGTTCGTTGGGGAAGTGACTCGGTCGAGAGGGGATGGATTGCAGGCGGTTCGGTGGAAGGAGACCAACTTGAGTTTTTGTTGGCAGCTGCTTCGTGGAGTCACGAACAAGCAGAAGGTAGCAGGTTGGTCTTCATTGTTGGATGGTTGACCATGCAGGGAGAAGACGTGGGCTTCGCTGGCTGTTTGAGGAACAAACGGCCGAAGTTGGGGGCGGTGGAAATCACGAGGGACGCTGGCAAAGAGAGGGAATTGGGCGAAGGAATTGGACGAAGCTTCGAAGGAATGGAGAATAAAAACAAAGCAGGAGCAGATGATGATCGGATAAGGGAAGAGAGGCGTGTGAAATGGGCTGAGCAGCTGGCATAGAGGGAGAGAGAGATTAAAGTCCAAAAATCTATCTTCCCCATTGAATGCTTTGTCCCCTATATTACTTTCTTGAATAGATAATGCACAAATAATCCAAATTGAGGTCCCCTTTTTCAGCCCCATGCCAATTCCGAATTTCACCAATTTACCTTCAATTTCCTTACTCAATTCCCCAAATTGAGGTCCAATTTCGATGTAGAAAAATCCTGAACAATTTTCTATAAGTCCCCGATATTCAAAGGCTCGGCTTAGAAGTCCAAATTTCCTTAAATTTGGCCTGTACGAATTTCCACTAATTTTCCGCGACGTCCGAAACAATTTTCCGCAAAAATCTTGGAATCTCTGAAAATTTCTCGGAGGATGAGTCGACGGTCCTAAAATAGTTCGTGACACCACAGAACTTTCGATTTCTGAAATCGGGTTCAAATTCGCGGTTAATTTCAATCCGGCGCAATTTAAGCGTGACCTAGTCTATTTGGTAGTTTTTAGAAATTTTTGGTGCAATTGGCCCATGATCGATTTATCTCGAGTCACAACATACATCTTCAACACATTGACGACTCTCGGTTGTCATGAAAATCTCAAGGTTTCTATTACCGACACAGGGTATCCAAAACAACAGAAATATCAATTTAGTACCGATCGATGAAAATTTTGCAATTAGGTGGAACCACCCACACTTTGATCACATATCTCAGTCGAATCGACCCATCTTTGATCTTTGATCGATTTTGACAATGCCGTAATGACTTTTGTAGATCAACACGGTCGAGCAATCGATTCATGGTCGAATTCTCAAGTTCATTGCATTTAGATTCCTTAATTGCTTCCTCAGATAAACCAGTTATCTCGTGAGTGATCAGCTCAAAGAATAGCACTATCAGCGCGTCGACGAAATGCCCGATTTATTTAATCGAAAATAAAATATGAAAATTCAATTTGTCACATTAAAGTTTTACAAGTGGGCATAGTTAATAGTTAGTAAGTTAGCTATATTTTAAAGCATTACCAACAACAAATTTCGTTTCAAGTTTTGCAAGTAGGCATGAATAAAAGTTAGCACACCGAGCCACTTGGCTTTTCCTCCCGGCTTCCTTCCACTTATAATGATTTTCTCATCTTGAGTGCAAGTCTTTTGAAGCCATGTCGTTTGTACAGTTTGGTCTCTCCCCAATTTATTACTTACTTTTACCAAAAAAAGTTAGCACACTGCAGAAGGTTTGCCGGAGAAAGTGATTTTTACTAGCATATATTTGAAGTTGCCGTTGAATTTTGACTTGGTTTCAGCATCGCTCTTTAATGGCCTAGTTGCGCAAAACTGCAGGAAGTACCATGATATTTTCAGCAACAACGGAGAACAAGAGTCACCGACGATGTAATGCTTCCTTTACGATAATCCAAAAAAATTCATAAGCCTTCATAGAAATGGGAATGTTATCTTTGAGTGTTATCTAAGAACATTCAGGTCAATCCAGTGAGTTACATCATCAAATAATTTGGTACATAAGGCCAATAATGTATCACCATATCAACCTATAGAAATTCGATCGCACACACGCCAACAACAATCATTTTGCTTTGTCTCTTGTATTTGAGCGTGGAATACATGCATCACTCGCTAATGCACAGAGAGGAGTAGTGGCCGATCCTCAAACAGCCTAACCATTCTTCCATACAAACCCTGAACCCTTGGGGTCCAACTGCTAGAAGCCATTCCTGTTGCCATGTTCTTTGCTAAAGCTGCAACATCCACCAAGTAAGGTACTATGTATCTTTGCATGTCGGCGAGAGAGATCTGGAGATGGTTCCCAGAGTTGTTGATGAATTTGACTTTCCCAGCATCATCCAAGGTCTTCAATTCAATCCAATCCTCAATGTAAAAGCTCGGTCTGCAGAAAATGCATCGGTTGCTCTTTTTTTCTTTTCGATTGGACTAATGGTGAAGATAGTGATTTCATAATCCTCAGTAGTGCTTTCTACATGGTTTATCATCATATATAAGGCTTAGAAAATGTTCCAACTTGTTCTCTGTTGTATTTTTTGGTTATGCGGATGAGGTCCAACGAAAAAAAAAAAAAAAAAAAAAAAAAAAAGGAGATTCTACCCTGATCTAGCATATGTACTTTACCGCTGATTTTCATTGACCATCTCTATCACCCAAAAATTACCTTAGCTTCTGCATCGAGAGCATTGGTGGTTGTTAATGACGCTGATGACTGCATTACAAGGTACTACTGCCATGGTTCTTTGAACTTCATACTCATTTGTCATTGAGATTTGAAAGGTTTCATTTGGTATCAATCACCTCCTGTGCAGGCAAAACAGTATCAAAAGTTCCATCTGGATAATATCCGAACCAGGATGTTTCCTTTGGTATCAACGCAGTGTCTTGCTCAAACTAGAGGGAAAGGAAATGTGCAGCATCATGAAGCTGCAAAAGAGTCCAAAATCAAAATCACCGTACAAAACTCATTGATATCAAGTTCTGCAAGAAAGGAAATCTTTCCTTGTAGGTCAAGTTTCTGTGATGCATGCGTTCACTGTCTAATTTTGGGAGAAACATACAACCTTTTAAATAGTTAGCAAGGTCCTGCAGAAACAATAGGCAATTCACACCATGCTTAATTGCAAGAACATTTAGACCTTGTGTGACACAACAGCAAGTGAAATGAGGTTTTGCATTGAGAAAAATCACTAGCAAATTCAAACACATGAAGCTAAAAACAGGGAATCATGAACAAATGCACAGCTCCTATCTTATACAAAAAGTACCGTGGACCGCACCTACTTTGGGATGGCTATACGATTTCTTCACTGGATATAAAGTAAGATGCACACAATTAGGACCATCAAGAAGATATAAATGAAAAATCATCCTATCTAAATATTTTCTCTCTTGACACCGAATCATACTTACGGTTGGAATCTTTGCTTAACCAGCGGGTGCCAAGTGTTCCTGTGATTGTATGAAGGTTTGCGAACAAAACAAGAAGATGAGATCAAACAGTGAAGTATGAAAGAAGAGAGACAATTAATTTGGCGCAATGATTCTACAGTGGATATATAAAGAAGCTAGTTGTTGATGGTGCAGAAAAAGTAGCTGGATAAGACATTTGAGCACCATTAACCTCTGGTATCAGTATAGCAAAAGGGTAATGTAAATCAGAAATTGACTAGGAAAACCGAGACAAACCCGGACATGGTCAGAGTAGACCCTTAGCAGCTTGATCAAATAGTCCACATGAATGCAGAAGATACCAGAATGTAAAAGAAGGCCAAAAAATTCAAACTGCAGTGATATAAGCAAACTTCAACCCCTTGAGACCTCAACCTCAGACCACTAGAGAATGGTGCATCAGACCTTACCCTAAGAGCAACATCCTCTGTGGAGATCAGCGATATTTGCAACTAAACACAGGAAAGACTTGAAAAGACCGTTTCTTCTTGCCTTTGTCATGTACAATTCTACAGGCGAGAACTACTCTCAAGTAGCCAAACGGATTATCTCTGCATCAAAAATATCAACTTGTCAAAAAGTCTGTCGCATTTTGGGACAGGATACTTTAAATTTATCGCTTACAATGTGACAAACAGAACTAGCTTCCTTGTCTCTGCTAATAATTTGTAAAATGAATGGATCAAACGGATAGGGATGAACTAGTTACTCCACAAAACGGTATAGACAGTATTCCAGGGTGGATACCCGCTGGTGACAGGAAGTTCTTCATCTGCTCCTCGAACAGAGAAACAAGCAAGCTATGTTGGAACAATTAACAAAAGCACTCTGTAGACGTAATTTTGCTTCATAATGAACGGAGTGATGAGGATTGAAGGATTTAAGAGAATGACTCGCTGCTTGGTATAACAAAGCAATTTGAAAATTTGAAAATGGGTATGATGTCAAAGGAAAGAAACAGAACCACGGAAAACAAACCTCCTCTACTCTCCACTTATTCCCAAAAAAAAAAAAAAAAAATACACATAACTTTGTTAGCAAATTCATCAACTAGATCAGGTGCGGTTGTAGCAAGTAAGAACTTAGCAAGCTCTGCAGCTGATTTAATTTATGACATCACATTGTTTCACGTCTGTAGTGTAGGAAAACATTTGCTACAAATAGTTGAAATTTCGGAGTAGTAAAGAAGGAAAAACAACAGTGTACCAAGTTTCATCCAAAGTTCTCCATTTTCCAACGGTCATGATCGCGATTGTGGCCATTAGAATAGTCAAGTGTCCAATAAATGAAAATACAGTGCAAACTTACTAGAACTTTGTCATAATTAAATTCAAGTGAAGGCTTGTTGGGAATAACAGATCCCCGAAAACCGGATTCGACACTAAATCGAATCCCTAAAACGAGTGCGGAAGATAAGCCCGGGAATAAACACGTATCACCGATCGTAAAGCACACCACGGATTCGAGCGTACCTTGTTAGCCACGAGATTAGACACCGACGCCGAAAAGAGGAAGAGAAACTGATCCCGTTCGTTCCGATGACGTCAATTCGCCTTGGAATGAAGATGGTGTCGCCTCTTGAAGAAATCTTTCTTCTTGGGAGTGTTCTTGAGAGAGAGTAGGAGGAAGAATGAGATTATGCCAAAAAGGTACGATCTCTCTCTCTCATCCTTTTTATAGGTCCCTCCATCCAAGGGCCTTATTCTTGCGGGCCGGGCTCTTAGGCCCATCATGGGCGGACAGGCCTTAAGCCCATCACTACCTTAAGCCCAACATGGGCGGATGGGCCTTAAGCCCATCACTAATAAAACCATCATCTCCCACTCGCATATGGTGGGCCGAACAGTATTCTCTTTACCTCTCTTCAACATTCATACGGTGAATAATCCGTGTGACCAAGCATACTTTGAGAGCTCGTTGCTATACATCTCGTTAGGGAATATATAGCAGCTCATATTGGGCGTCACACTCGAGTAGATTTTGTATGCGGTACCCTAGATCGATCGATCACATTTATATCTCTCTTGATCTCTTTTAAACAACGATATATATATTGTATTCACAATTATGATTATCCCAAAGACAGTCATAATTGGTCGACCAGGTGAATACAAAACTACAATGTGATTCTCCAAAATCGATCTTCCTCTTTCCTTCAAACTCTCAACTTCAGTTCAACTTGCTTTTCTAGAAATGTCCCATTAGATCGAATCAACTCATGACCATTGGCAACATTCTAAGATAGCAAACACTAAATAGAAATTTTGAGAATAAGTAAAAGTCATGAGGGCACTAAAATTGAGGAACTCTTTTCCTCAAGAGTCTCATACGGCATAAAAGTTGAGATCAAACTTTTGCCACTCTTTTGGTCGTCTCATGCATACGTAGTATGAAATACGTATTACGGTATTAACTCCTTTCCCATGGAGCGTATGTCTACACCATCAATACCGTACAGATGATAGTTCAGACATACCCAATGTCTAACTTGAGTTCACGTATCTACTCATTCACAAAATTCATCATAACTCACATCTGGTATCTTAGACAGATAAAGTAAAATATGTGGGGTATTTTACTTTCGGACATAGTACATATCATGTCCTCATCTTAACACTCAGTTAAGGCGACATATTTATTTTAAGCTTGAGCTCTCGATTATCACCTAGATAATAAGCTTAAAAACCGTCTCATCTCTATTTATCACATAGTAAATAGAGGCGATTACCCGTGTGAGTGGGCTAATCACTTATCTGTCCGACATACTTTCTCAACTTAATGTAATGCACCGAGCATTAAGATGCATAAAGATCAAACAAAGATTCATAGGCATTAATAATGAAACAACACTAGTTCATAAATGTGAACAACTCGGGGAAATTACAATCCAAGACATCGACTCTACGCAATCCTAGAGATTTTACATGACCACAAAACACATCTCTAGGTATTGGCTTTGTCATAGGATCTGCTACCATTCTATGCGTAGATATGTACTTGTAAGTTCACATCCTTTCGTGCAACCATATCTTTGATAAAGTTATACTTGGTATCTATATGTTTGGTCTTGCCATGATATTTTGGATCTTTGGTGTACGCTATAGCTGCTTGGCTATCACAATTAACTAATAATGGATTTGCAGCTTTCTCATCAACACCTAAATGATCCAAAAATCTCTTAAGCCAAACTCCTTCTTGTACCGCTGGCGATAATGCCACGAACTCAGCTTCCATCGTGGACAAGGCTATACACGTTTGCTTCTTACTGCTCCATGATATGGCGCCATTGTTCAATAAGAAAGCAAATCCTGATGTAGATTTTCTTTCATCTAAATCTCCTCCCCAATCAGCATCTGAATAGCCTTCAAGTCGCAGTTCCTTTCCTTGGTAATTCAACTTGAAATCAGCAGTTCCCTTCGATACCTCGCATTCTCTTCACGGCTTTCTAATGTCTTGGACTCGGGATTGGATTGGTATCTACTCACCATCCCAACTGCAAAACATATGTCGGGTCTTGTACACATCATAGCATACATCAAGCTCCCAACTGCACTAGCATAAGGAACATGTTTCATTTGTTCCTTCTCTTGTGGACTGCTTTCGGACACGTCTATGGCTCAATCCTTCACCTTTCGCAATAGGAGTGTCTATGGGTTTACAATCTTGCATACGAAATCGTTCAAGAACCTTATTTATATATGTTTCTTGCGAAAGAGACAACGATCTCTTGAAATCTTATCTCCAAGAATGTATGCAGCCTCACCCATATCTTTCATCTCAAAGTTGGAAGATAACCAACTCTTAACAGTATTAACAAACTCCATATTGCTTCCGGCAATTAGTATATCATCAACATATAATGATATGATCACAAATTGATCTTTGGATCTTTTGATATATACACAATGATCCTCATCAATCATTGTAAAATCATATGCCATTATGGCATTATGAAAACGTATATACCATAGTCTTGATGATCGCTTTAGGCCGTATATCGATCTCAAAAGTCGACATACTTTTTCTTCTTGGCCTTTCACTATGAAACCAAGTAGGTTGTTCCATGTATATTTCTTCCTCTAATTCTCCATTGAGGAAAGCGGTCTTTACATCCATCTGATGTAACTCAAGATCCATACTAGTTACTATTGCCGAATAATGCGAATCGAGGTAAATCTCACTACGGAGAAAACGTATCTTCATAATCAATTCCTTCCCGTTGATTATACCCCTTCGCCACAAGGCGAGCCTTATGCCTTTCTATCGAGCCATCGGCCTTTCGCTTTATTTTGAGAACCCACTTGTTCCCAATAGCTCGCGTCCTTTTGGAAGATCAACCAGTTCCCAGACTTGGTTTGATTTCATTGACTCAATTTCCTCTTCCATTGCATGAATCCATTTTTCCTTACTAGGGCAATTCAGAGCCTCATTAATATTTCTTGGCTCATCCTCATCTTGTGGAGCAACCATAAAAGTTTCCCCTTCAATGTCAAAACGTCGACAGGGAATACTTTGGCGACTTGTTCGCCGTATGGGAGATTGTACACTTTGCACATCATTCCCCATTATGCTCCCACTTGGATTAGGTAATGATGATGTCGTCTCATTAAGTGGTTGCAATTGAGAATGAGTTGAATTCAATTCATCACTTCTCATATTACTCCCACTTGGACGAACTCCACTAAGATCATTATCTTGATCCAAGGTTTCAAATAGGGAGTGATCTTCCCCTATTTCGCCCTTCTTAGGAAATTCATCCTCTAAGAATGTGACATCCCGTGATTCAAATTCAGTTATACTCCCACTTTCCTGCTCACCTATGAACACATACCCTTTTGAGTGTTCCGAGTATCTTATGAAAATACTCTTCTTTCCTGGGACCCAATTTCCCAAACTTGTGAGAGGACTCATGTGTATAAGCAGCACAACCCCATGGCTTAAGAAAACTTAAGTCCGGTTTTCTACCTGTCCATAACTCATATGGAGTGGAAGTAACGATTTGGAAGGCACACGGTTAAGTATATAGGCGGCGGTTAACAACGCATCACTCCAAAAGGTAATAGGTAAGTTAGCATGCGCCATCATGGACCTAACCATTTCCGGTAGGGTTCTGTTTCTTCTCTCCGCAACACCATTTTGTTGAGGAGTATATGGAATAGACAACTGTCTTTCTATTCCTTTTTCATCACATAATTTTTTGAACTCATCAGATGAATATTCTCGACCTCGATCGGATCTCAATGCTTTTATTTTCTTGTCTAATTGATTTTCTACCAAGTTCATAAACCTTTTGAAACAACTTATTGCTTCAGATTTATGAGAAATCAAATAGACATATCCGAATCGAGTATAATCATCTATAAAAGTGATGAAATAAATAGCCCCATGCCTTCCTCTCACATTCATTGGACCACAGACGTCAGTATGGATTAAATGCAGAGGAAATTCAGCTCTTTTACCTTTTCCAAATGGTTTCCTTGTCGTTTTCCCTTCTAGGCAATGCTTACATATAGGCAAATCGACTTTTTCAATGTTGCCCAACAAGCCCTCTTTGGCTAGTCTATTCGACGCTTTGTTGGCCAATGTGACCAAGTCTAGCATGCCATACATTCACATCATTATCATATGTATTAGGAGACATGAGAAGGGAATAACAAACATTTGTATTAACATAATCAACATCTAATACAATAAAACCATCCAGAAAATAACCACAACCATAGTAGTTTGTATCCAAATACAAATCTACACCTCTATTATGGAAGTTCACATTAAAACCAAATTTAACCAACACTAGAACAGACACTAAATTTCGACGAATCTCCGGAGCATACAACACATCATGTAGGAATAACGTGCGTCCACCACGCATGTTCGGTTGGCGAGTGCCAATTCCTTTTACTTCAGCTCAGGTTGTTTCCCACATAGATCCACTTGGTTCCGTTGGAACTCGTCGAAAATTCTACGAATGATTCTCTATCCTTCGCTACATGGTCTCGTAGCTCCCGAATCTACAGTCCACGAGAGGATTAGATTCGGTCAAGAATACGAACTTGACACATACGCAAAGTTCCCAATAGTACAAGGGGTGTGTACCTTTTTTGGCTCGCGACAATTGCGGGCATAGTGACCCCTCTGGTCACAGTTGTAACACTTCACCCTTGAGATATTCTTTACATGAGAACGTTTTCCTCTATTCACGCGAGGACGTTTTCCTCTCATTTGTTGGTTAATTCTTGGCTTCTTGCAGGAAGGACTTGATCCCTTGCTATTCCACATATTGAACGAATCAATGCGCTTGCGCTTAGAGCTTGAAGCCCCTTCGAGCTTAAAGCAAACACAAATATATCTCGTATCCCGCTCAAATGCCTTGAGGCAATCATCGGCTAGCTCAAGGTGGCGCACGGCATTCTCAAGATCTTCCATAACATGGTCAAGAGCTTTTAGTGCTTTTTGCTTTTCCAGCACATATTGAATTCTCATTTGCCAAATTTTATAGTTGTCACCATTGAGCTTTTCACCTTTGTTCCTTCGACAACTATGCTCTTTGTGGTGAAAGCCATTGATCCGAACACATCGGACATATGTGCACGAGTTATTAATGCCTATCATTTATGCATCCCTTCTTGCACGAGACCCATCATATTAATGAGTAATTTCAAGTAAGGTTTTAGAATCAAAAAGGTCACTACGTTTCCAATCATCCTCCAAAAATCCTAACTTAAAACTATTATTAATATGATTGTCATATGCAAAATCAATTCTATGAAGCTACAAAAACTTCACTAATTACCCACATCTAACTACCCACAAAGACAACCGACAATAACATAAAGCAACAGATAATTGACATACCATATAACAAAAAATGCTTTCATATAATACCATTAACATATAGGTTGCTACATCAACAACAATCAGGTAGTAAACATAAAATAAAAAAAGGTTCACAAAGAACACTAAATAAAGACCAGCCATAACAACTAAAAACAAGGCATCATACAACTAATAGGGAAAGCTGCTACTTGGTTCAACTTCTCTTTCTTTTTCTCTTTCTCGTAAAATTTTCGGGCATTCTCGATGACCATGGAAAAGCAGACGGATATCCCTTAGGATTTCTCCTACGCACATTCATTCCACCTAATCGAAGTCATTCCTTGGGTCGCAGTCTTTGTGGCTCCAACCCGATGATATTCATCCACAAATTCCATTACTAGCTCCTTATAGCTAGTAAATCCTTTGACCTCCCATAGGCGATTCAACACTCCTTGCCATTGTAGTGAAGAGTGTTCATAAAGAATCGCACCAATCGAATATCGGCATGGGATAACCGTTCCAAATGACCTCTTGAATTTTGTTGTTGACCTCTATGACATGATCAATTATGTCGTCACTCTCCCATCGATAACCATTCAAATCGGTTATCAACCTTGAAAGCCTTTCCTTTTATTCTTCGACATTGTGCGCACGGATGCGCGTGGCTTACGGGAGGCATTGTTCCTGCAACAAATGCAGAACAAATAAAATGGATTACATATAATCCATATAGACATAATTGAAAAAGAAACACATTTTTTTTTTGGTCAACGGCCGGTCAACGGTCAAGTCAACGGTCAACGGTCGTCGGTCAACGGTCAACGACCGGTCAACGGTCAACGGTCGGTCGTCGGACCGGTCGGACGAACCGACCGCACGTGCCAGCGCGTGCGCGCTGGCGTCACGCGGCGTCGGCCCGGCACGTCTTTTGGCGCGTGCCGGCGTCGCGGGTCGGGTCACGGGTCGGGTCGCCGGCCGGTGACCGTTGGCCAACCGACATCGGCGGCGTCATCGATGACGTCATCCCAGCGGTTACCGTTGGGTGACGTCATGCTGACGTCGGCACGCGTCGGTCGCCGAGCCGGCGCGTGTCGGTTCGCCGGCCGGCAGCGGCGCGCGCCGCGTCGGTTCGCCCGACCGGCGCGTGTCTGCACGCACCGGCGAACCGGCGCGTTACAGGCGCGTCGCGCCACGCGCGGCGGCTTACGGCCGCGCGTGTGGGCGCGCGTCGCGGTTCCGGCGGCGTGCGACATGTCGCCGGACTCGTCTCGGCGTCCCCTTTCTCCCTATGCCATCGGACTTCGATTTCGACTTACGAAAAATCGAAAAAATGGGCGAACAGTGCTCGGGTGTCGGGATTTCTTGCCCCGATCCGTACGGCCGAATTACTTTCGGGAAAAATCAATCAAAAACATCAAACATGTCGGGAAAAACGTGAACTAGGGCTCTGATACCAATGTTGGGAATAACAGATCCCCAGAAAACCGAATTCGACACTAAATCGAATCCCTAAAACGAGTGCGGAAGATAAGCCGGGAATAAACACGTATCACCGATCGTAAAGCACACCACGGATTCGAGCGTACCTTGTTAGCCACAGATTAGACACCGACGCCGAAAAGAGGAAGAGAAATTGATCCTGTTCGTTCCGATGACGTCAATTCGCCTTGGAATGAAGATGGTGTCGCCTCTTCAAGAAATCTTTCTTCTTGGGAGTGTTCTTGAGAGAGAGTAGGAGGAAGAATGAGATTATGCCAAAAAGGTACGATCTTTCTCTCTCATCCCTTTTATAGGTCCCTCCATCCAAGGGCCTTATTCTTGCGGGCCGGGCTCTTAGGCCCATTATGGGCGGACGGGCCTTAAGCCCATCACTACCTTAAGCCCAACATGGGCGGATGGGCCTTAAGCCCATCACTAATAAAACCATCAAGGCTAAATGAGATGACTTCTCTAAAATTCCATTGTGGGAGGAGAGTCTCCACTCTCCAGTCGAGAAAATTTTGGGTGCTTGACTAGTGGCACACAGGATATACAGTAGTCCATTCATTAGTTGCCATGTGTACACACAGGGCCCCACTCTGACTTCCTTGAACTCTTTTTCGTTGCTTCACAGCTCTCCATGCTCTCTCTTTCTTCTCTCTATTTCATTTTCCTGCTTTCTCCGAATCCCTGTCGGGTTCCAGAAACAACAAAAGCCCAGCTCCTTCGTCAGAGTAATTTTATCGGACACCTGGCGGCCGTAGTGTTCGGTGACAAGGAGACAAATCTCATATAGAGAAAGAGGACAGAGGGTTTCGAAAATGGATCCAGACGTAAGAGCAAGTGGGGACGACGGATATGGAGTTGGTCTTAGCGTGTTGGAGTGCGGAGACGCAAGGCGGGAAGCCAAGCCCAGGCCTGGCTTCGAAGGGAGGAAGGCGGGGCCGATGTCCATCACTCTGCCACCGTGTCGGAGCGCGTACTGTGGGGAAAACCTTCTTGTCCTCCGTCTCGAACCTCCGTTGGGGCTGGTTCCACACTATCTTTGGGCCCCTGCCAGAGGCTCCGTCGTCGGTGGCGGTGGCAGCGGCGGCTACTGCCTCTCTCCGGCTTTCGCTTCCTTGGTCCGGTGAGCCTTATAACAGGAAGCGTGCGGTTTCACCGAAGTTAGGATGAAGAGAGAGAGAGAGAGAGAGAGAGAGAGAGAGAGAGGGGGGGCAAGGGAGGTTCGAACAAACGAAATAAGAGAAATTGTTGAAGTCAGAATGGGCTCCGTGTGCGGATAAAAGATGGTAAGTTCAAAACAATTTCTATTTAATGAAGTATCTTTCAGGACATTGTATGACTGCAGATGTATTAGAGGAGCCGAAAGGGCCTTAGTGCATGATATTACCAGATGACATGAGAGAAGACCACCTTGCGGCGGACCACCTAACTAGCACCGACACTGACACGCGACACGCGACGTAACACGACACGACATGCCGATATGTTGTTTCTCAAAAAATAGAGAATTCCAACACGTTGTGACACGTTATATATTAAATATATTATATATTAAAATTATCACTTTTATGATTATTTCAATCAAATTCATAAATAAATAATTAATTAAAAAGCCTAGAATGAATATACACTAAAAACATTAATCCATAATTTATTAATATTATTCATTATTTCAATTTGATAAATTCAATTCTATTTCAATAATTTATTAAACTTGGAGAAAAATAAGCGATTTATATTCTGGACTTGCATGTTAGATATGTTGGAAGATGAGAAAAAAAACTTAAGAGGTGAATTGTGTATCATGGGAAATGGGATTCAAAAGAGAAGAGAATAATAAGTTTTTCTTCTTTTTCCATTTATTATTTTTATTATTGTATTTTATTTTTTCTCACACACACACGCGCGCGCACACACACACACATATATATGACCTCTCATTTATTGAATTTTTAAAATTGACCTCGATATCGGAATTACGTGTCGAAAACTCGTATATCGAAATTCCGATTCGAGTGTCAGAAAATGTCGAGAAAGTTGACCAGGTGTCGGATTTTCCGACACGTGTTGACCGAGTGTCAGAAAATATCCGAGAGTGTCGGAGAGTGTCGGATACGTGTCGAAGTGTTCAACACGACACGAAAACTCCTGAAGAGCATCGGTGCTTCATAGGAGACAACAAAAAGGCTTAAAAGGGTGCGAGGGCTAGCTATTTATCACAAGAGAGAAAGAGACTACGGAGACACATTGCCAATTCAAGTGGCAACGACGACACCCAAAGCCCAACTTACCAAGAACAAGTCCAATTTAATCTGTCAAAGGCTTTGCTCACGTCAAGTTTAAGTGCAGCAAAAGACTATGATTTTTGTTTTTCCTTGAAATTTATAATACTGGATTATTAGAAATGACTAGCCGGCACAACATCTCCTTAACAATGCGAAATCAAAAAATGTAGGATAAGTTTGAGTTAGTTGCCTCAAATTTTTCAGATTATTTGTATGGAACATTGCAAAGACTGATAAGTTAAAAAACAAAGATGGATTGAGGATTGGGAGCGTTTAGGGAAATTAATTTATGGTTCGTTTAACGAAACTGACGGCAAAAAGGATAAAAAGTGCATCACTCCAATTATGTTGCAACTTTAAAAAAGATGGTTGGAGCTCCGTTAGGTCTAGGGGGCTTTCAATGGATCCAATTGAAAAACAACATTTAAAATTTCATCTGTCGTTAGAGGTTGGTCAAGAAAATTTTGCCGGTTCTCTAGAGATAGCGCCCCATGCCCCGCTATCCTCAGTTTTGTCTTAGGAGAAGGAAGAGAAGATTCCCCGATTAGACTTGGAAACATTTCAGGACTTCTTAAGATGGTACTCTTCCCTGAATTGGATGCAATTCCACCACGTAGGAGTGTAGGTAGAATAAGGAGAGGTTCTGCCTCTGCAGCTTTTCCTAGAGAGGCCCAAAGAAAGCCCAGCTTTTCATCTTGGCCCTGGGCAGGTTCAGCCGTAGTTCAGCGACCCTAGGAGATGAAAATGGGACCAAAGCTTTTTGCTTTTCCCTTTTCTTTAGCAGAGGTTGTTGGATGCGTGAAAGTAGCAATTTGTCAGGACGACCGATGCACGATGGTTGATTGCTGATGCAGAAAAGGTATGCCCCATGACTACTATGATTAGCTTTGAGAGGAGAATGCCTTCCCTGATCACGTATCTTGATTTCTTTGTTGAGAGGGGTGACCAGGCGTAGCACTTGCTCTCTCTGCGCTAGTCCAAAAAGGAACGGACATAAGGGAAGTATTAGATTTTGATCAGCCAAATCAATCACGTCCTCGTCCGCAAAATGATAACAAATAGATTTACTTTCTTTTTTGATATCGTGAGAGGAGTAAGGGGATTCTGATATACTGCATAGGTAAAGTAGTATTGTTGGCCCCTGCTTCCCACCTTTTGCTGAGATATTTTATTGGAGGGCGGATCCCTTCCCAAGAAATTTCTCAAATTTTACGTCATAGGAAAGTGAAAAGCAGTTTCTTTTCGGAATGCATCTAGTTTTATTTTTCCTTTCATTAGTTAAGCCCCTTTTTCTAAGAAGGGTTGTAGTAATTCTAGTTTGACACTATTTAGAATCACTTTAAAAAGATGGTCACAATCATCTTGCATACATTGTGTTATAAGTTTTTCTACTAATCCTTTAAAGAAATTACTGCATGGCTGATGTAATTTGTGGAGTCCTCTAATTCAACAGCATTGTAGAAATGGCCCATATTAAGTTTTTGCTCCATAAAGGATCTGGTGGACGTTGCAATGACAAATATACAATAAAACTAGTGCATCAGCTTGTTCTTTTTATTTATTATTTAACATGAATTTGCCCATTTCTTAGAACATGATTGTCTTGATTTAATGGAAGGACTTCAAATGATATAAGCTTGTATATTAAAGCTACTTTTTTTCTCAATATATAAATCTACCCTATTTATTTTCCCCATTTATGATGGTCTTGAAAAAAAATTTCACAGCCGAGTAATTTGAGGCATTTAAAGGGAGCAAAGTGAACCGAGCTTAGGTCCATTGCTCATGAGTTTGTCCTTCGTGTATGATGTCTCTGTTTGTCTTTTTACATTTTTAGCTCTCACTTCAATTACCTTTCAAACACTTTAAGACTATGTTTGGTCGTCGATTGTTTAGTCAAATAAAACTAAATAAGAAAGTATATGAAATTTAAGAATTTTATTATACCCTACTCATTATTTGATGAATTACAATAATAAAGTCAATATATAATCACATCATATCATGTATTTTATTTAGTATAAACGGCATATTAGTGCAAATGAACTAAAACCTGCACAAATGGAGATGGTAAGAATTCTCTTATGACACTCTTGCCTACTTCATTTTTATTTGCTTATTTTTTCTCTCTCTTTTTTTTTTTATTTTTTTTTTCCCTTCCATCATTCTCTTATAAAATTTTATTAAATAGTAGACTATATTAATATAACTAAAATACTAAAATATTTAAAATATGTAATAAATATAAATACTAAATATATATCTATATATTTAATTTATATTATAAGATAGAAATAAATTCAATATATATAAATAAAAATCGGATTTAATAAAAATGAAATTGTTGTTATTTTTTAAAAAAAAAAAAATTGATTTTTTATATTAGGTTTAAAATATTATTTTATATTTTATTAATTAATAATTTTTATTCAAGAAAAATTAATTTAATTTTATGGATATTACAAATCTATTCACCTATATTTCACATTCCCCCATGAGATAATTTTATCTAAGTTATATTTCTCTTATTTGACTTTGTCCAGTCTTGAGTAGGCATTAAAAATAGGATAGAATTATCATATTTTAAATTTTATCCAGATTACTAAATGCAACCTAATAGTACAAAATTGTATAGTACATTATAATTTGTCTATTCGTGGATGACAATGATGAGAGTTGGAGCCATTGATCATTGATTCGTTGGAATTTCTCTATCTAGATGACACCATCCTTGAAGGTTTAAGAGAATGTTCACTTGGCTGAAGAACTCTCGAAGATGATTCTCATTGCTATGTACTCCTTGGGGAAGGCATGGAAGTCTAAAGTTATCATGTTCTAGGAAGTATCGTGGAAGTGTAATGGTTTTGCTTTTGCTGAAAAGTGGAAGAAAAGATGCTTCAAAAGTCCAAAAAGAAAAATTAAGACAACTCAAAAGTGGAAGAGCAGATGGGACAAAAGTCAAAAAGTCAAAAAGTCAAAATAAAATAAGAAGCCCTCACAAGTGGAAGACCAGATGGGATAAGAGTCAAAATAAAATAAGAAACTGCAGGAGGGACGTGGGCTAATTGTTTTGTTTTTTTTTTACTTATCCATTTGATTTAGGATTCTTATATTCTAAATTGTATCCCTCACTAGTGGAAGACCAGATGGGATAAAAGTCAAACATAATTTAATAGTATAATATTATATAGTACACTATAATTTGTCTATCTATGCGATGACAATAATTGACGAAGTCATCTAGTTGGATAAATGTCCATTGATTCATTGGAATTTTCCTGTCTAGATGATACCATCCTCGAAGGTTTTAGAGAATGTTCACCTGGCTGAAGAACTTTCGACGATGATTCTCATTGCTACGTACTCCCTGGGGAAGGCATAGAAGTCTAAAGTTACCCAGTTTAGGAAGTATCGTGGAAGTGTAATGGTTTTGCTTTTGATGAAAAATGGAAGAAGATGCCTCAAAAGTCCAAAAGGAAAAAGTTAAAGACAACTCAAAAGTGGAAGAGCAGATGGGACAAAAGTCAAAAAGTCAAAATAAAATAAGAAGCCCTCACAAGTGGAAGACCAGGTGGAATAAAAGTCAAAATAAAATAAGAATCTGCAGGAGGGACGTGGCTGTTGATTGTTTTGGTTTTTTTTTACTTGTCCATCTTATGTTTAACAAGATTTGCCCACTTTCTTATTATATTTGCGGGAGGCAAAACGGCAAATTCAGAGAAGCAGACCGATTTGGTTTTGCGGAAACTATTCTTCCACCTCAGAAATTCATGTTTTATCTAAACCATTGGTAGATCATTCATATGCACATGACAATCTCTTTTTTGATTCCCTTAAAAAAAATTAAATAAATTTGCTCCCCATCATCCTCTTTTTAATCCAATTCTTTTGGAAAGTTCAAATAAAATTTCTTGTCATATCCTATCTTTAGTTGGTTCCTTTGAAAAGTTTTGAGAAATGTCTTTCCCAATATCTTTCCTTTAGTCTAGTTGAAAGCTAAAAAAAAGTTCTATTGAAAAGTTGAAGGAAATTTCCTATCCAACATCTGTTCTTTAGTCAAGTCATCTTGATAAGATTAAATATATTCCTTGCACTTGAACTTATAGGTTCACTTTTGACCATTCTTGTCCTGGGAACTGTGGAGGGAGTGACATTGTACATAAATTATCTATATTTGGATGATAATAGTTGATCAAGTTGAGTAATTGGATAATCCCGGCCGTTGAATGTGGATTCGTTAGGATTTTCCCATCTCGATGACACCATCCATGAAGATTCATTAGAATATTCACTTGGCCGAAGAATTAACAAAGAAGGTTATCATTGCTACCTATTCGGGGAAGACCACATTGTTCCTAGGTCAGAAAAGAAAAAGAAGCTGCAGGGGAGACCTAGACGTCGATTTTATTTTTTTTTCTTTCGAATTCCCCCATTTCGTTATTATAAATTGGCTCCTGAGAGAGCAAAAATTTCATAGGAACAAGCCTGATATGTTCCCATTTTATAGATATACATGTAATAGTCTCCTTTCAAGTACTTTTAAGAAGCATGAAAATATTTCCTCCGCAACATTCTCCCTTCCATTGATTCCTCTTGTAAAACTCAAAGAAGTTCCTTCCACTTGAACTCATTGCTCATATTGATAAGTTTGCGTGCAACTACTTTGTGTCCTGTAAACAACAAATAAAGAGCGAGAATGCATCCTAAAGTGTGTGAGGCTGCAAAATCAGGAGACTATGATTCCCTGATCACAATAATTTTAGGAAACGGAGAGGACCTTTTCCATCAAAGAACATCAAAGGAGAACAACATTCTTCACCTTGCAGCTCAATACAAACAAGTAAATTTCATTGAACAGCTCCTTCAATGTCCATCGGGACCATCCCTTCTTTGGCAGGGTAACTATAAAGGAGACACTCCCTTACATGCCGCTACTAAAGTGGGAAGTTGCGAAGCGGTTCGAATGTTTATTGATTTGTCAAAATCACTTCATTGGGTCGTTGAGAACGGACAAGTTGATGCCTGCAAAGAGCTACTTCGGAAGCAGAATTTACATAAGGATACCGTGCTGCACTATGCAATAAGAGGAGGCCATGATTTGGTGGTGGAGTTGCTGATTGGAGAAGAACCTCAATTGTGTGATATCACTAATGCCGCTTCTGAGTCCCCGCTTTATCTCGCAGCAGATCGAGGACTTTCTCGTACCATCGAGCTGATATTGCGTACTCTCTCGTTGTCATCCTCTCACAAGGGCCCTAAGGGTTTGACAGCTCTACATGCCGGAATTTCTCTCTCACTTACTAGTAAGTGTCACATGATATTAAGTCCAGTTAAAGGAAAAATTGACCGTTTGGCAGTGAGGGGCACCATCTATCCTAGTTTTCAATAAATATAATAGTAAATTCAAAAGTTATTTATTTATTATTCCATTTGTTTTGGTGAAAGGTCATACACTTTTTCCCAAGGACATGCCTCTTTATTAGGTTATATACGAGGTTTATGTTTTAAAAAGATTCGAGTTTTTATCTCATTACATTCTCTTTATTGTTTTATCCATTGACTATTATATAAGTTTAAACCGATTTGTCTTCTCTTGGAATGCAGACCAAAAAAGCAGTATCAATTTTAGATTATGCATCCTTGCGGAAAAACCACTATTTTCATGTTAGTGTTGGTAATAGTCTTTCTCACCCGCTGATTTCTTTCTACGCGTTTTTCTAGATCTAGTTCTCTTACATTTTTCTGAATTATACCGCTTTTTCTTTAGTTTGCAAATGATGACTGGGCGCATTGCAATACGTTTCCAAAAGATCAGGGTGTACATGCTCAATTTCTTAGTCCTCGAGGGCAAATTATCACGACTTGAAAGCAAAGGGATGCAATGATTTTACTTTTGAAAATGTAGAAGGTGCTAGTCCTCTTTCATTATCTAAATTCTCTTATAAAATTGAGTCAGCCAGGATATTTTCCATAAAATGATTGGCATTTGAGTAAAAAATCTTGGTATTTTATTCTAGCCTTGTCAGTGCAGATGCCTTGCCGAAAATATGAGAAGTTCTTCTCAAACTGCTTAACGAATTTCTAACAATTTCAATTGATAAACTTTATGAATTTCTGCATTATGCTAGATTAAAGGCAGTAAGGTTCTACAAGTGTTACACAAGATCACCTGAAAAAACTTCAGATTACCATGACATGGTCCTTCCTAGTACAGACAAAATGGGGCAAACTTAACAGGATGAAGTGCAACTTTAGTATCTATTTCTAGATGCTATAAACAGACTAAATCATGACATTTTCCTTTTCTTTTCTTTTTTCTTTTTTTTGCGAAGGTTGGGAGAAAATCATGGAGGAGAGGCCAGAAGCGATCAAAGAAGCAGATGATTTGGAATGGACCCCTCTTCATTACGTCGCTTACTTGGGCAAAGTCGAAGCAGTTCGACTACTCCTGCAGCACGATACTTCTGTGGCATACGACTTAGACAAAAGAGGGGAATCAGCTCTTCACCTTGCAGCATTTCAAGGTCGTGTCAATGTCATTGAGGAGCTTATTAGATCCTGTCCTGATGCTTGTGACATTATAAACACCAAAGGGCAATTGGCTCTTCATGTGGCCGTTATCGGTGGACGAGAGAATGCAGTCAAGTACATATTAGGGATGCCAAACATGGAGGATCTTATCAACGAACAAGACAACGATGGAAACACAGCTTTGCATTTGGCTGCACTTCATAAAAAATATAATGTCATATACATATTTGCACAAGACAAGAGGGTGGATCGTTTGGCAAAAAATAAGGATCATTTCACTGCTCTTGACATTTTTTCTGCCCATAAAGAGGTACGCTTGCTTGAACATGATAAAGCCAGATTTGTTCCCTCGTAGAGTAGTTTCTTCAGTATCGTTTAGAAACTGTGGCCCAAGTGATGCTCATTTCAGGTGCAAATAAACTATCCACTTGAAGTCTTTTTGCGTCAACTATTGTTTTGCTTATTCAATTGTTTAAGCATATTGACTATATTTATAATTTTCGTAGCAGATAGTAGCATAGATTTCTTATTGAGTGTGACACACATGAAATAAGGGCTCAAGGGGCTCGGAGTGAAGTGATTTCACACTTCATATCTTATAATAAATAAATAAGAAAATTAGGTAGAATTGAACATTGTGATTGAGCCACATTATGACAAAACTTTGTTTCCTCTCACTTCACTTAATATTAGTTAGCAAACTAACTATTACTACTTGGACAAAAAATACAAAGGCTTTCTCTATCATTTTCCTACGACAAAATATCAACATCAATTCACATGGCTTACTAATTAAAATCTTATTTTACATGATAGCCAATAAACGTAAAATCATTATTTGAAGTCTTTATGGTTCTTTCAATATATAAGTTGGTACATAATGTTTTTGTTTATTATTAAACTAAATATGCATGGTTATATCTTTTTCTTTTTTTTTTTTTTTTTTCAAAATACCAATATATCTACAAATTGGATGTGTGAACAAAACGATCTAGTGACAAAGTAAAATGTAAAATATTTGTAGACTAATGAAAAAATTGGTTAAGCCATATTTATGAGTATTTCAAAAATAACAAAAAATTGTTGCTAAAAAGTTGTATTCAAAATTTTATTAGTTGTCTATAACATAGCCAGGAATTTGCATTGTCATATAGAAATTTTATTTGACAAAACAATTATCTTGCCAGTAGCTAAAAAGTCGTATTTAAAAATAGAATTCTTTATAGATCCAAAAAATGCTTATATTTTTAAACCATCTAACTCATCCTCACATATTAAAACCCCTCTTAAAATCCGATCACATGAAAAAACCAAATATCGTATTAATAGCCAACAGTTAAATGCATATAATAAAAAACAATTTTAAGTTTTAATATTTTCCTTTATTAAAATTATTCAGTGACAAAATATCCAAATAACAAGGCATGGTTTAAGACAAATCAGTTAGTAAAGTAATTTCAATATTAGTTAATTTGTTGTTTGGTTGATAAACACATATCCGTTCGTAAATATTATGTTGTGTGATCATATTATATTATCAGAACAAAATATTTCAATAAGTATAAAATCCCCGCGACAAGCGGTCTTCAATTAGTTCAAAAGCAATCGTCTGTCCTAGTCATCTCGAAAACAGTGCAAAACATTTAGGGTTGGGATCCTTAAAAATTGGGTGATAACATAAAGGGAAAAAATAAAGAAAAGGAAAGGAAAACAAAAGGAAAAATAGTGAATAAATCAGGACAGGAATACCATACCCAAAACTGTAATTGTTTACTCCAAGAAACTCTATTTACAGGTGTTATCTATCATTTATTTTGATCTAATAGAGATGATTTTAATGAATTCGTCGTATTATTTTTGGACTCGTTGAGAGTTCTGTTTGTTATAGATGGATTTTAAGTGTACACTTGTTAATGGATACATTTTGTACATTTTTAGATCGGCTACAACGCTAATAAAGTCCGACACTTGTTGAGAGGATCTCATGGAATCACCAGGTTTTCAAGGCTGGTTTATTGAATACGGTAAGAAGAGGTTAGATAAGCAATTTGTTGAAGGTCAACCATCTATGTTTGTAACCACAGGGAGTAATATTGCCAACCGAGATAATTTTGGTTTGTCAAAGAAAGGTATTATGGACGTTCAACTACTAGTGGCAGGGCTCATAGCCACAGTGAGCTTCACCGCGACCTTCACAGTACCTGGAGGCTATAACAACGATGGACCAAATCAAGGAATGGCGATTTTTGCTGAGAGGCCATGTTTCAAAGCCTTTATGGGATGGAACACTTATGCATTTCTTTTTTCCATGATCGCAATATTGTTGCATTGTGAAAGTACTATGTTCGGCTATCGTCAAGAGCCGAGACACATCCCGACCGTGAGACTTTGCATTGCGGTTGCGTCATACGCGATGGTGGTAGCCTATGCCCTTGGGACGACTCTTGTATCAGTAAGACCAACCGACAGTACCGAGGAAAGCATCCTTCCTCATGTTGTGATGGGATGTATCAGCTTTTTGGTCTTCACCTGTGAATTCCCTGACCACGAGGCTCATTCATGGATGCTGGGTAGCTCTGCCAAAAGATACATCCTAAGGTTTGTCGATAAGTGTGAGATACAATTGGTCGACTTCCTAACGAGGCTCATTTATTGGTTGCCAGGAAAGCTAATGAGTTGGGCCGGTTTTACAGTCCCGTGACCTTGTGCACAGGAAATTTTCTTTGCTGCTTTGTCAGCCGTCCATTTCGAGCACTTTTATGTCAGCTGTCCATTGTAAAACCTGTCAACGTCCATCGTTGGATTTTTTATTTTTTTTTTGGTCAGTTCCATCGTTGGATTGATCGCCTGCTAGATGGCGATGCTCAAGATGAAGGTTTGTGCGCCCCTGGAGTTTAGTCGAAGAATGTGATGTTTAGTTGTTTACTACCCTATAGTTGAAGTTGCCGTTGATTTGGGACTTTTTCTTCAACTTCTATGCATCTCTCTTTCTTGGCATAGTAGCGCAAAACCACAGAAAGTGCCATAACATTTTCAGCATCTGTTAAGAGCAAGAGTCCTGGGTGGTGTAAGATCCTTCCCATCCGATTATTTCAAAAGCTTGATAAGCCTTCATGGAAGTGGGAATGTCATTTTTCTATGTAATCTCAAAACTTTCAAAGTCAATCCAGTGAGTAACATCATCAAATAATTAGGTACACGAGCCCAAAAATGTATCACTATAACAACCTATAAAAATCAATCACCCACTCACGTCAAAAACAATTATTTCACTTTGTCTTTTGTGTTCGTGTCTGGAATATATGCATCACTTGCTAATGCAAAAGGAGGAGTAGTGGCCCTTGAACAGCCTAATCATTCATTGATACAAACAGTGAACGAGAAAAGTAACAAAAAAAATCGTAACATTGATATTAATTTAAAATATTTAAATCAATTTAAAATTAAACATTTTCACTTTTATACTTATTGAGTCAATCGAATCAATTTTAGTTGAAAATTACTAGCCTAAACATCAATAATCCTACGTGATATGATTGACATTGATGTGGATATTTTTAAAATTTTTAAATTTTTTTTCGATTTTTTTTTCTTTTCCCTCACTGGTCGTTGGCAAGGCCCCCAGTCGGATTTGGCGAGGGCAGCCTCGTCCAGCCCGCGCTGAAGGGGACGCGGGATGGGCCCGGTTTGCATATGGGTCAAACTTATACTTTAGGGGTCTGGGCCTTAAACGTCATTTGGGTTATTTAGTCGAGGAGGATCCAGAAAACGTCGTTGCTGAGGATGAGCAACGGTAATGAAGTTTTCAGAAAAACGCGAATTGCTTCAAGTCTTCACGGCCAAAAACACGGTTGACAACGAAGAGGCAGGAAAGGATTCAGAAGAAATCACTGGAAGAGTGTGTCTTCTGGACGCTTCCAAAACCTCTAGAGTGATTTCAACCGTTGCCTTCTGTTCTACTTCTCTTACAGTACGAGCGTGAGTCGATGGCCGGCGATGGTAAACCGTGATGATCACCGGTGGATGAGGATGACCGAAGAAAAAGAAACTCCAAAGACGCGTGCTGAAGGGGGTGCAAGCTTTTCCCCCTTTGCTCGATCGTCCTTGCCCCGGGTGTTTTTCTCTCAGGTGTGCATGCGTGCCTCAAAAATGGTTTTCTCTCCGATCAGTGTCTTCCCGAGACTGAGGATCGACGACGGCTGGAGGAGGCGAGCACCGTCCGACGGCCGGAGAAGGTAGGCGACGTCCAACGGTGGTGGGGGAAGAATGCGGAAGCTTCTCGAACGGAGCTTCTCTTCCAGGGCAATTTTTCTTCTATTCTTTTTTCTCTTGTGATCAACGAATTTGGACATGGGCCGTGCTAGCTGATCGGGGCTATAGAAAATAGACCAAGACCATATTAGATCCCTTTTTTATTTGTTGATTTGATTATTATTTGTTTGCCTATTTATCGTCTTTTAGTTCTTTTTGCTATTCCCTTGCTTTTTTTTTTTTTTTGGGTACTTTTACAAGAATAAATACTTAAAACTATTGACTCAAATGAGGTGTCAACACAGAGACGATGAATTTGACTTTCCTAGCTTCACCCAAGTTCTTCAATCTAATCCTATCCTCAATGTAAAGCTTGGTTTGTAGGAAATGCATCAGTTAGATTCATTCATATTATTTTTCCCAATGGATCAGAGGTTAAAAAGGATGCAAATGGTAGCATTGAGTAAGTCCCAAAAGCATGGTACGGCAATATTACACCACAATGACGACACCATATCATTATATGCTCTTTCATCCGTTATGTTACATCCATTTTTCTCATGCAAATGCAATTTTCATTAGATCACCGACTTTACAAACTTGGGTGCTCCATGATCAAATGACAATCATAAATCACTGCACAATGTAATCACGGACAATGTCATGGATTTACAACTCCTGCACCATAAGATTGTAGAGGAGGAAGCTCGACAAACTCGATTTCGTAATCCTCAGCCTTAAATTCAACATGGTTAAATTTCATATATAAAGCTTAGAACATGTTTCAAATACTTCTATGTTCTATCTTGTTGGCCATACAAGATGCAACAAAAATAGGTTTATTACCATCAAAATCTCAAATTGATACCTCATAATATATTTATTCTAAACTCTATTTTCATCTTACAAACAATCTTGAACTAGTTCCTCATAACATATTTGCCCCAAGTCGGAATCCTAACTCAAATATATCATCCATTAATAGTTTAGGATCAAGCGTTGAGGGTAATCTTTGGTTAGGTTATCAATTTTGGGATTTTTTATAAGACAAAAATTAGTGTGGGGTAAAATGTGTTGAAGGTTTTTATGTGATACAAAAACTAGTTTGGATAAATTTATTATGTGAATACAGGTTTCAAATTTTTAATGACATAGACCCAAAATAAAAAATAGAACAGTTAAGTCCAAGTCAATGTCTATGTTAAAAATATTCCAATCCCCTAGTTTCTCATTTATCTATGCGCGTGCAACTTCTCAAGCGAATTCTTAATTTTGGAATTGGTTTGAGTGCAGAAAATAATTCTCAAAAGAATGGAACCATTCAAAATGCATGCTTTCCAAACCATTAGGACATTCTACCATGATCTAGCTTAAATACTTTACCTATCCTTATCAATCTCTATTTCAAAGAGCATTGGTAGGAAAATAACACTAAATGTCATATCTTTTTAGTGCCGAAATTTTTTGAGTAATTACTCAAGTGTTATATCGGTGGAAAAACGATTACTCAAGTGCTTCTAGTTGTAAATTTCAACATATTCTATGTTTTTTATATGAAATTTTTATTAATACGTGGCTTTTCTTATAAAAAAGAAGTCCAATTCAGAACTTTTTTCGTCTAACATGGCAACGTGAACAATACTACAGGGCTTCTCTCTCCAACCCCACCCCACCCCCAAAAAAAACTTTTCTCCGTCATCTTTGTGGCGTTTAACCAACAACTGATTCAAAATGATTATACTGCAGTAACCAAATAAACGAAGCGGAAGATCACGAATTCTGGACAGAAAACTGGAAGAAGAGTTTGGTTTTACTTAAAAAGAGGGGTGGAGCTGAAGAAGTCAAAGAAATTGGGAGGTTGGTTCGGTCTTGTTTTGAAAGAGAAGAATAATTACCTGTTGGACATTTGTTTTGGATAAACACATTTTAGTGTTTGCATAAGTGACGAGCAAAAGGGCAAACGAAAAATAATAACACTTAAGAAATAATCTCAATGTTCTTGCGTTTGTGCACTCATGACGAAATAGAGCTCTGTTTTCTCGATAGAGAACAGAGCCCTCTTTCTCACCTCTTGTTTGTCTGATGCTTCGATTCTACTTCGCTACAGCTCGGGACGACGAAATTGGAGAATGGGTGAAGAAGGGATCGGTTCTTCTGCTTGGAGAAGGAAGAGGACTTGCAGTGAAGATGAGGCCATGAGTGGAGGATTGAAAGTAAGGCCTTGTAGTGAAATCGTATCGTGGACAAGTTTTGAACGTTTGCCAACTTTGTTCTTCTTAGAGCAAGATTTGATAAGGAGATTTTATAAGATGATTTTGCCCCAATTTGACGAATAAGGGCTGGGGTTTTTCAAGAACACATTGAATTTTGCCCCAATTCCTTAATTTGGGGCAATCAATCTCTAAATCAACGTCTTTTAGATATTTAATTGCTAACTCAATTTTATTGACAAGTCATATCGGAGTTTATATAATATAATATTGTCACTTTGCATTTGCAGGCATTGATGGCTGAAGACACTGAAAACTGTATTCCAAGGTACTATTGCTAAGGTGCTCTAAAACTTTAAACTCATATGTCATCAAGATTTAAAAGGTTTTCAGCTTGAATATCTGCTAATGATTTGAAGTTCTTCACCTATTCCATGAACAAAGAAACAAGCACGGTCAGTTAAAACAGTTAACTAAAGTACTTTGGAGAAGTAATTTAGATTCCTAATGAATTGAGTGATAAGAATCAAAGAATTTAGGAGAATGATTTGTTGCTTAAGTATTTGAATGACACAATAGTTTGAAATTTTCCAGATAGGTAGTTGGTGTCTATGGCAAGTAAAAGAAGCATGGAAACAAACCTCCCCTATTGTCCATTTATTAAAAAAAAAAAGAAATACACAAATGGAAAGCACACATAACTTTATTCTTTTCTTTCATTATTGTTTTCTTTTCCTTCTTTATGCCTTTACTTGGAACTGAAGTGTCATTATTCAAGACAGAAGAGACTGGGTTTTTTTTTTTTCTGTGGGCCCACTAATTTTCACTTTTCATAAGAATTTCTAAATGTGACATTATATGATACTGTCCTATCACAACCCCCTTTCTCTTTTACTATTTGTGCTTCTTTCATCAAACGAATTGTGAATTTCAATTCAAGTGAAAGAGTATAAAGTAACGTAACTCTCTTTGCCGGTTAAGTAGTAGAATACTTTATTCCTTTGCTGGACCAAAACATCAAGAAGGTAGGTCAATAGATCTATCAATTATATTAGGTACTGTTGTAGCAAGAAAGAACTTAGCAAGCTCTGCAGTTGATTTAATTTGTGACATTATGTTATTTGATGTTCACAGTGTAGAGAAATATTTAGTATGAACCATTGAGATTTCTGACTATTAAAGATGGAAAAATGACATAACTACTAAGTTCCATGCAAAACTCTCCAAAATATCTTGCAAATTGGTTGGAGATCGGAAATTAGCATAGCAAGGTGCCACAAATCCTTTGGAGATTGTTTACACAAATGTAAAGCAAACATCAAAAGGGTTGTGATCGACGATTTATTGCATCATCCTTAAAACCCGACATTCCTCTATGAGGAATTTAATCTTTGTAGCATGGAAATCATTCCTATCAATAATTACTACTTAATCATTCGCCAAGATACTGTTCCTCTTCTCTCTAGATACTCTTTCCTCGATATCTTGCTTAAAAAATGAAGCCACATTGAAGAAGCTTCAGATGGGTTATGCCAACGTAGTCAAGGTTCATAGTCTAGGCCCACAGCAGTACTAGCACAGGCACAATGTTCTAGGAAGAGACTTGCTGTTAAAAGGACCACGACTACAATCGTCACCTCTGGGATTATACTAGAAGTTAGGGATAAAAGAATAACTTTTATAGGGTGTTTGCTTAAGTGCTATAACTTTTTTTTTCTTATCACTTAATTGCCATTATTTCTAAAAAAAATTATGTTTAGTTGATCACTTAAGTGTCAAAATTTTTTAAAAATGTTCACTCAAATACCAGAAATTTGATGTAGCGTTTATAGTGAACGTTTTTAAAAAATTATAACAATCAAGTAATTGATTAAAAAGTTATATAACACTCAAGTGATTATGAAAAGAATTATGGTACTCAAAAGAGTGCCATACATAAGTGATATCATTTAAATGATAAAAAAAAAAAAAAAAAAAAAAAGAGTGCTGTACGAAGATTATAGCACTTATGATATCTTTTCTTTTTTATCCTAGAAGTTGCAGAAATTTACACCATTGTAGCATGGCTTGGCAAAGTGTCTGCTGCAAAGCGGAATCACATTTTCTCTGCAGACTCAAAGTATTATACTTCAACCACATGTTTAGGGAAACAACAGACAAGAAAGAGAATTTTATGTGCGTGTCTCAAAAGTTGGTCGGTAATAAAATAAAGAAGAATACTATAAGACTTGTGAAAGGAAAAAGTGGAACAAAATCTTCGAACGGTATAAAGTGATTCGTCACATGTTTTCACCTCAATATCAAAAGAAAGAAGGCATGACACGGAAATGTGTAACTCACTCATTGCAGCACTTTTTCTCACCTTAATCACGGTGCTTGCTGAGACAGGCAGGTAAGTTGCAATGATGGTAGACAGATAACTCTAACCACGAACATGAGAAACTAGGTAAACGGCAACAGGACAAAAACAACAGTAAGAATACATGGATTACAGCATTGTCATTTATCCATTCGCCACTTATTGAGCTAAATGTTTTGTCGATGTACTCCATTAATTTAGTATGCTGGTTATGTTACCCAAGAATTACTGGAGTATAACATGGAAGGGCACAGAATAATTATAAAGAGCTGACCATTGCAGCATCTAAACCCCATGTTTTTAGGTAAACAATGGCTACTATAACTTTCATTTTTTAAGCTTTCAAAAGCATTTGTGTAGACTTATAGATACACTTCAGGTACCACAAGACTATATATCTCACCAGCAACTGTCAACACCTTCGCACAAGCAACGGCAGTTTGGAAGGCAAGGAACATAACAGATTGTCACGGACATCAGATGCAAATCATTAAAAATAACAAGCAATAGTCCATGAGTCCCATGAGCCGTTTTCTATTTCTCTTCAAAGTCAGAGACAATGGAAAGAGTCTATCAACAAAAATAAGTCCACTTTCTAATGAACTAAAAAAAAATTATTCATGGCACCAATGTGGGAGCAAAGCCCAGGCCAACATACATAAAAAAGGGTTGAGTTAAAAAAAGAAAAAATAACCCATTGCCAATGCAGTTTTGCTGTTAACAAAGAATTCAGATCTACATACACATAATGTCGATGGGATTCTGGTAGGACACTAATTGCCAATTCGCAGACATAATTGAGGCTAATGTTCTATGAAGGTCAAATATGAGAAAATAGTCTTAAGAATTTAGTTCTACATATTATTTCACAATGAAGACCACTGTGTGTGACGCAGATGAGGGCCTGCGAGCCCTTGCCCATGGACAGACCTGCAAGGGTTGTTGGCCCTCACTAAGACCTCGACAAGGTTCACTGGCCCTTGCTAAAAAAGTAGAACAACTTTGGCCTTGCCTTCTATTTTTTATTTATTTAAATTTAAGCTTTTTATCGTGTCTCTCTTCCACATATTAAAAATGATAGATAGTCATTGAACAATCATAAATTTTTGATAGATTTTTATTTGTTATAGAATATTGTGCAAACATTACAATAGAAAACATATCATTATGAGCTCCAACTTTTGCCAATGGATCATAGAAGTAGAGGTGATTATTGGATGAGCTCAAATTGGTCGTCAACTAATTTTTACCTAAGTTTTTATTGGTTGAATTTTACCTAAGTTCATGCTCCATAATAATTACATATGTAAATCTTCGAGTGGGACCAGGCTTGGGTAGGCTCCATCATGTGCACCATGATGAGAATGCATGCTCACGACGAACTTGGACCGTGAAGACTAAAAAGAGCAAAGGACTTTTCGATGAACTAATAAAATAAAAAAAGAAGAAGAAAACTACGGCTAAAAGTGGGCCCACGAAAATCATTTCTTTAATAAATAAGTTAAATCAGATCCGATTCAAGTCATATAAAAAAAAAAAATTACAGCTCAAAGGAACGAATATTATTACTTTAATAAACAAGTTAAATCATATCCGATTCTTCTAGAAGGATGTTCTGATTTTGATAAAAAGTGGAAAGCAGTCCGTTAACTCAATTTCATGCTTATATAATTTATTTATCATTATTATTTTCGGTTTGTAATTGTCCTCCTTCCTTCTAACAAGAGTTGCCCCACTTATTATTGTTTATGTGAAATCAGGAAGTCCAAAACGCATACCAATTAGACTTTTTGGAAACTATTCTCTAAACCTGCTAAATTTATTTCGATTTCATTGAAACAAGGGAAAATTCCAAATAAGGACCCAAAGTTGACCGATTTTCTCGAATAAGGATCAAATAAGCATCCGTCGAGATAGAGACTTACGTCGTGGACCCATTGTCTCAAATAGGACTCGAAGTGGTTGAATCAATTCCAAATAAGAACATGAGCTTGTTGGTCAGCCAAATTTTACATTTCCGACAACCAAAGTTTGGGCAATTTTGTCCAATATATATATAGAAAATTAACAAATCCTAAAATAGAAACAAAAAAACCCTAGGTTTTCTACGGTCTCCCTGTTCCTTGTACCCATCCTCTGCAAAGTCAAAGACCGAAGTTCTCCCCATTCCTTGTACCCATCATCTGCAAAGTCGAAGACCCAAATTCTCCGCCGGTTGAGGCACGAATTCAAAAACAAGAAGAAAACCATATGCTTATTTCTTTGTTTGTGGAGAGCCAAATTCTCCGCCGATCAAGCAAGGCGAGGAGCAACGAGAATCGAGTCGTGATGATGACCGGGCAGCGATTTGGTTGAGGAGCAGTGGGGGAGAAGAAAGAAGAAAACGTAAACATCTAAATGAATAACCTAATTAATTTAGAATTTTCCCTTTTTTTCCAATCACAAATTTCTGACAAAATTGCCCCTATTTTAATCGCTGGAAAATGTCTGCCGGTGAGCTAAGGTCCTCAATAGAGATTAACTTGATCACTTCGAGTCCTTATTTAACACAAAATTCACTTTGGGTCTTTATTTGAAACAATTGATCCACTTCGGGTACTTATATGACACAAAGTTCACTTTGGGTCCTTATTTGAGAAAATAGATTCATTTTGGGTTCTTATTTGGAATTTTCCCTTGAAACAATTGAAGAACCACCATATGCATATAAATGTCTCCATTTGAGTACTCCTAGGAAGCTCAATTCAATTTCCTCTCCAGCATTTTCCCTTTTCACCAATCCTCTTGAAAAACTCAAAGAAATTCTTCCCACTTGAACTCATTGCTTATATTGATAAGTTCACTTGCAACTATCGCGTGTCCTAAGAATGAAAGAGAGACTGGGTATGCATCCTGAAGTGTATGGGGCTGCAAAGTCGGGAGAATTTCATTCCCTGATGACAATAAATTTGGAAAATGGAGAGGACCTTTTCCACCAAACAACGCCAAAGGGGAACAATGTTCTTCATGTTGCGGCTCAATTCGGGTAGGTAAATTTCGTCCGAGATTTTCTTCAAGATCTATCAAGATCATTACTTCTTTGGCAAGGTAACTATAAAGGAGACACTCCCTTACACGTTGCTACTCAAGTGGGAAGCCGTGAAATGGTTCGAGTTCTTATCGATCAGGCGAAAGCAATACATCAACCTGATGCATACAAAGAGCTACTTAGGATACCGAATTCAGATGAGGATACCTTGTTGCACTCTGCAATAAGAGGACGTTGCAAGGGGGTCGTGGAATTGCTTATTGAAGAAGATCCTCACCTATGTGATATTATTAATGCTGCTGATGAGTCCCCGCTTTATCTCGCAATACATCAAAGATTTTGGGATATCATTGAGCCGATTTTATGTGCTTCCTCGTCGCCATCCTCTTATAAGGCCCCTAAAGGACTGACAGCTCTGCATGCTGCAGTGCTCTTCTCACCATCAAGTAAGTATCACAAGATTCTAAACCCACTTTAAACAAATGATAACCCAAGTAACCGAAGTTCTCTCCCTGGCGCGAGACTTCCCTTGGGCGAGACTGCTGGTGGTAGCAGCGATGCCCCCTTCTACACTAGTACTTTGTAAATATAATAGTAAAAATATTCACTAATGGGCTGCGATTTTTTACTCCTTATTATAGTGTTTTCATCATATCGTCCCAGACGTGACTCACCTTTTAGCATTACTCTCCTTTGTTTAATTTTTTATATGGTCAAATGCGGAGTCCCTCTTTTTCTTTCCCCGTAGGTCCCGCTTTCCTTCTTCGTATCTTTTCGGCCTTTATTAGTGTCTTACCACCTACAGTGTCCCTCTCTACTCCTTTTTTCGATTTTTCTTCTTCAGACATGCCTTTCATGTCTCATGTTTTGTTTTTCTCTCCCAATTTTCTCTCACCGACGTTGGCGCGACGTCATTGAGGACAACACGGCTGGCCCCCAAGCCAAGCCGCTGTGAACCCCAGGATGCCCGCGGATTCAGGGCTGAACTCGATGACGCTCTTGCCAGTTAGAGGGAACAATAGGAAGTGACTTTCGATGGAGAGCCAATCGGAGAGGATGAGGGAGGAGTCCTAGAGCCAAGATCCAGTGAGGGGACGACCGGTGATCAAATTTAGACATCGTGTTGTTTGAGGACGGTAAGTCAGCGTCCTGCAAGTTCGATCTGCCTCATGGTCGTTCAACTCTGCTTTTGCGAGCTGCTTCAGCGGCTGATTCCTCAGTTATCTGATCATAGGAACTAGCAAATGATAAATGTTGTTTGGTGGCCCTTTTTCCTTTGCTTCCGTGAATGCCTTTGCCAGCTAGAGTGCAACGCCTTCGCTACCTCGACTTCTCATCAAAGTTCTGGAACCTTTGGCCCAATCTCTCTTCCATCAATGCTCCTTCTAGAGTCTATACTTGCTCCAATGGCGTGTCGGAAGCCAAAAATGGAAAAGAGGGAATAGAGAGGGACACTAGAGGCTTGGAAAGATAAAGAGGTAGAAGGAGAGTGACACCCGCCGGGAAAGAAAAGATTAAAAACAAAAAGGACAGCACATTTGACCGGCCACATAAGGGACGTTATGATTAAAAACACCGTGACACGGAGTGCATATTTCGCTTGTACTTAATTTCTTTCTTCACATTTTTCTGGATCTTGTTCTCCAGGCACCACCATCATCAAACCCTCCTGTGGTGGCAGTGGTAGCAACCACCATCACCATCATACCCCAACGTCTTTCCTTTCCTCTCTCATCCAGTTCATTTTATTTTATTTTTCTTCTTTTTTTTTTTTTTGTATTCTTCTTTATTTTCGTCATTTTCTCCTTATGATTACTTGCTTTTCAGTTTACAATTGATGATAGGGCACATTGCAATATATTTTCAAAAAATCGATGCAAAACGCTTTTTTTAACCCCAAAGGGAAAATTATGATGACTTGGAAAAAGGGGGGTAAAATGACTCCACCATTGGAAAATGTAGAAGGTGCTAAGTCCTCATTTAATTATTTTTTTTTTATAAAATTGAGTTGGACACGATATTCCTGTAAAATGATTGCCATCAGAGTAAAAAACCTTAGTATTTTATGCTAGCCTTATTCAGCAAGGCATCTGCTCTGTCTAAGGCTAGAATAAAAGACTAAGATTTTTTACTCCGATGCCAATCATTTTACAGGAATATCGTGTCCAACTTTATGAATTTCTGACAAATTCACTTATCAAAATTAAAAACTTTAGGAGTTCCTACATTATGCTAGATTCAAGGTAGTTAGATTCTACATGTGTTACACAAGATCAATAGAGAACCTTCATAATAACCATGACATATTCCTCCCCAGTACAGAGAAAAAGGGGGAAAGCTAAATGGGATGAAATGCAATGTTAAGATATCAATGTCAAAATGCTAAAAACGATCTAAATCATGACATATTCCTATTGTATTTGCAAAGGTCGGGAGAAAATCTTGGAGAAGAGACCAGAACTGATCAGAGAAAAAGACGATATAGGGTGGACTCCCCTTCATTATGTCGCTTACTTTGGCATAGTTGATGCAGTTCAACTGCTCTTGCAGCATGATACTTCTGTTGCATATGACTTAGACAAAGAGGGGGATTCAGCTCTTCACATTGCAGCGTCTGAAGGCAATATCAGTGTCATTGACAAGCTTGTTACATCCTGTCCTGATGTTTGGGACATAATGAACTATAAAAGGCAAACAGCTCTTCATGCAGCTGTTATCGGAGGAAAAGTAAAGGTAGTCAAGCACATACTAAGGATGCCAAACCTGGAGGTTCTTATCAATGAAAAAGACACTGATGGAAACACAGCTTTGCATTTGGCTATGCATCTTAGAAAATACGAAAGCGCATTGATACTTGCAAGAGACAAGAGCGTGGACCGTTTTGCCACAAATCAGGATCATTTTACTGCTCTTGACATTTTATTTTATCAGAAGGAGAAGGTATGCTTGCTTGAACACTACAGGAGCCCAATTTGTTCACTCGCAGAGTAATTTCTTCAATATCGTTTAGAAACTGTGGCCCAAGTGATACTTATTTCACGTGCAAACAAACAACCTAATAAAAAAAACAAATATGGTATTAAAAGCCAACAGATAACTGCTTATAATAAAAATAGTACAAAGCAATTTAAAGGTCGAATATTTTGTTTTATTAAAAATTATGCAGAATGTGGGACCTGTTTATCTTGAAACCAATGCAAAAATTTAAGGATTGGGAGATTCTTATGTTAGGGGATAAGGTAACGGGAAAAAAAAATAGGAAGAAAAGAAAAATGGAGAATAAATCGGCCTGTTTAATGGCCCATGTGCCGAGATGTCAACCACTATCTTGTATAGTTAGCCGTAACTTTAGAGGACCTCAATCCAAAAGTTTATTTGCGCCTTCTGACTTCGAAACAACTATTTTGCCCCATTCATATAAGAGAAGCAGAATGGTTTGTACAATGTTAGCCAAAACCCTTATGTTTTATTTCTGCCCCCTTTCAAATAAGTTTTGAGATAAAAGAGACAACCTGCACTCTGCCCAATTTGAGAAAAGGGCTTCAAACAACTCCTAGATAATTTCATTTAGATATGGCATACCCGAAAAGGTAATTATTTACTCCAGGAAACTCTATTTTCTGGTTTCATATACCAGCTACCTCATCTAAAGGAGATGAATTGATTGAAAAATAATATTTTAGGACTCGGCCAGAAATTCAATTTGTTATAGATGGATTTTGAGAGAATAAAGTAGGGTCTTAAAGTATTTTGCCGGGAAAACCACGGGTTAATTGATACTTTCTGTATAGGTTCAGCAAAAGCGCTCAAGTTCGCGTCTTTATCGCGCGTTGGGAAGATCTATTGGACACCCGTTTGTTCAAGTCCTGGTTAAGGAGAGGTTAGACCAGCATGAAGGTCAACCAGCTGAGTCCATAACCACACCAAGTGATTCGTCGTTGAAAAGCATTATCGACCTAGAACTACTAGTGGCACCGTTCATAGCCACAGCGACCTTTGCCGCGGCCTTCACAATGCCTGGAGGTTATAGTAGTGACGGACCCAACCAAGGAATGGTGACTCTTGCTGGCAGGGCAGCATTCAAGACCTTTGTGATAACCGACACTATTGCATTCAGTTTCTCCACCATGGCATTGTTCTTACAATATAATGCTTCTGTGTTGAGCGATCGTGAAAAGGCGAAATTCACCCTCAACGCCGCACATTGCATTTACATTGCGATGCTCGGGATGGTACTAGCCTTTGCTTCTGGTACGTATGTAGTGCTGACCAGAAACATTGGGCTCGCAACCGTTCCTTGGGTTATATGGGGATGTCTCGGGATTTATTACCTCATACGCGTTTTCATGGAGCCCGACCGTCTTCTTGCATTGTTCTGGGCAGATACCGATGATCTCCTCCCAGAATCCAAGGCCTGATCGTCGGATACCCTAAGAAAGCTGCTAATAACAGGGCAGGTTTAATAGTACCGTGAGCTTGTGCACAGGAAATCTTCTTTTTGCTTTGTCAGTCGTCAGCTGTCCGATTGTCGACCGACCCGTTGGATTGAGCGCCAGCAGAATTTGCTGTGCTCCAGATGATATGAGCGCAACCGAGGCCAACAAGTCGAGACTTTTCGTGTATGTGGAGGACGTTCATCTCGACTGCGTCCCGGTTAACTAAATGATATTAGCAGTTGCTGAGCTATTGCGGTTGAACTGCCAAGTTGGTATTTGTTTGGTGATTATCTTGAGGTTGCAAGGAAAGTGTTGGATTTTGTGTGTATTTTAATTAAATAAAATGCTCTTCGTAGCATTAATGAGTTTTATATGTTTCTACCTGTTGATTGCCATTACTTCAATTTCCATAAATTCCTTCAACATTCTTCGACCTCAGTAGACGTTTGAAGAAATTTATGATGTAAATTCGCAAAATCAAGCTACTGGTTAGTAAGTCAACCACATTGTAAAAAATTTACTAAAACCAAATTGATTTGTAAATTACCAACTTCTTTCTAAATTTTACAGGTGGACAGGATAAAGGTTAATAAGTTGCCGACATTGTAATAAACTTACGCATGTCAAATTGTTTGGTAAGTTAACAACTTCTAAATTTTAGAAGTTGATTGGGTAAGAGGTTAGTAAGTTGTGGACGGGATAATTAATTGGGTTAATATCCTAAAAAACTTTAAACCGGTACACGTGTAACGAATTTACCTCAATCTAATTTTTTAACCATGAAAAACTCCGAACTAGTACACATGTGACAAATGTATCCAAAATGACCACAAAAAAAAAAACTTCAAATTGGTACATTTGTGACAAATTTATCTCAAATTAATTTGTTCGATCGCCAAAAACCCCAAAATGGTATATACGTGACAAATATACCCTCCGTTAAATTGAATTAATATCACAAAAAACTACAAAAATTATACAACTGTGATATACGAAGAGTAAAATCCTAAACTAGTACATTAGTCAATTGTTACGTGTTATCAAACTTACCAATTTGATAGTAAAATTTAACGAAAACTAATGGAGGGTAAATTTATCTCAAATGTACCAATTTGTGGTAAATTTGCCAAAGATGTATCAATTTGGGATTTTTGGTGATCAAAAAAATAGTTCAAGATAAATTTATTACATGTGTACTGGTTTTTGAGTTTTTCAGGGTATTAACCCTAATTAATTTGTCAAAGAATGTGATGTTTACTAGCGTGGAGATGAAGTTGCCATGGAAGTGGGACTTGCCTTCGACTTCTATGTGTCGCCCTTCAATGGCATAGTTGCGCAAAGCTGCAGAGAGTACCATAACATTTTCAACATCTATTAAGAGCAAGAGTCATGGCTGATGCAAGACTCTTCATTTCCGATTAGGTAATATTAGAACTTTCAAGTCAATCTAGTGAGTAATATCATCAAATAAACAGATACAAGGCCAGGAATGTATCATCAAATCAATATAAAAAATTCAATCACCCACTCACGCTATAAACAATCATTTCGCTTCATCTTTCGTGTTCATGCATGGAATACATGCATCACTCGCTAATGCGCAGAGAGGAGCACTGGCTGATCCTCGAATAGCCTAACCATTCTTCGATGCTAACCCTGAACCCATGGGGTCCAACTACTTGAAGCCGTTCCTGTTGCCACATTCTTCAGTGAGGCCGCATCATCCACCAAGTAAGGTACTTTGCATGTCGGTGAGAGAAATCTAGAGATGGTTCCCAGAGAAGTTGGTGAATTTGACTTTCCCAGCTTCATCCAAAGTCCCCAATCCAGTCCTAGATGGAAAGCTCATTCTACAGGAAATGGATCGGTAAGACACATTCATCTTTTTTTTCCATTGGATTAATGGTGAGAGGTTGCAAATTGTAGCATCGAGTAAGGGCAAAAGCATGTGAAGACAATCTTAGCCCACAACGACAAGACAACATTACAATATGTTCTCTTGCCCATTCTGTTCAGTTCATTTGTCTCATGTAAATGCAATATTGCTTAGATTATTGACTTTTCAAAGTTAAATGCTCAGTGATGAAATGAAAATCATAAATCACTACCAAACGTAATTGCAGACCATGTCGTGGATATACACCTCCTACACCATAAGATTGTAGAGGAAGAGCTCGCTAAAGATATTGCTTTCCTAATCCTATGTTATTACTTTCAACATGGTCAATCATTCATATGTAAGGCTTAGAAAATGTTTCAACTTGTTCTCTATTCCTACCGTGCAAAGTGCAAAAAAAAACAAAAAAAAAAAAACAAAACAAAACAAAACAAAACAGAAAAAACAAAAAGAACAAATTACCATAATAAGGACTAGGTTCTACGAACTAGCAAATCTTCCCTTGTAGGTTGAGATTCTGTGATGGACGTGCTCGTTGTTTTAATTCTGAGAGAAATCTACAAACTTTTAGATAGTTAGCAAGGTCCTGCAGAAACAAAAAGCAATTCACACCATGCTTAATTGAAAGAACATTGCATTGAGAAAAATCACTGGCAAATCAAACACATGAAGCTAAAAACAGGAAATTATGAACACATGCATAGCTCCTCTCTTATACGAAAAGTATCATGAGCCACACCTATTTTGGGATGGTTATACAATTTCTTCACTGGATAATATGGTAAGATGTAGAAGATTAGGACCCTCAAGAAGATATAAACAAAAATCATCCTATCTAAATATATGCTCTCTTAACACAGAATCGTGCTCACAGTCAAAATTTTCATATAACCAGCGGGTGCCAAGTGCTCCTGTGATTGAACGAAGGTTCCCGAACAAAACAAGAAGACACGGTTACACAGTGAAGTATGAACGAAGAGACTCAATTAGTTTGGCGCAGTATTTCTGCATGTGGACATGCAAAGAAGCTAGTTGTTGATGCTGCAGAAAAAGTAGCCTGGATATAGCAAAAGGGTAATGTAAATTAGAAAATGACTACGAAGACTGAGCAAAATCTGGACATATTCAGAGGAGACCCTTCGTAGGCCGATCAAATACTCCACAAGAACGCAGAAGATAACAGACTGTAAAAGAAGGCAAAAAAATCGAACTGCAGTGATATAAGCAAACTCCAGTCCCAGTCTGACCTCAACCAAGAGACCACTAGAGAATGGTGCATCCTAATGCCAAATCAATCTAAAACCTCGCCACAAATGCAATTAGTGATATTTGGAAATAAATATGGGAAAGACTTGAGAAGACAATTTCTTCTTGCCTTTGTCATGTACGATTCTACCAGAGAGAGCTACTCTAGAATAGTCAAACAGATTATCTCTTCACCAAATATATCAACTTACCAAGAAGTCTTTCGCATTTTGTGAAAGGATATTTAACTTCTCGCTGATGAGATCACAAACATAACAAGCTTCCTTCTCTCTGCTAATCATTGGCGAAAGGAATGGATCAAACGGGAAAGGAATGAAGTACTTACTCCACAAAACGGTACAGATGCAATTCCAGCGTGGATACCTGCCATAGTTATGAAGTTCTTCCCCTATTCCACGAACAGAGAAACAAGCCTCCTCTGTTAGAACCATAAACAAAAGCAATCTGGAAGAGTAATTTTGCTTATGAATTGAGTGATAAGGACAAAAACATTTAAGAGAATGACTCGCTGCTTGGTATTAGAATAACACAGCAATATGGAAACTATCAAATAGGTAGTTGATGTCAAAGCAAAGAAAGTGAACCATGGCAAACCTCCTCTATTCAATCCCCCCCCCCCGCGAAAAAAAAAAAAAAAAAAAAAGACAAGTAGTGCACGTATAACTTTGTTCTTTTCTTTTTTCCTTTTCCTTCTTACCCCCATTTACATGGATCGGAGGATTATTCAAAATATAAGACTGAGTTTCATTTCCACGAGTCCACTAATTTTTCACTTTACATCAGAAATTCTAAATGAGACATGGTACGGTGCTGTACTATCACAACCCTGTTTCTCTACCATATGCTCTTCCTTTCATCCATCGAATCGCAAGTTTCAATCCAAGCGAAATAGTATGAATTTACATGGCTCTCTTTGCGGGTTAAGCAATAGGATACTCTTTTCTTTTGCCAATAACAGCAAAAAGGACCACGACATCGAGAAGGTTGGTTAGCAAATTGATAAATTATATTGGGTACAGTTGCAGCAAGAAGAACTTAGCAAGCTCTGCAGCTGATCTAATTTGTGACATCACGTTGTTTCATGTCTGCAATGTTGGAAAATATTTTCTACGAATCATTGAGATATCCACAAGCAAAGAAGGAAAATTGACAGAACTACTGAGTTCCATCCAAAGTTCTCCGCTTTCCAATGGTCATGATCGTGATTGTGGTCATTAGGAAATTTAAGTGTCCGATGTATGAAAATCTATTGAAACTTACTAGAACTTTTCCATAATTATCCATTGTGGGAGGACCGTCTCCACTCTCCGGTCGAGAAAATATTGAGTGCTCGAGTAGTATCATATAGGATTTACAGTAGTCCATTCATTAGTTGCCATGTGTGCATGCTGGGCCCCACACTGACTTCATCAGACTCTTTTTTCTTCTTCTTTCTTCAACTACATATATGAATGTGATTCGGGGGGCGACCAACCTCCTATCCTTAATTTTATTCTCCCGTTGGCTCCTGTAATTCAACACCATCATAGACATTGGATCGTTGCGAACTGTTGAAAAACAGCTCATCTATTATGAAATTGGTAACTTCGTTGCGAGGCCACAGTAATGTTGCTTTAGACAATTTTAATGGCCCTGCTAGTAGGCTCGAACCGAAATAGCAAGTCATCTGCAGACAAAAAGATATGCCTCTGAGGACATTAAACGACTGCAGATATATAAAAGAAGCTGAAAGGGCCTCGGCCGCAGGATATAAACAGATCGTATGGGAGACCACCTTGTAGAAGACCACGGAAAGGTTTGAAAGGGTGAGGGCAGGAGTCATTTACCAAAAGCGAGAAAGAGACTGGAGACAGTTTGCCAATTGAAGTGACAACGACGATTTTGACCCTAGTAAAAGGAAGTGCCAACGACGATCACCAAAGCCCAACTCACCAAGAACCCTTCAAATTTAAAATCCTGGTTTTTTTTTTTTTCTCTTGGCCCTGGAAAGGCTCAGGTGTAGTTTGAAGACCCATGGAGATGAAAATGGTGACTTCCCTTATGAACCCTTATTCCGCTTTTGCCAAACCCACATAATCATTTTCACCTATCTGCTCCATTCGACAGCTCATTCGTCAAACTCCAAAGGAAGTAAAGGAGTATGTTCAGTCCTCCAAGTTTGACCAACATCCCATTCCTGCTACTGAAAATGAGTACTTTGTTACTCTTCAGATTCCCCCAGAGTTTCCTAGACAATGGACTCAACAAGGATATTCTCATGTCCATTATAGGGCTGTTCGTCTTGCTCTCACTTTTCACGGTCGCAAAGGCTTGCCAGTTGTGGCAAGAATAGCGTTGTTATATACCCGATTTCTAGAATACCAGCATGCTTGCATTGGCATAGTCCAAACTACTCTAAATGCTGGAACAGTTTTCGTAACTTTGTATCCAAACTTCAATATCGCTCTTTCAGACCCCCAATTACTTTCTTTTTTGAAAGTACAGATCCAGCTCACTGGAGCTCCCCAAACTTCTGACTTTGTTGCTGCAACACTGCACTACCAGATGGTTTATCGTGTGTAGAACCATGCCCTTAATCTAAACTTCCATAATGGAAATGAAGATGCTTTATTCATCTCCATGCAGAATGATCAGGCATCTTGCATCCATGTTCCTAGACAGATTCCAAAGGAAAAGTTGGCCAAGCTTCTTCCAAAAACTTGGATTACCAACTATGAAAAGTTGCATAAAAACAACAAGCCTTTCCAGTCATCAGACTCAAAATTTGTCAGAAAGAAAGATGGAACTATTTCCATCAAATTTGGTAAGGAAAAGGAAGAAAGTCCATCTATCTTCCAGACTCTTTTTATGATCGAACCATATGTTCCAGAATCAATTTCCGAGCCAGATTCAAAGAAGCTTGTTCGACATTTCAATAGTGATGGGCATCCTGTCCATTACTACAAGGACAAGTATGGTCACTGTTTTTGGGATTCTTTCTGTCAGTGCTCTTATTGCACCAATTCTCCAGACAAGGTAAATCCAGATGACCTTCCTCAAAGAAGGAAGAAAAAGCCAACAGACCTTATGTACCAAAGGTACTTAAACGGAGATCCATCCGTTGATACTCTTGGTGAGTGTGATAAGTTTCAGTTTATGGTTTCTTATGCTCCACCCCCACCACCAGAGTTCGCCACTCCACCTCTAGTCTTACCAACTCCACCTCCGTCACCTCCTTCATTTCCTCCTCCGAAAAAGCCGGCTCTTTCACCATTTTATAAGCCAATCCTAAAGTGGGCCAAGAAACACTCTTACCCACTTGAGGTTCCAGTAGAAACACCATCCACTTCTTCCATCGCTATGTTTCATGACACAAACTTTCCTCCTCTTGTCCGAGAAAGTTCAAAACTCTCATTTCCTACTCCAGAAGAATTTATTGATCCACAAGGCAGATACGGTCATACTCCCAAAATACCTGCCCCCACTGATGTAGATGAACATGGAAGACAGAAAAGGACTCCTGCTGCTGAAGCTATCCTAAATTGGCAATCGGAGACTCTTTTAGCACAAAACAATGCGTTCAAAGCAATTAATTCCAAAATTGGGAATATGCAACAAGATCTTCGAAAGTATGATGAAACCACCAAGAAGATGCTTTCCGAGTTCCAAAAGAGGCTTCATGCTTTGGAATTAGGACAACATCTAGGGTATCATCATCTTGAGAGCCCTAAGCCGGAAATAGAAAAACTCAAAAGGCAGATTCAGATCCTTGAAGAAGGAAGGTTCAATCCTTTCAATCCGTTTCCAATTCCAGTATGGACAGAGTATTCGCCTCCATTACCCCAGACGTCTATCTTTGCTAACATCGCACAAGATCCTTACAGAAAGGAAACAAGTGTGGCAGAGATGCGAAATTGTCTTAAAGAATTGGACCGAGCAAGGAAAGAAAGAGGAAAAGAGAAAGTTCTTCTAGAATCTTCGATTGTTATCAAAGAAAGACCAGAACAGATGATGTTTTCCAATCCATTGGAATCCTTTTTAAAGGATTTGAGTAATTAGGAACAACAACCTGATCCCGTTATTCAACAGACTGCTCCTGTCATCCCAGATAACCAAATTTTGTTCCCAGCAGAATAAACTTTCCCAAATAACTTTGATACTAAATCAGATTATGTATCTCTCTCATCCTCCTCATCATTCTCAATCCATGCCATTGATTCCTCTCCTATTGCACCAATAACGTCATCCATATTTATGGCTGATCCTCCAGATCAGGGTATGGAATCAAACTATTCTGAACCAGAGCTTGTTCAGACCAGCAATCCAAGACAAAATGTGTCCACAACATCAAAGCAGTTTTTCACGCTTGATGATATTCCTTATCACAAATGGCCAGAAAGACTTGAGGAATTTCAGAGCCATGGTTTCGCTTGTAATATTATTCGTTCCATGCGCTTAGAAAGTGAATCCAGTGCTGAGAAGATCTCTTTACATCATGTCTACAGAACCTGAAATTCTCGAAGAACCTGTTTCTCTTGCTCCATCATCCTCAGCCCCTTCAGACTTCCGAGTTTCTAATGCTTCGAGATAGACTATCTTTATGAAGTCTCTTAGTGATGAAACTAAGATCTAAAACCCAACTCCCTCTCATGAACCCATACTTCGCTTTTGCTAAACCCAACTCGTCATTTTCACCTATCCGCTCCATTCGCCAACTTATTCACCAAACCCCAAAGCAAGTAAAGGAGTACGTCCAGTCCTTCAAATTCGACCAGCACCCTATTCTTGCTACTAAAAATGAGTACTTTGTTACTCTTCAGATCCCTCCTGAGTTCCCCAGACAATGGGCTCAACAGGGATATACTCATGTCCATTATGGCGCTGTTCGTCTTGCTCTCACCTTTCATGGTCGTAAAGGTTTGCTCGTTGTGGCAAGAATTGCGTTGTTAGATACCAGATTTTTACAATACCAGCATGCTTGCATCGGTATTGTTCAAACCACACTGAATGCCGGAACAGTCTTTGTGACTTTGTATCCAAACTTCAACATCGCTCTTTCAGACCCCCAGCTACTCTCTTTCCTAAAAGTCCAAGTCCAGCTCACTGGAGCTCCTCAAACTGCTGACTCTGTAATTGCAACTCTGCATTACTAGATGGTTTATCGAGTACAGAACCATGCTCTTGATCTAAACTTCAACAATGGTAACGAAGATGATTTGTTTATTTCCATGCATAATGATCAAGCATCATGCATCCATGTTCCTAGGCAGATCCCGAAGGACACGTTGGCCAAGCTCTTTCCAGAAACTTGGATTACCAACTACGAAAAGCTACACCAGCATAACAAGCCTTTCCAGTCTACATACTCTAAGTTTGTCCGGAAAAAAAGATGGAACTTGTTGACACCTAAATTTTTGTCCAAAAATCATTTCCGAAAAAAATGGGAACTTGTTTTTCCACAAAAATATTTCATGTCAAATTCTTGCATATAGATTATCTAGGTGTTTAGTATAGTTTTTTTTAAATGGAATATGTTTTTCCTTAAAAAAAAAATTATTAAAAAAATTAAATTAAATATATTAAAAAAGATAAAAAAAAATAAAAAAAAAAAAAAAAAAAAAAAAAAAAGTTGGGGCCAATGATCTAAATGTGACTAGCCAAGCCTAGGAGGTCAAATTGGAATTAAAATGGCAAGTTGGGGCCAAAATGCAATTTTCAAAAGTTGAGGGACCAATTCGCAAATTTCGCAAAATTTCGCCCGAACCCTTAAATCATCATCTTGGTCACTAATTAAGTTGAAATTGAACTTGGGCCAGGTCGAATCAATCAAATTGGGCCAAAAGGACCAAATTTGCCTTGAAATGGGTATTTTCGGATAAGAAAATGGCCAACTTTGAGGGACTTTTTTGCAAAATTGAGTGAGTACAATTGCGAAAAATGGCCAAGATCTTAAACTACTATATATGAGCTTGCTAATTGATCAAAAAACGCAATCAAATTGATGGATTAAAGCACTCAAACGAGCTACCAAAACCCATCCCACGAGTTGGTCTCAATTCGGAGTTGCTGAGTAAGCAACTTGGTGGCCCCACCATATCCCACTCAGCCGCCCATCCAGCCTGATCTTTGCACGTGATTGAAGACCATAATGAGTAGTGCCAGTGGACGGAAATCGGCCAGGGATAAGCTGCTGAATGCACGGGAAAGTCGCAGCAAAACCCGCACACTCAACAGCTGCAAAATTTCAAAATTTTGGCTAGGTCAGAAAGTGGGTAGACTGCTCAGTTGGTGAGCTTGGCAGGTGGACAAAAAGCCAACCAAGGGATTGATGATTTCAGTGGATAACATCTACGAAGCATGCTCTTTTCAGGGACGAGAGAGAGAGACGAGAGAGAGAGAGGAGAGAGCTCGGGATCGTTCCCCAAAGACACCTTCAGAAGCAACTCCAGAAAGCCAAACCCAGAAATTCCAGACCGACCTTGAGAGAGAAAAAACGAAATTTTCATCCACTTGCGGCCAAAATTAGCCAAAACCTTCAACTAGAGAGTGAAACTTCGCTCAAAGAGATTTCCATCCATAGGTCGCACGTCCCAAATGGAGTTCGGGAAGGTCTCCTAAAGCCCCCCGAAAATCACCCTCCTGGTGGTCCAAGAAATTCCGAAAATTTTTCTAAGTGTGGAGCCCGGTTGGTCACGAGTGAGGGAAAGTGAGTGTTTTTGAGAAATTTGAGAGACAAATGAGGAAATCCATGACTTACAAGCCAAACTAGAATACCTATAGTTTGGTTTTGTTTGAATTTGGCCAATAAAAGAGGTTCTAAAGCTTGATTTTGGAGGTTAATGAAAACCTTCGTTATCAGTTCTTTCTTTGCAGATCTTGTTTTCCAGTTGAAGAAGCCAACTTCCACGGGCCCCCGAGGATAATTTTTGGTTTCTTGAGCGAAGCACCACTTGAAAGGGAAACTAAGAAGCAAGGTAAGCATCCTAGATGTATTTTCTTTTGAGTTTGAGTATGTTTTGATCATGAAAATCAAGAGGAAAAGCAGCCCGGAGGACTGATTTTCGAGGTGGAAATTTTTCTAAGTGTTGGAATCTCTTCAAGAGTTTTGCATGTGTGCTTCTTGGAGAGGTCGTTTTTGATGTGTTCAGTTGGTCATTCTCTGTGATGTTTGTTGCTTTTGAAAGCTCATGTTACCTACTTTCACTTGGATCAAGTAGTGTTTCCCTTAGATCTTGCATGTGATAAGTGTCGTTGCTTGAACATGGGCATGCAAACTGTTTGTTTGACTTGGGTTCAAACCCAGATTTGTGAAATCAGATCAAACCCGCATATTTGAGGATGATTTTAGCTTAGTTCTTTTGTGTTTTAAGTTATGATTTCTGTCTAATATTGCTCCTTGCATGTGGTAGTATAATCTTGATGCTTTAGTTCCACATAATATTGCTCATGGGTGAAGATTGAAGGCCGCAAACATGGCCCGCGAAGCTGTTTTGGGGTGATTTAATGCACGCTAAGTGTTCGATGAAATGCGCAAACCAAGTTTCGATCTTGAAACGGTCGATTTGAGCTCGGTTATTGTGATATTCATGTGCTGTGTTACTCCATGTTAGCATAGATCGGTTTAAGGAATTATTATTAATATTTTTAAAAAAAATAATAAAAAAAGAAAAATATGAAAATTTCAAAAATATGAAAAAATGTTGGATGTTATCAAATTAAGCCAAAAATGACATCTAGGAGATTTTCCTAATTTTATAAAGTCATTTTTCCTAATTAAATGATATTTTGGTATTTTAGAACCATTTTTGTAAACAATCTATTATGCGTAGATTAAAATTAATTAGAGTAATTGCATGCATTTAGAGTAATTCCATGCATATTTAAATTCCCATTTTTGCTCATGGGGTCCTGTCCCGGGCGTGATAACAAGGCCATGTAATATTATTTGCCCGACTTGTATCGGGTCTTTCTTTTTCCGCATTATTTTCAAGTTATTTCAATTTCTTGGATGTTTACTTATGCACTGCTTTTCATTAATTTGAGTGTAAATTTCTCTTCTAAATTATGCTAGGATTAGTCTAGACATTAAGGAAAACAAACCTACAAAAACATTTGCATGGACACTTAGTGGTTTCATAAATATTATAATTGGTAATCAAGAATGTGTGGCCATTTAGATAAATAACTTTTCAAGTTAGTGGTACCGCAAGGGCGCTAATAGAAACATTAGCGTAAACAAGTCCCCGTTCCTAGAAATCTCTGGTTGCGTAGGAATCGAGACAACACTCCCGTGTCTTGATTGGTTTCTAGCCGACCCCAATAGGCTAGTGGCGACTCCTAGAAATACATAGGTTGTTAAGAACTAAAAACAAAATCCAACGTCGCGCGAGGTATGGGCTTGGGAGAGCCCGCGCCTAGTCTAGGGACATTGGTCCGCCTCTTTAGGCAAATACCCCTAAACCTTCTTCTTTTCCCCCAGGACGGAAAAAAAGAGGTCGTGACAGCTTAGCGACTCCGCCGGGGACTTGGTTGCAAACCTTAGAGGACTTAGGCCGTAATAACTTGATTGGTTGTTCACTAACATGGTCTTCATTTGATAGCGCGTGTCAAAGTTGCGTGGAAAATAAGGTTAGCCCGCTAACAATGTGTTAAATGTTTTTGTAGGTTTGGAGTGTTTGTTGACCCATTTTTTTTGCAGGGAGGCGTAGGAATGTATGCCTATATGGATGAAATTGAAGTGTTGTTTGGATATCAATTGATGTGCGTGCCTTTATACTTATCTTAGCACTACACATATACACACACACCCGCGATCTAAAACCCCGATCGCACCAGGAAGCCCATAGGAGGTGCCAAAAGATGGAACCCGTGCGGGAATGACCCATGGTTATCCACTTTTGGTCCCGCTCATTATGATTAATGATAAAGAGAACTGTCCGACGTAAGTGCGGAGTGGGGAAAACTCTTTTGATCTAATCAAAATGGGGACTTTAAGCCTTTAGAATTCCACCTTTATGCGTCAAACCTCACAAGTTTACATCCGTATGTCTATGTAATTGAAAAAAAAAAATGTCTCTTCACCCACTGTAAGTACGATTTCTCCATCTACTTACTCACTTCGGATTGAAATTTTCATTTTTTTGAGATTCACGGAAATCAATGGAATGCCCTTGAAAATATAGGCTTGCCACTCACTCTTGATAAACAAGCATTTCAAATGCATCTATCTTGCCTAGATTAGAACATATGTTTTTGTTTAAATTTTCAATTACAAACTCAAAGTCACATTTTGTATAGAAATTATTCCAAGTCAAGATCACATTTTGGGGCATAGAATTAAAATCAAATTTTCAAGAAAATTCTTGGTCGCATTTTGAAATTCAAATCACATTTTGTGTATTGATTTCTCAAAATAAAAATGACCTCACCTTTGCATGAGTGGAACCACAAATTAATTTTTCAAAATCGATGCCCCATTTGTGTATAAACTTTTGGAACAGAGTGGGCATTCAATTGATAGCCACGGATCGATCTTTTAATGAAATCTCTTCTTACTAATAAAATCTTGACGAAATACCAAATTCTCGTAAGTGGATATTACGGAGAAGGTATCGTCGCCTTGATTTCATTGTGAGAGGCGGCTTTATTGAAAGATCAATTTTTCATTCATATACTGACATTATCTTCCTTTCGCAGGCCATGCGTGACAACCATTCCTTGAACTCCTCTTGCTTGACCATGCCAAAAGTGGACTCTAAAGCTAGGATGAGAATTGTGCTTATTACGCCCCTCTATGAAAGAGCTTCTTGTACTTTATCCTTGTCATTATTCCTATTAGGAACCATGTTTTGCATTTTGGGTTTTGATTGTGGACCCAATTGAATGCTTTTGTAAATCATACAACTCACATTTTTGAATAATGAAGTTAGAGTTCATAAAAATCATATTCTTTAAAACACTTGAAGTGTTTCAAATGGATCCTCTGGGTTGAGTTTTATGCCTTAGCTTCAAAATGTTTGAAAATAAGTTTCAAGAATAACTTGCGTGATATTTTATCTCTTTACTTAATCGCTTTTGCAGGTTGATCCATGAACGATGCTTTAAGGGGTAAGGTTGTAATCGTTCCAATAGGGATTTCTTATGCAACCACTAACTCGACCATCCATTCGTGTCAAACAGGTAAAATGATGGTTTTGTTCAAGATTGACATTTACTTCCTTTGGAAAGACAAAAGCGTGGGCCTGTCCCTAATAGACATATGAATTCAAACATTGCGATTAAGTGTGAAAAGAACCGTCAAAGCCTCGAAGATCACAAATCTACCAGCCTAACGGCAATCCTTATTGCTTCAAAGTGGCTTCCACAGAAGTTCCACATCCTAGACGACCTTATATTAATTTGACATTCTTTGTGGAAAAAGAAATCTATAAACATTCTTTGCCATCAAACTATTTCATCGGTTGCAAACAAGAAGCAACTGCAATTCCTACACTGCCAATGGTGTCTTGGCATCCAATCCTATATGGAGATTATTATTGGTGGTCTACAAGACAACACTTCAAGATGTAGATGTACACAAACAAGAATCGGTCATCAAATGTTGCCTTCAAATAAAAGGTGGTAATCGTTTCAAGTTAACTTCGATTTATTTTAGGAATGACTTGTCCTTGTACTTTGTGCAGATTTTAGTGAGGCAAATTACTAGCAAGCAACAAGATTACATGGGGAGGACAACCTGGTCAAGAATCACACGATCTCTAAAAGAAAAGGGTGTGTTCGTTCCAAAAGTCAAAACAACTCATTCATAAACTGACATAGCCACCCATGCTTACAGATTGTGAAGTGGGAAATGCATTGATGCAGCAAAAATGGCAAAAGATCACCTAGCCTAAAAGGGGAAATTTTAATTGGGGCAGATGGCCACAAAATTGATCGGGAGCACGCAATGCCTGAGTCACCTGACTTCTAAAAAGGGAAAGATTCAAATGGAATAGACATTTGTCAAATGAATTACTGTAAATCATGAGAGCAAATCCCTCTCCATAGCCAAGGAAACGGGATGGAACAATGTCATCAGATATGCCGTAAAAGGGAGTATACCGTTCCTAAAATGAATCATGTCGAATATGAAAATAACATATTACGTCTCTTTTTCCTTGCAGTTGATAAACGGGGCAAGTCACTCAAAGTAGAGCAACTCTCACCAGTGAAGCAAGATGAAACAAAGTCAATTGATTCAGCACAAAGGGGAGTATTGTCCCTAAATTAGTCCAATTCAATTTTGGAATATAAGTAACATGCCCCATCTCTTGTAGGAAAAGGTGCACATTGACCACTGGAGCAACACCTTATACCAAGAAGGCATGCTAAGGCCCAACCATCCATTTTGATGGAATAAATGGAGTAAAACATCCAAGGAGCAATGCCCTCACATGTATAAACAATGAGTACCCCTCTCCTTTCATCTTTGACGTCCATTCAAATTCGATAACATCTTTGATAGCAAGATCTTCAAGGAAATGTTAACACCTGAGGAGCAAAGGCGCATGAAGAGGAAACACAAGACATTGAAAGTCAGATGAAGCGTCGGTATTCGAGGAACAAACTCGAGAAATTGATTTAAGCATAATCTATATCGACCAAGCAAGCATACGGAGGTAACACATGTCAAATTCACTTAACTTGGTTTAAAAGATGTGGAGTTCTAGAGCCAGCTCAATTAAATAAAAAAAGAAGCGCCCCATGGACACTACCAACGCTTTGGCCTGGTGGTATGGGGAATGAAGTGGTCTGGGAACGGCCGGGGTTTGATCCTCGGAAACGGCAACAAGGTTGCCATGTAAAAAAATAAAAAAAAAAAAAAAAAAAACTTTTTGCATCTCTTACTTTTGCAAAATGAGGAAAATGCTTGAACTAATGAGACCAAAGACCTGAGAATCTCTTCAAGTCTTAAAACAATAGGTTCATGCTGTTGTTTGCCGCCAAATGGTGAAACTGACCAAGGGTAATGTTGTATCGTCTCTAGTTTTATGATCCCTAAGGATTCATGTACTAACACATTCCCTTTTGTTCTTCGTAGGGTCGCCTGACTACTAAGGCATAGGTAAGTACCCTTCTTCTCAAAATCAAATGGAAAACAAATGGAGAATTTCCATCGCAAAAAAAAAAAAAAAAAAAAAAAAAAAAAAAAAAGAAGAACATTTAGTGTTTTTCTAGAAATAAGCAAAAAAAAATGGAAATTTTAAAAAAATTCCACAAAGTTTGCAAAAGTCTTCTTTACTTTTAAATTGTCCATCCACTCGGGCGGATCACTCATTTTGAATCAAAATTCCCTATGGAGATTAATCCACCCGATGATCTCAACACAAATGAAAGGCGATGTTACTTATGCCAAGCGAGAAACACTTAGGATGAGGAAAGGCAACCCATTTCCAAACATGTCCTTTCAGCACTCTGGGATTCGAGCGAAAAAGAAAACCCGTGTTGTTTAAGGTCAATGAATTCATTCGCAAGTGGTACATAGATCAAGATGATAAGAGGCATTTCTTTCCTCTATCATACACACTACATGTGACAATAGTTAGCCCATTTGAGCCTTTTAATGTGAAGAATTTTCTACAAAATACCCCTGTCAAGAACCACCCCACGATGGGGCAATTATGGAGGTTTGGGTTGACATTATTTGGAGAGGAAAGATGAGAAAGGTTTCTTTGCTCTCACTTGCATAAATCTTTTTGCGGTAACTTCGGTGAATTCTTATGGAAGCTCGAAGCATCCCAAGATGAAGAAGAGCATTCTTTCTCTACCCAAACACCTATACCCATTGCTTAAACCATATTGAGCGACTATTCATTTCTAAAACCCGAGTGGTGATTATCTCCCCACATTGGGGCAGGGCACATGATTTACCAATGCAATTGGTGTTTTTATGAGAATATGAAAAGCATCTCGAAAGTCCTAAGAGCTCAAAAAGTTCAAAAGAGCAAAAGTCAAGTGAAAATTAAGGGGCATGAAAAAGCGGTGTGCCTGGTAAAAGCAAGGCCAATGCCCGAAAAAAAAAAAAAAAAAAGGAGAGAGAGTGGAAGAAAAACAATTGCATCAAGAGGAATATCTCTGTGAAAACAAAAATGGCAAAAAAAAAAATGCATGCATTGAAAAGAAAATCATTGCAAATGCAAAAGCCATTATGTTAAGATGATTAGTCAAAAGACTTTCGAGACAATTTGAATTTTAAAAGTCAAGTGCTTAAAAAAAAAGAAAAAAAAAGGGGATGATATGGTAATGATGCCATGATAATCACCAACTCTCAAATCCCCCATCGACAAAAAGATCTAAGCCTTTTGAGCCTTTCACCGAACCAACATTACAACCTATTCCTAAAGTCTCTTCAGATTGGGATAATTCGAGTGGAAATTAGGATTTCTAAAGAAGATGCCGCTTGAAGAAGTGAGGGCAAGGTTGTCTTATCTCATCTTAAGGTTTCTTGACTTGTAAACTTGGCGAAGATGTCGATCAGTGATCAATTCATTTCATAGCCAATGATGCTTATCCATTGCTCAAACCATGACCAAACCTGCACTACGGTCCTTCTAAAAGACCTCTTAGATTGGTCAATGTGTACTTATTGCGAATGATTCAAAGCCTTGCACACTTTGGAAGAGTGAGATTGAGTGATCGGTTTATTTCCCACATGAATAGATGGGATCAAACAGCCATTTTCTTGAGAATATGCAAGAAGCCCTTTCGACTAGGTGTCCTCGCTTGGGCATACTTAATAGACCTTTCTCATAAGTTAAGGTCATTTCAACGGGGATTTTTCTCCCAAGGGAATTTGACGATTAATGATATCATCCGAGCGTGATGATAGTTTTGTGAGTTTGTCAAGTGGTCGGGATTAGTTTGATTTGTTTATGCAATCATTGCCTTCTCATTACCGATACACTTTTGATATTGTTTCTGATGACATGTGCTGAAATTGATCTCATCTAGTATGCTTTCGCTACTAGAATACTTGTTATAATGAATTCTATTTGATGTGCAGTACCCATTTCAGAATATTCTCAAATGACTGGTTCCTCCAAGTAAACCATGCATTTTCAAAAGGTTCTTGGTTATCCTTAAACCTTGCAATTTCAACGGGTTCATGGATTAGCCTTAAACCATGCATTTTCAAAAGGTTCTTGGTTATCCTTAAACCTTGCAATTTCAAAGGGTTCATGGATTAGCCTTAAACCATGCATTTTCAAAAGGTTCTTGGTTATCCTTAAACCTTGCAATTTCAAAGGGTTCATGGGTTAGCCTTAAACCATGCATTTTCAAACCATGCATTTTCAAAAGGTTCTTGGTTATCCTTAAACCTTGCAATTTCAAAGGGTTCATGGGTTAGCCTTAAACCATGCATTTTCAAAAGGTTCATGGTTATCCTTAAACCTTGCAATTTCAAAGGGTTCATGGGTTAGCCTTAAACCATGCATTTTCAAAAGGTTCATGGTTATCCTTAAACCTTGCAATTTCAAAGGGTTCATGAGTTAGCCTTAAACCATGCATTTTCAAAAGGTTCATGGTTATCCTTAAACCTTGCAATTTCAAAGGGTTCATGGGTTAGCCTTAAACCATGCATTTTCAAAAGGTTCATGGTTATCCTTAAACCTTGCAATTTCAAAGGGTTCATGGGTTAGCCTTAAACCATGCATTTCAAAAGGTTCATGGTTATCCTTAAACCTTATAATTTCAAAGGGTTCATGGGTTAGCCTTAAACCATGCATTTTCAAAAGGTTCTTGGTTATCCTTAAACCTTGCAATTTCAAAGGGTTCATGGGTTAGCCTTAAACCATGCATTTTCAAAAGGTTCATGGTTATCCTTAAACCTTGCAATTTCAAAGGGTTCATGGGTTAGCCTTAAACCATGCATTTTCAAAAAAAGTTCTTGGTCATCCTCAAACCATACACTTTACGGTTAGTGGGACTTCACCTTAAACCACAAGGTTAGTGGGGCGCCTTAAACCACAAGGTTCGTGGGGCGCCTTAAACCACACGGTTAGTGGGATTTAAACCACAAGGTTCGTGGGGCCGCCTTAAACCACACGGTTGCTAGTGGGACTGTCTCAAACCACACGGTTAGTGGGACCCCTTAAACCACAAGGTTAGTGGGGCCGCCTTAAATCACAAGGTTCGTGGGACCGCCTTAAACCACATGGTTAGTGGGACTGCCTTAAACCACAAGGTTCGTGGGACTGCCTTAAACCACAAGGTTCGTGGAACTGCCTTAAACCATACGGTTAGTGGTACTGCCTTAAACCACAAGGTTCGTGGGACTGCCTTAAACCACAAGGTTAGTGGGATTGCCTCAAACCACACGGTTAATGGGACTGCCTTAAACCACAAGGTTAGTGGGACTGCCTTAAACCACAAGGTTCGTGGGACTGCCTTAAACCACACGGTTAGTGGGACTGCCTCAAACCACACGGTTAGTGGGACTGCCTTAAACCACAAGGTTCATGGGACTGCCCTAAACCACACGGTTAGTGGGACTGCCTTAAACCACAAGGTTCGTGGGACTACCTCAAACCACAAGGTTAGTGGGACTGCCTCAAACCACAAGGTTCGTGGGGGCGCCTCAAACCACAAGGTTCGTGGAGCTGCGCTTTAAATCACACGGTTAGTGGTACTGCCTTAAACCACAAGGTTCGTGGGACTGCCTTAAACCACAAGGTTAGTGGGACTGCCTTAAACCACAAGGTTCGTGGGTATATCCTTAAACCACACTTTTCAAAGTATTCATAGGTACATCCCTAAACTACGCTCTTTACATTAAGCTCACTTGCATTTTCATTTTAATATTGTAAAAAAAAAAAAAAAAACAAAAAACAAAAAAATTAGGTGTTACCTTATCTTTGAAAGAAATCTCTTTGAGCTTCCTTCCAAAGAGGGGCAGTTGTTGACACCTAAATTTTAGTCCAAAAATCATTTCCGAAAAAAATGGGAACTTGTTTTTCCACAAAAATATTTCATGTCAAATTCTTGCATATAGATTATCTAGGTGTTTAGTATAGTTTTTTTAAATGGAATATGTTTTTCCTTAAAAAAATTATTAAAAAATTAAATTAAATATATTAAAAAAAGATAAAAAAAAAGATAAAAAAAAAAAAAAAAAAAAAAAAAGTTGGGGCCAATGATCTAAATGTGACTAGCCAAGCCTAGGAGGTCAAATTGGAATTAAAATGGCAAGTTGGGGCCAAAATGCAATTTTCAAAAGTTGAGGGACCAATTCGCAAATTTCGCAAAATTTCGCCCGAACCCTTAAATCATCATCTTGGTCACTAATTAAGTTGAAATTGAACTTGGGCCAGGTCGAATCAATCAAATTGGGCCAAAAGGACCAAATTTGCCTTGAAATGGGTATTTTCGGATAAGAAAATGGCCAACTTTGAGGACTTTTTGCAAAATTGAGTGAGTACAATTGCGAAAAATGGCCAAGATCTTAAACTACTATATATGAGCTTGCTAATTGATCAAAAAACGCAATCAAATTGATGGATTAAAGCACTCAAACGAGCTACCAAAACCCATCCCACGAGTTGGTCTCAATTCGGAGTTGCTGAGTAAGCAACTTGGTGGCCCCACCATATCCCACTCAGCCGCCCATCCAGCCTGATCTTTGCACGTGATTGAAGACCATAATGAGTAGTGCCAGTGGACGGAAATCGGCCAGGGATAAGCTGCTGAATGCACGGGAAAGTCGCAGCAAAACCCGCACACTCAACAGCTGCAAAATTTCAAAATTTTGGCTAGGTCAGAAAGTGGGTAGACTGCTCAGTTGGTGAGCTTGGCAGGTGGACAAAAAGCCAACCAAGGGATTGATGATTTCAGTGGATAACATCTACGAAGCATGCTCTTTTCAGGGACGAGAGAGAGAAGACGAGAGAGAGAGAGGAGAGAGCTCGGGATCGTTCCCCAAAGACACCTTCAGAAGCAACTCCAGAAAGCCAAACCCAGAAATTCCAGACCGACCTTGAGAGAGAAAAACGAAATTTTCATCCACTTGCGGCCAAAATTAGCCAAAACCTTCAACTAGAGAGTGAAACTTCGCTCAAAGAGCTTTCCATCCATAGGTCGCACGTCCCAAATGGAGTTCGGGAAGGTCTCCTAAAGCCCCCCGAAAATCACCCTCCTGGTGGTCCAAGAAATTCCGAAAATTTTTCTAAGTGTGGAGCCCGGTTGGTCACGAGTGAGGGAAAGTGAGTGTTTTTGAGAAATTTGAGAGACAAATGAGGAAATCCATGACTTACAAGCCAAACTAGAATACCTATAGTTTGGTTTTGTTTTAATTTGGCCAATAAAAGAGGTTCTAAAGCTTGATTTTGGAGGTTAATGAAAACCTTCGTTATCAGTTCTTTCTTTGCAGATCTTGTTTTCCAGTTGAAGAAGCCAACTTCCACGGGCCCCCGAGGATAATTTTTTGGTTTCTTGAGCGAAGCACCACTTGAAAGGGAAACTAAGAAGCAAGGTAAGCATCCTAGATGTATTTTCTTTTGAGTTTGAGTATGTTTTGATCATGAAAATCAAGAGGAAAAGCAGCCCGGAGGACTGATTTTCGAGGTGGAAATTTTTCTAAGTGTTGGAATCTCTTCAAGAGTTTTGCATGTGTGCTTCTTGGAGAGGTCGTTTTTTATGTGTTCAGTTGGTCATTCTCTGTGATGTTTGTTGCTTTTGAAAGCTCATGTTACCTACTTTCACTTGGATCAAGTAGTGTTTCCCTTAGATCTTGCATGTGATAAGTGTCGTTGCTTGAACATGGGCATGCAAACTGTTTGTTTGACTTGGGTTCAAACCCAGATTTGTGAAATCAGATCAAACCCGCATATTTGAGGATGATTTTAGCTTAGTTCTTTTGTGTTTTAAGTTATGATTTCTGTCTAATATTGCTCCTTGCATGTGGTAGTATAATCTTGATGCTTTAGTTCCACATAATATTGCTCATGGGTGAAGATTGAAGGCCGCAAACATGGCCCGCGAAGCTGTTTTGGGGTGATTTAATGCACGCTAAGTGTTCGATGAAATGCGCAAACCAAGTTTCGATCTTGAAACGGTCGATTTGAGCTCGGTTATTGTGATATTCATGTGCTGTGTTACTCCATGTTAGCATAGATCGGTTTAAGGAATTATTATTAATATTTTTAAAAAAATAATAAAAAAAAAAATATGAAAATTTCAAAAATATGAAAAAATGTTGGATGTTATCAAATTAAGCCAAAAATGACATCTAGGAGATTTTCCTAATTTTATAAAGTCATTTTTCCTAATTAAATGATATTTTGGTATTTTAGAACCATTTTTGTAAACAATCTATTATGCGTAGATTAAAATTAATTAGAGTAATTGCATGCATTTAGAGTAATTCCATGCATATTTAAATTCCCATTTTTGCTCATGGGGGTCCCGTCCCGGGCGTGATAACAAGGCCATGTAATATTATTTGCCCGACTTGTATCGGGTCTTTCTTTTCCGCATTATTTTCAAGTTATTTCAATTTCTTGGATGTTTACTTATGCACTGCTTTTCATTAATTTGAGTGTAAATTTCTCTTCTAAATTATGCTAGGATTAGTCTAGACATTAAGGAAAACAAACCTACAAAAACATTTGCATGGACACTTAGTGGTTTCATAAATATTATAATTGGTAATCAAGAATGTGTGGCCATTTAGATAAATAACTTTTCAAGTTAGTGGTACCGCAAGGGCGCTAATAGAAACATTAGCGTAAACAAGTCCCCGTTCCTAGAAATCTCTGGTTGCGTAGGAATCGAGACAACACTCCCGTGTCTTGATTGGTTTCTAGCCGACCCCAATAGGCTAGTGGCGACTCCTAGAAATACATAGGTTGTTAAGAACTAAAAAACAAAATCCAACGTCGCGCGAGGTATGGGCTTGGGAGAGCCCGCGCCTAGTCTAGGGACATTGGTCCGCCTCTTTAGGCAAATACCCCTAAACCTTCTTCTTTTTCCCCGGACGGAAAAAAAGAGGTCGTGACAGAACTGTTTCCATCAAATTCGGCAAGGAAAAGGAAGAAAGTCCTTCTATCTTCCGGACCCTCTTCATGATTGAACCATGTGTTCCCCGAATCAATTTCCGAGCGATCCAAAAAAGCTTGTTCGACACTTTAACAGTGATGGACATCCTGTCCATTACTATAAAGACAAGTATGGTAATTGTTTTTGGGATCCTTTTTGCCAATGTTCCTATTGTACAAATTCTCCTGATGAGGTAAATCCACATGATAGACCTCCACCTCGACGGAAAAAGCCAAAGGATAAGGTGTACCAAAGATACTTAAACGAAGACTCCTTCGTAGATACTCTTGGTGAATGCGATAAATACCAGTTCATGGTTTTTTATGCACCACCTTCACCACCAGAATTCAGCACTACATCCCAAGTTTCACCAGATCCACCAAGATCACCTCCACCATCTCCTCCTCAGAAAAAACAAGCTCTCTCCCCGTTCTATAAGCCAATCCTAAAGTGGGCCAAGAAGCACTCCTACCCACTTGAAGCTCCAGCAGAAACACCACCCATTTCTTCCATTGCCATGTTTCATGACACTGACTTTCCCCCTCTTGTCAGAGAAACTTCTAAACTCTCGTTTCCTGCCCCAGAGGAATTCATTGATCCACAAGGCAGATACCGCCATGTTCCTAAAATACCTACCCCCACTGATGTGGATGAACATGGGAGACAGAGGAAGACTCCAACTGCTGAAGCTGTTCTAAATTGGCAATCAGAAACTCTGTTAGCACAAAACAATGCTTTCAAAGCGATTGATTCTAAGATTGGAATTGTGCAACAAGATCTTCGAAAGTATGATGAGACCACCAAGAAAATGGTTTCTGAGTTCCAGAAGAGGCTAAATGCCTTGGAATCGGGACAACGTCTAGGCTATTATCATTTGGAGAGCCCAAAACCGGAGATAGAAAAGCTCAAAAGACAAATCCAACTCCTTGAAGAAGGAAGGTTCAGACCTTTTGATCCATTAGCAACTCCAGTAAGAACTGGATACTTACCTCCACCACCCCAGACGTCTATCTTTGCTGCCATTCCAGAAGATCCTTTCAGAAAAGAACCAGATATGGCAGAAGTATGAAATCGCCTCAAAGAGTTGAATCGAATCCAAAAGGAAAGAGGAAAAGAGAAAATTCCTGTAGAATCATGTTCGGTTGTCATAAGAGAAAGGCCAGATCAGATGATGCTAGCAAATCCATTAGAATCATTTCTAAAGGATTTGAGTATCCAAGAACATCCTGATCCTACCTTTCCAAATGATCAGACTCTATTTCCAGCCGAACAAACTATTCCTACCACCTCTGATACTGAATCCAATCTAGTATCCTTTTCATCCTCTTCATCCTTTTCAATCCCTGAAGATGATTCCCTTCCTATAGCACCAGTAACTTCATCTATATTCATGGCTGACCCTCTAGATCAGGAAATGAAATCAAATTACTCCGACCCAGAGATTGTTCAGAACAATCCAAGACACCATGTGTCCATGGCATCAAAACAGTTTTTCACCATCAATGATATCCCCTACCATAAATGGCCAGAAAGATTTGAGGAATTTCATACTTGGTTGAACACTTAGTCCATCACCAACCATGATATGAATGATGTCCTTTACAATTTTGTCACAAGGTTCACAGGAAGCCTTAAACTTTGGTGGAAATCAATGTCAGAACAAGACTAGATTCATTTTCTGATGTCACCAGATTTTAGCCATGCTATTACACTCTTATATCATTTGGGAAAACACACTGACCTCATAGAAATGAAAAGAAGAGAATTTTTCGAAAGAAAATGTTGCTCCTTCCAGAAAAAACACCTTGATAAGCATTATCGAATAATGCTTCACTTTTTTATCGATTGGAGCCGATTAAAATCGAAACATGTTTTCCGACTTCCATCCCTAAAGAACTATCCCGGATGGTTGAAAGATCTTTTTTTTGAAGACAGAAGAGAGTACAGGATATTCCCTTGGGAGAAATACAACAAGAAATCCATCTATGCCTTGAAGAAATATGCCTAAAGCGCCAGATGGTCCGCTCCTACATCACAGATGATAAAAGCCTTGAGACAGCTCCTCGCACTCGCCGAGTTAAAAATCAAATGTTCCAAGCAAGGCGTGATGGTACTTGTGGTAAGTTTTCTCAGAAAAAGAAACACTTCAAGAAGTTCTGGATGAAAAAGTCCAAACATGGCCACAAGAACTTCAGAAGAAAAAAGAAATTGTGATACCTACGCAAAAGGAAGGATCGTACAGGCCATAAAAAGTCAAATCGTCGCTTCATCTTCAATAAAAAATGACACTTTGCCAAAAACGGTCCCCAAGCCAGAAAATGTCAACACCATTTGATACATCAAATTGAGAACGAAACAGGTATTTCTCTTGAAAATGATGATATCGAATCATTGTTCTCTGGCGATGAAGAGCCATCGAACAAACTCTTTGTGTCATTCCGTGTTATCACACTTCCGGTGAAACCGATTGATTCGAATCGAAGACATTTTCACATATTACCCACATCTGCAGAACCAAGCCTTGACATATTTTCAAGTCAGACTCACTGTCCCCATTTCCCTGTAAAAATCATCACCTCAAAGTTTGCTAAGCCTATCACTGTTATTGCCCTCATTGATACCGGAGCAAGTTGTTCAATTTTGGATACCAAAATCCTTTCTAAAGAATATTGGACTCCTTATATCCGATATTTCAACTCTGCCTCAGGAAATACTTTCTCCACAAATGTGAGAACCACTCTTGTAACTGTTCAGTTCTTCCCCCAGTGTTCTATAACCACAAAAATCTTTGGATCCAATCTTCCCTACAAAGACCTAATCATTGGTTGGGACATTATTACTCAGATCTCACAACTTCACATCATTCTGGAAAAGGTCTTAGGTATAAAGACCAATTCTACGAGTTCGTCAATATTCGAGACTCTTTTCCATTCGAGATGAATCTATTAGACCCAATCATGCAAAAATTGTTAGAATCTTGTTGAATCCCATTCGGAATTTGCTCAAAAGTGTTCCCATCCCTTATGGGAAAACCCAGAGTTCTTTGTTCGCCTTCCTTTCAAGAAGAATGAAGATATGAATCCAACCAAGGCGAGTCACATGGGAATGAAGTCAGAACACTTGGCTTTAGCCCAAAGGGAATGCTCAAAACTATTGCAACAAGGCCTTATTGAAATCTCCAACTCTGAATGGGCTTGTGAAGCCTTCTATGTCAATAAGCGTGCTGAGCAGAATAGGGGAAAAATGAGATTGGTAATCAACTATCAACCTCTCAACCTTTTTCTCCAAGATGATAAATTCCCTTTACCATCCAGAGTTTCCCTCTTTACTTGGTTAACAAATGCCCACATTTATTCCAAATTCGACCTCAAAGCCGGATTTTGGCAAGTGGGCATCCATCCTAGAGACATATTCAAAACAGAATTCTATATTCCGAACCAGCACTTCCAGTGGAAAGTTATTCCTTTTGGCCTAAAGGTAGCACCATCCCTTTTCCAAAAGGCCATGTGTCGTATCTTCCAACCAATTCTCTCAAGTGCTATAGTATATATCGATGATATCCTACTCTACAGCCCTGATGAGCAATCGCATTGCCAACTTCTCAAGCAGTTTGCAGAAATCGTGAAAAAGCATGGCATCATGCTCTCTCAAAGAAAGATGAACATTGCCCTGACAGAGATTGAATTTCTTGGTATGCACCTTAACAAAGGTACATACTACCTAGGGCCACATATTGCTCAAGAATTATTGAAGTTTCTTGAAGATAACTTCACCACAAAACAAGTTCAGCAATTCCTTGGGATAATCAATTATCTTAGGGATTTTGTCCCAAATATTGCAAAGCTCCCGATTCCTTTGCAATCTATCTTTGAAGAAGAATCCCCCACTTTGGGAAAAATTTAGACAAAAACGTCGGCGAGCTTAAGGAGATAATGCGAAATCTCCCACCATTATAAATACCATCAACGGGAAAAGAATTCTTCAAGCGCGCCATTGATGAATGCGGGCAGCCATCCTGCTTGAAGAAATTGATGGTAAGAGACACCTTTGTGCTCACAAAAGTGGAAAGTTTTCTCAAGCTGAAATGCATTACCATTCCACTTTCAAAGAAATCTTAGCAGTAAAAAATGGAATCAAGTTTGAATTCCATCTCATCGGCCATCACTTCTGGTGGAATTAGACATGGCATCTTTTCCTCAGATGACCAAGTTCAAACAGAAGCAGATCCCAAATTTTCAACTGCTTCGATGGGTCGAATGGTTTTCAAAATATTCTTTTGAAACCAAACACATTCCCGGAAAAAAGAATGTGCTTGCTAACTTCTTGTCAAGACCAAAGGCACCAGCTAAAATCAACATGTACATCAAAAGACCTACTTTCCACATGCTTAATCATGGCATAAAATACAAGATTGAGAAGATCAAATATTTGCCAAGCTGGAAATATCCCAGGAGATTATTGAACAAATCCAGAATGACAATCTCACTGAAAATCTGGAAAACCTCATGTGGCAATGCCACACAGATCTGTTTAGATTCAATGAAGGTTCAATTCTTTATCCTTGTTGATTAAATTCGAAATATCCATTCATACATCCTCTTATCTAGAAAGAAGATGATTCCCCTGATTAGCTCAAGACGCTATTATTGTACTTAACCAATAAGTACTTGATAGCTATTGAAATTCCAACTAGAAGATTCATTGCCAACCTCACCAGAATATTCTTGCTCGGGAGAAATATTGAAAGAGAAAGTGATCAAAATCTTTTAGACTTTCTCAATTGGTTCTATCCTCCTACTCATTGGAAACATCTTTTGGAGAAAGAACTAAGAACCACGACACCAAATCTTGAAGTCCATACTATCCTGTTTTTCCGACGTCCATGGCATTTTTTCAGAAATAATGGCAACATCATTAATGCCCCATTGGAAATAGGAACAACATCCTACAAACCCCATTTGGACAGCAGAGAAGCTCGGATTCACAAATCTTATTCAAGATCTGTTAGATCTTGTGAACACCAGTACCGAGAACTCCAGAGAATTTTGTGCTAAGAAAACAAAACCATTCCTAAAGATATATGGAATTATAATGTACTTACTGCATGGGATCATTATGACCTAGCACCAGAAGCTAAGGAAGCACTCAGACAATTCAGACAAGCTGCGTCATCCTAAGATAATGAAATGACAGGTGCATATGACATTGTCCAATCCACTCAGGACCCCTACGCACTATAGGGAGGTCCTCTTTCCCAAGATCCCTATGACCAAGGACCATCGTCCTTTTCTCACATGGACACTTCCTACTATGCACATCCATCCAATTGGCCTCAACCAAGCATTCATGCCGACACTACAGAAGATGACAATACAAACTGGGCTCAAGAAGAAGCATCCCACTGGGCTCATGAGGAAGCATCCTCATCACATCAGCTAAAATAGATCCTCTCACCAGAAGACCTTGAAGCTCTTGAACAAAAATATGAGAAACATCTTCTAGCAACAGCACACAACTCAGATGACTCGGACTATGACTACAATGCTCGTGACGGACGAGACCGCTGAAAAGCCGATGTCCGTACAATTTCACTGTAGCAAAGTAATGTTCACTTTTACTGTAGCACTAGGCTAGGGAAAGTACTATTCACAGTACAGTTACTGTTCATTGTCACGCCCCGAACCCCGAGAGCGCCAACATCCCACCATGGTCATTCAAATACGACGTTCCCAGGTTAAGTCGCCGACCCAATCAGTTCTTTAATGCGCATGGGGAAGCAAATAATAAAACTCCTGACAATAAAATATGGGATAGAAAAGCAGGAAGCAATTTCACAACAGTACTGTCCTACGACCTACAAGTCAGACACGTTCTCCAAGGCTCCAGACTTCACCTCTCGTAACTCCTTAAGGCCAACCAAAGCGATGCGGTCGCTCTGTCCTGAGGGACACCGAAAATGTTGGCCCACAACGGGGTGAGACATCGTCTCAGCAAGTTCAACCCCCTAAATTCCTATTAGAAAGAAAATACACCCCGGATGGCCTAGCCACATCACACAGAAGACTTACCTCGTCTTAATTCCTTCCTGCAGGTTAGCACAATTTATATCACACACGATCAGGTAATAATAAGAATTCAAACAATTGGAATGCCAAGACTTTCATAGAAACCATAGATGCACTCGGCACGCATTCCAATTATTATTCTCTGCCACACAAGAGCATAGCCTACTCGTAATTTAGCTATCTTCTGACATTAATGCCAGGCATCGCCTCCCCCCCTTGGAGCGCGGCTTCGTCACTACGTCGACGGCATTCCCGAAGGAGCATAGATCTAGTTGGCCTAGCCTCTACTGCGATCCGAGCCACGTCACTACAACGACGGCAATCCACAAAGAATACGGGTCTAGTTGGCCTAGCCTCTACTGCGACCCGAGCCACGTCACACACTGACGGCAATCGAAGGAAACACAAGTCCAGTTGGCCTAGTCTCTACTGCGACCCGAGTCACATCACACACTGACGGCAATCAAAGGAAACATAGGTCCATTTGGCCTAGCCACTACTGCGACCCGAGTTTTTTTTTTTCAATCAACACACGTCAAATCAATACTGACCCTCGGACACTCCGCATTTCATTCACATACTCCAATTACGGTAGTAATCCTTAAAAAAAAAAAAATCCAATTCTTGCATCAAAATCCAACACTTGGGTTTTTATGGCTAAAAACCCTATTTATCACAATCAACACTCAAATTGCCACATCCATTCATCAAATTCAAATTATAAATGCACAAACGATCGGCAGACGAAATTCTAAGCAATTGAGGTCAAAAATAATTTTTCGAGTTTTTTTAAATAATAATAATAATCAACACTCAATTTGCCACATCCATTCATCAAATTCAAATTCTAAATGCACGGCGACGATCGGCGACGAAATTCTAAGCAATTGGGATCAAAAATAATTTTCGAGTTTTTTTAATAAATAATAATATTTTAATGATTTTCGGAATATAATATATTATTCCATTTTCCAGAATTTCGAAACATTAAAATAAATCACAAATAAAACCATTTTAAGTCACATCAAGGCTTATATTAAATAAACCTACTTAACTTTAAATTAAACATACTTAAAACTAATTAAATCTCTTAATCCAAATAACACTTAAATAAACTAAACTAACCACCTAAACATAGTTAGCTTAGGCTAAGCACATTTAGGGCATCATTAACCCTCTAATCAAGATTTAGTGAGCTAAACTCAACGGATTAGCGAGCCGAGCACGCCAAAACGACGGGATCGACGCGAGGATCGACTTTCCTCAAGGCGGGCCGAGCATCCGGGCTCGGGAAGCCGGCCAAAACAGGCCAAGACCGAGCTGCCATACCCATTTCTTGTAGCTGCTGTCCATGGCTAAAAAAAGATAAGATAAGCTTGGGTTAAGGCGAGGATGGGTCAGGGGAAGGTTGAGGAGTCGAATCGGACCAAGGCGGGACCGAATGGTGGCCGGAGGGAGCTTCGGCAAAGGCCCGAGCTGCTGAAATGTGGCTGGTGCGCGGACGAGGGCGGCGTTGAGCGGAGGTTAGGCGTGCGGGCGGCGTGCGCACGGTCGGGCGGAGTGGCGGCAGCGACGGACGAACGGCGAAGCTCCGGCGACGACGGCAAGCGGCGGACGAAGGGGGTCGCACGGCTGGTTCGGTCGAAGCTTCCTCCCTCCCTTGCCAAATTCGAAATCCAAGAAGCAAGGTTGAAGATGATGGTGATTGAAGTGAAATCTCAACTTTTCAAGAGCAAATCTTCACCCTCCACTTGTCACCATCCTAGCCATTCTTGTTCCACTCCATGACATCACTTGTGATGTCACAATCCACTAACTCCAACCTCCCACAACCTTATTCCAATAGGTTCAATTTCATTTTCCGCCGTGGCATAAAATCTTGTACATCTAATTCTTCAATTCTCTTCTAATTGAACCAAATTGAAATCCGTAAAATTGATCCAATGTTACCACACTTCAATTCACATAATCACTTGACCATAGAATTAGATCCCAAAAGCACGACCAAAAGCGGGCCTACTAATTTCTCGAGCCAAATTAACCATACTTTAATTATTTTGCCGAAAAACTCGGTTTTGCATGAAAAATCTTCTGAAGATGAGTCAATGTTTCTAAAATGATTTGTGACACCATGACTTCCAATTTCTGAATTCGATCTCAATTTCACGGTTAATTTCACTCTGGCACGATATTAGTGCGTCATGATCTACCGGGTAACTTTTAGAAATTTTCGTGCATTTGACCTGTGGTTGATCAATTCAAGCTACAATGTACATCTTTGACACATTGGCGACTCTCGGTTGTCGAGATAATCTCAAGGTTTCAAACACGGACACGGGGTGCCCAAACGACGAAAAAGGCGGCGGTGCCGATCGACAAGAATTGTGCGATCGGTGGAATCACCCACACTCGATCACATGCCTCTATCGAGTCGACCTATCTCCGGTCTCTAATCGATTTTTAACTGTGCCGTAATGACCCTTGCAGATCAACTCGGTCGAAAGGTCGTTTCTTGGTCAAATTCTCGAGTCCGATGCCTTAGAATTTCTTAATGGCTTCACCCGATAGACTAGTTATCCCATGAGTGATCAGTTCAGGGAAAAGAACTATATGCGTGCAGATGAAATGCCCATTTCAATTTATTGAAAATATAATTGGAAATTCGGGATGTCACAGTTCATAGTGTGCGAATAATTCCCTCCCGGAAATTTACGGTGCCTCTGTTTGTTTCCGGACCCATGAGCTTGGTCCTTGTTTGCTTGTGACCTCTTATTGTCTATATAAGGCAAGCCATCACCAACCATGATTCAAATGATGTTCTTTTCAACTTTGTCACAAGATTCACAAGTAGTCTCAAACTTTGGTGGAAATCAGTAGGTGGACAAGACCAAATCCATTTTCTTTGCTCACCAGATTTTAGTCATGCCATCACCCTTTTATACCACTTTTTTGTGGGAAAACCTACTGATCTCATTGAGATAAAAAGGAGAGAATTCTTTGAAAGAAAATGCTATTCTCTCCACAAGAAATACCTTAATAAGCATTATCGAGAAATGCTTAAACTTTTTTACCAGATTAGAGCTGATCCAAATTTAAAGCATGTCTACCTAACTTCCATCCCCAAAGAATTATCTCAAATGGTTGAGAGATCCTTTTTTGGAAAACAAAGAAGAATACAGGAAATTCCGTTGGGAGAAATCCAACAAGAAATCCATTTGTACCTTGAAGAATTGTGTTTAAAGCACCAAATGGTCCAAACTTACATTACAGATGACGGAGAACTTGAAACAGCATGTTCTCGTCAGAAGCTAAAGATCAAATGCTCCAAGCGTGATTACGATGGTACTTGTGGAAAAGCCTCTCGAAAAAAGAAGCATTTCAAGAAGTTTTGGATAAAGAAATCCAAACATGGCCCCAAGAACTTCTGTAGAAAGAAGAAATGGCGATACCTACGCAAAAGAAAAGATCACACAGGTCACAAGAAATCAAATTGATGCTTCATCTGCAACCAAAAAGGACACTTTGTCAAAAATTGTCCTCAAGCAAAGAAGGGCCAGAATCGTTTGATACATCATATAGAGAATGAAACAAGCATTTCTCATGAAACAGGCATTTCTCTTGACAATGATGATATCGAATCTTTATTCTATGCTGATAAAGAACTATCCGAATAGACCCTTTGTGTCATCCCTTGTTACCAAACTCCTAGTGAATTCAGATTCTGAAGACATTTTTCATATATCTCCCACTTCTTCAGAATAAAGCCATGATATATTTTCAAGCCAAACTCATTGTCCCCATTTCCCTGTGAAAATCTTCACTTCAAAGTTTACCAAACCTATCAATGTAATTGCCCTCATAGATACTGGAGCAAGTTGTTCAATTTTGGATACTAAAGTTTTTCCTGAGGAATATTGGACTTCTTATGTCATATATTTCAACTCTGCCTCAGGAGACACTTTCTTCACAAATGTCAGAACTACTCCAGTAACTGTCCAGTTTTTCCCTCAGTGTTCTATAACCACAAAAATCTTCGGATCCAGTCTCCCCAACAAAGATTTGATTATTGGTTGGGACATTATGACTCAGATTTCACAGCTTCGTATCATTCCTGGAAAATGCCTTAAGTATAAAGACCAATTCTCTGAATTTGTCAATATCTAAAGACTTTTTTCCATTCAAATGAGTCTGTTAGATCCGATCATACAAAAGTTGTTGGAATCTTGTTCAGAATCCCACTCTGAATTTGCCTAGAAATGTTCTCATCCTCTATAGGAAAATCTAGAATTCTTTGTTCGTTTCCCTTTAAAAAAGAATGAAGATATTAATCCAACAAAGGCAAATCATATGGGAATGAAGCCAGAACACCTAGTTTTGGCCCAAAGGGAATGCTCAGAACTATTGCAATAAGGCCTTATCGAAATCTCCAATTCTCAATGGGCTTGTGAAACCTTTTATGTCAATAAGCGTGCCTAGCAAACCAGGGGAAAAATGAGATTGATAATCAATTACCAACCTCTTAATCTTTTCCTACAAGATGATAAGTTCCCTTTACCATCTAGAGATTCCCTCTTTACTGGTTTGACCAAGGCCCACATCTATTCTAAATTCGACCTCAAAGTTGGATTTTGGCAATTGGGCATCCATCCTGAAGACAGATCTAAGACAGGATTTTGTATTCCAAACCAACACTTCCAGTGGAAAATTCTCCTTTTTGGCCTAAAAGTAGCACCATTTCTTTTCCAAAAGGCCATGTGTCGAATTTTCCAACCCATCCTATCAAATGCGGCAGTATATATTGATGATATCCTGCTCTACAGTTCTAATGAGCAGTTGCACTGCCAACTCCTTGAGCAATTTGCAGACATTGTAAAGAAGCATGGTATTATGCTTTCTCAGAGAAAGATGAATATTGTCCAGACATAAATTGAGTTTCTTGGTATGCACCTCAACAAAGGTACATACTATCCAGGGCCACACATTGCTCAAGAACTATTGAAGTTTGCTCAAGATAACTTCACCACCAAACAAGTTCAGCAATTTCTTGGGATAATCAATTATCTAAGGGATTTTGTCCCAAACATTGCAAAACTACTTATTCCAATCCAGTCAATGCTAAAGAAGAATCCCCCACCTTGGGGAAAATCTCAAACTAAAGCAGTTGCTGAATTCAAGGAGATTATGCAGAATCTCCCACCATTGAAGATACCATCAATTGGCAAGAGAATTCTCCAAACTGACACCGGTGATGAATATTGGCGGCCATCCTCCTTGAAGAAATTGATGGTAAGAGACATCTCTATGCCTACAAAAGTGGAAAGTTCTCCCAAGCTGAAATGTATTATCACTCCACTTTTAAAGAAATCTTGACGGTGAAAAATGGAATAAAAAAGTTCGAATTCCATCTCATCGGCCATCACTTCCTAGTAGAATTAGACATGGCATCTTTCCCTCAAATGACCAAGTTCAAGCGAAGGCATTCCAAACTCCCAACTACTTCGATGGGCTGAATGGTTTTCAAAATACTCTTTTGAAACCAAACATATTCCTGGAAAGAAGAATGTGCTTGCTGACTTCTTGTCAAGGCCAAAAGCACCAGCCGAAATCAACATGTACATCAAGAGACCTGCTTTCCATATACTCAATTATGGAGTAAAATACAAGATTGAGAAGATAAAAGATTTGTCAAGCTGGAAATATCCCTAGGAAATTATTGAACAAATCTAGAATAACAGTCTCACTGAGAACCTTGGAAACCTCATGTGGCAATACCACACAGATCTGTTTAGACTCAATGGAGGTTCGATTCTTTATCATTTTGGATTAAATACAGATTATCCGTTCGTACATCCTCTAATCTGGAAGGAAGATGATTTCCCTAATCAACTCAAATGATTATTATGGTACTTAACCAATAAGTACTTAATAGCTATTGAAGTTCCAACCAGAAGATTCATTGCCAACCTCACCAGGATATTCTCACTCGGCAAAAATATTGAAAGAGAAAGTGATAAGAACCTCTTAGACTTTCTCAATTGGTTCTATCCTCCTACTCACTAGAAATACCTCTTGGAGAAAGAATTAAGAACCATGACACCAAATCCTGAAGTCCATACCATCTTGTTATTCTGACACTCATGGCATTTTCTCAGAAATAATGGTAACATAATTAATGCCCCACAAATTGCAGGAACCACATCCTACAAACCTCACTTAGACAGCAGAGAAGCTCGGATTCACAAATCTTATCCAGGACCTGCTGGATGTTGTGAACACCAATATCGAGAACTCCAGAGGATTTTGTGCCGGGAAAACAAGACTATTCCTGAAGATGTATGGAATTATAATGTACCCACTGAATGGGATCATTATAGTCTAGCACCAGAAGCCAAGGAAGCATCCGCATCTACATCACATCAGCTGAACCAAATCCTCTCACCAGCAGACCTTGAAGCTCTTGAACAAAAGTATGAGGAACATCTTCTAGCAACAGTACACAGCTCAGATGACTCGGACTATGACTACAATGCTCATGACGGAAGAGACCGTTGAACAATGCCACTGTCCTTACAAGTTTACCGTAGCAAGTTCTTGTTCACTTTTACCGTGATAGGCTAGGTAAATCACCATTCACCTTTATCCTTTGTTCATAGCCGTGCGAATAATTCCCTCCCAAAAGTTTCCGGTGCCTCTGTTTGTATTCGGACCCATGAGCTTGGTCCTTGCTTGTGTGTGACCTCTTATTGTCTATATAAGGCAAAGAGGGTGTATTGTGTTGGACAGAGTCCCTTGAGTAAAGTGAGTGTTTTGTGAAAAACTCTCTATGGCTTTCTAAAACTCCTATTCTTCTCCAGCCTGGTAGGTTCCTCTGAGAAATGCAACTCGGGTCGGTTAAAAACGTTATCATCCTGGCATCTCTAAGTGTCTCTAGGCTCTGAACTAAAGGGCAGAGTGGTTTTCTTGCTAAAAGGCTGTCCCTGAAGGGCTTGAACAAGGTGTTCGCCCACTGCGGGAAGGCATACTTGCAGGAGACTGAAATTTAATTAGAGAATGATGAGAGGGGAAAAAATAAAAAAGAAATTAGTTAATAAAAGAGAGGAAAATAAAATAAAATAAAATAACAAATAAAATAAAGTAAGCAAGAGTGTCACGAGAGATTTTTACCATCTTCGTTTTTAAAATTTTTTATTCATTTTTACTAATGTGTCGTTTATACCAAACAATGTACATGATATGATGTGAATATATCCGACTTTATTAATGGATCTAGACTTAGAACCAGGGAAAACAGAGTCAGTTTCCAACAAGTATGCCTTCCCTCTATAGGCGAACCTCTCGTTCAAGCCCCTCTGGGACAACTTTTTAGCAAAAAAACACTCTGATCTTTAGTTCAAAGCCTAGAGACACTCAAAGATGCTAAGATGGTAATATTTATAATAACCCGAGCTGCATTTCTCAGAGGATCCTAGATGAGTTTAGAAAGCCATTGAGAGTTTACAAAACACTCACTTTACTTCAAGGGACTTTGCCCCACACATTACATCATCCTTGCCTCTTATAGACATTTGGAGGTTACACGCAAACAATGACCATGTTCACGGGTCCTGAAACAAACAGAGGCTTCGGAAAATCCAAAATTATTTTCGGTAATATGAACAGTGACAATGAACAGTAATTTCCCTAGCTTACTGCTACAATAATGCTACAGTGACTTGCTACAGTGTTCTGCTACAATCAGTGGTCTCATCCATCGTGAGCATTGTAGTCATAGTTTGAGTCATCAAAATTATGCATTTCTTCCATGAGATGTTCCTCATTTTTTTGCTCAAGTCCTGCTAGTGAATCTGGTGAGAGAATTCAGGTATTTGCCTCGTTTGATGAGGATGCTTTCTCATGATTCCTGAAAGTCCCTGTAGTGTCGGTAGGAATGTTTGGTTGATGCCAATTGAATGGTTGAACATAGTAAGATGTGTCTATGCCTAGAGATAAGGACAAAAGTTCTTGATCATAGGGGTCTTGAGAAAGAGGACCTCCCCATTGTGCATAAGGGTCTTGAAAAGACTGTGCAAGGTCATCTGTGTCTGTCATTTCTTGCTCCTATGATGATATAGCTTGTCTGAATTCCTCGAGTACTTCATTGGCTTTTAGTGTAAGGCTATAATGATCTCATGCAATGGGTACATTATAGTTCCATACATCTTCAAGAATAGTTTTATTTTCCTGACACAAAACTCTTTGGAGTTCTCGATACTGGTGTTCATAGCAACCAACAAGTCCTGAAAAAGATTTGTAAATATGAGCTTCCTTAAAGTGCGGCTGAGGTTTATAGGATGTGGTTCCTATAGTCTGTGGAGTATTGGTGATGCTATCATTATTTTTTACAAAAGCCCATGGTCGTCGGAAGAATAGAATGGTGTGGACTTCAAGGTTTGGTTGGATGATTCTCAATTCTTACTGTAAGAGCTGCTTCTAGTGAGTAGGAGGATAAAATCAATTAAGAAATGCCAAGAGATTTCTGTAACTTTCCCTTTCAATGTTTCGACCGAGTCTGAATATCTTGGTGAGGTTGGCAATAAATCTTCTTGTTGGAATTTCAATAGCTATTAAGTACTTATTGGTTAAGTACCATAATAACCATCGGAGTTGATCAGGGAAATCATCTTTCTTCCAGATGAGAGGATGTATGAACGAATAGCTGGAATTTAATCCAAAAGGATAAAAAATTGAACTTCTATGGAGTCTAAATAGATCTGTGTGGCATTGCCACATAAGGTTTTCTAGATTTTGAGGCTATCATTCTAAATTTGTTCGACAATCTCCTAGGGGTATTGCCAGCTTGGCCAATCTCGTATTCTTTCAATCTCATACTTTTTATTATGGTGAAAAGTATGGAAAGCATGCCTCATGATGTACATGTTGATCTCTGCTGATGCTTTTGGTCTTGACAAGAAGTTAGCAAGCACGTTCTCTTTCCCAGCAATGTGTTTGGTTTCAAATTAGTATTTTGAAAACCATTCAGCTCATCGAAGAAATTGATGGTAAGAGACACATGTGTGCTTACAAAAGTGGAAAATTTTCACAAAGCTGAAATGTATTATCATTCCACTTTCAAAGAGATCTTGGCAGTGAAAATGGAATCAAAAAATTCGAATTCCATCTCATTGGTCATCATTTCCTGGTAGAATTGGACATGTCATCTTTTCTCTGGGGGGGTCTCAGCCTCAAAAGACGTCTTGAGAGGTGAGAGGAGTCGCAGCGGTTATAAAGCAAGCCAAAGGGCTTCTCCCAAGCGATGTGGGACAGCTAAGATCCCTTAGCATGCATCCGGATCCACCTTAACTTGGCTCTGATGCCAATCTGGGGGGTCTCAGCCTCAGAAGACGTCTTGAGAGGTGAGGGGAGCCGCAGCGGTTATAAAGCAGGCCAGTGGGCTTCTCCCAAGCGACGTGGGACAGCTAAGATCCCTTAGCATGCACCTGGATCCACCTTAACCAAATAGTGAATAGGATATATGAATATGATATATCAAAATTCCTTGAATTTTATATCCTATCCTATCTAGTTCTATCCTGATTAGAAATTCGGACGACCAAACGTAACCGTAGTGAATTAAAAACAATCACATAAGCATTTCAAATGAAAATGGAAAGTTAGACTTCAAATTATTACATTAAGTTATTGGTGCATTTGATAGGGGATGATAGAAAGTTTTTGGCTCTTGAATCAAATACCACTTGTTCAAATCTCATCAATTGTGTGCAAATTATTCTTTGTTAATGTAGCTTGCACATGCAAAAAGCCCCAACTTAATTGATTCATGGGACTTGCAGTGTGGTTTACGGGGTTCGAGATATTGAGGCCTTTGCACTCATTAACTTATAAAAAATAGTTCATTTATCTTTGCCGGTACAATGACTCTCTCTTTCCAGATGAGAAAGACATTCCATTCATTGAACTCACGAAATGAAGAGGAAAGATGAAATTTATGATGATCAAATGACAATGGTTTCACGACCTCCTACTTAATTAATTCGAGCCGCATGTGCTCGCAACCAAGGAAGGCGATTGGACCAATAATGAACATTCAAATCACAATCATCATGGAACCTTGACAATCGCGAATGGAGCAAATTAAGTAGAATGGGTTGAGCTTGCTAGGCTGAGATTGCCAGATAACTCGATTAGGTTGCACGGTGGACGGACTACAATGATGTAGTGAGGAAATATTAAATTTAGATGGTCACAAGATTAGTGGTCACTTTCTTTTACAAATAATTTGAGCGTCATTCACTATGACATGTTAAAGACACTTACGAGGAGGAGCCATGTTGGTCACAAATTGGGTGTCCGAGATGCTACTAATGACCACAAAATCAATGTAACGCTGGATGAAGCATATATATTATATCCCGGAGTAAGTGAAGTTTATACACTTTTGAAGATCAAAGACTATCGAGGGTTAATTAGGGGGAAAACACAAAAAAAAAGTTATAAACCTACTAAATTAGTAGCAATTTAGTCATAAACATTTCAATTTGATCAATTTAGTCCTAATTATTTTCATATTTTATTAATTAAGTTCATTGAACCAATTTTGGCTGGAAATTACGAGGTAGATGCGATCATTTTACGTGGCACAACAAGACTAGTGTGGACAATTTTTATAATTTATTTTAAAAATTTTGAATTTTGAATTTTTTGTTTCTTTTTGGCCAGCAAGGGCCAACAAGCCCTCCCCGACCACTAGCAAGGGTTGTGGCCCTCACCAAACCTAGGAGAGGCTACAATGGCTCGGTGGCCCTTGCCCTAGGCCTTTGCAGCCCCACCACATGGGAAGAGGCCAAAGAAATGGTACTACGCCCTTGGCAGTGCAAAGGAAACTTATCCGTTGGCAATTTTTTTAGTAGAAGAGAAGTTTCATTTGATTTGATTTCATTCATTTCATTCAATTGTTATTGACTCCGAAGACTTGAGAAGATGGCATAGGAAGAGGTCGAAGAAATGACATAGCGTTTTTGGCAGTGCAAAGGAAACTTCTCTTCTAGCATCTCTACTTGAAGAGAAGTCAGTGCAACTTCCAAAAAGTTGGGGAAACTTATCGTTTAGCATTCTTAATTAGAAGAAAAGTTGGCGGAACTTATCTATTAAAAGCCCAATGCAGATATTTCTAAGACCTTTCACACCGTGAGTCCATGAAAATCAAAAAGGCAAATGAGGGAAAAATATGATGTTATCGACCAATAAATGAGATGCCTAGCCAATGAGCACCGCTTCTTTTGATAGTCGATGACGACACATCATGTTCTGTCAATGTGAAAGTTTGATTTTTGTAGTGATTTTCAATTATAGAATGTTTATTTGTTGGGAGGGTCTTTTTTTTTTTTTTTTATATTTGTTCAAAGACTTCCAATACAAGAGTAGGTAAAGCTATGATTAATTAAACAGATGATTCCATCCCTTTACATTCAGTCCAATAAATGCAATGCCTTGCCAATGAGCACCGCTTCTTTTGATAGTCGATGATGACACATCATGTTCCGTCAATGTGAAAGTTTGATTTCTTGTAGTGATTTTCAATTATAGAATGTTTATTTGTTGGGAGGGTCTTTTTTATATTTGTTCAAAGACGTCCAATACAAGAGTAGGTAAAGCTATGATTAATTAAATAGATAATTCCATCCCTTTACATTCAGTCTACAACTTCTGTCAATGTGAAAGTTTGATTTCTTGTAGTGATTTTCAATTATAGAATGTTTATTTGTTGGGAGGGTCTTTTTTTATATTTGTTCAAAGACTTCCAATACAAGAGTAGGTAAAGCTATGATTAATTAAATAGATAATTCCATCCCTTTACATTCAGTCTACAACCAGTGCCGCACTGGTTCACCGCAGCGAAGAATCAGGAAAGCATCACCAACCGTCCCAGGGGGGACCGTCCGTACAGTAGTCTTGTGTCATAACCTCCTTTCCAAGTCCTCCTCGAAAACTCAAGGAAATTTCTTGGTGTACTAACCATGCTGTCCAATCCACTAGGAAATCCCGAAGAAACTGCTCCGCGGTGCCCCTATTGCCGCTCAACTATTTTGGCCATTCCTCTTCGAAAGCCCAAAGAAATTCCTTCGCGATACACGCACGGTCTCTTTCGCTGAATGGCAGAAAAATATTTGGCAATAACAATGTGAATTAGCTGCAAAAGATTTTGATGACGGTAGCATGGGACAGGTTAATTGATTGAAAACTTCCATGACTATTCCTCTTATAAACCACTCTTACACTAAAATCTTTTTTCCTATAATCCGAGACTGAAGATGCCACCAGGGAAGTAGTCCTAATGAATTGATATTTTCTGATTTTTCTTATCATTTTCCAAGTAATAAAAATTGGAAGAAAAACAAAAAGTATTACTCTAAAAGGTGTAAGTTTTATTATCAAATAATCCGTTCAACCCAGTGACACGCCTAATCGAATGAGCACGCCTAATCGAATAAGATTATATACTGAAATGACACTAATTATTTATTTTGTGTAACCAAGTCTTAAACCCTAAATTCTCTAATTGCATAGGAAGTAAAGTATGCTCCCACGCTTCACCTAGTTTCTAGTTGACTCCAATAAATTAGTAGCAACTCTTTATTAGAGATTTCTTATAACATCATTTTGAATACCCAACATTTTACGAGGCATGGGTTTGGGAGAGCCCGTATCTAAAATTAAAAATCGTAGGCTTATCTTTTAGGCAATACCCCTAAACATATTTTTCTCCATACTAAGGGGTACGTCATGACTTCCATTTTTTTTTTTGAATTTTCTTTTTTATATTAGAATTCAAATTTTGTTTTATTTTTCTTTTTAATTCAATATGCTTTTTATTCAATAAAAATAGTTTTTACGCTATAGATATAAAAAATCCTATGCACCCCTTGTGATATTTTTATATAAGTTATTTCCCATTTATATCCGACTTTATAATATTTTGGGCAGGAACTAAACATAAGATATGATAAATTTTGTTATATGATTTTTATCTTATGTTTTATAGCCCTTTTAAATTTGACGCTTCGTAATTTGGGTCAAGAGAATATGTAACCTTTTATCTTAGGAAATCAGAAAATCCTCTCTTGTTATCCATGTGGACAGAAATTTCAAGAGAGTTGTCTCCAAGAACTTAGAATTTCATGGGCGATGCACATGTGAAATTCGGCTATGGGAGATGCGGATGTTGACCGGAAAAATTTTAATGTGGGTTTTAATCTTGGAAATCAAACTGAGATTAGGGCACCCTTTGTCTTAGGTCCAAGTTCATTTAGCATGTTGGCTAAATTAAACATAATCCATGACTGGACCAAGTTAAATAACATTTATTTGATGTGAACATGTCATTACTAAAATAAAATGTTGATTGCCTAAATGCAATGCAAATGCAAAAGTGTGCATCATTGATATTTTTATTTAGGGGTTAAATCCGATCTCTAATTTTTATGTAAGATAACCGGCAAGAATGAGAGCCAAAATTTATGTGTTAACAAATATTCGCATATGGAAGAATAGAAAATTCAAAGGAAGATGCCAATTTACTTTTTGGAAACTATTCTATAAATTTGACAAATTGACTTGAATTCTATCTAAATATTTGATGAACTATCCATATACGTATATAATAATCTTCCTTCCAATACTCTTTAACAAGTACTTGGAAAGCTCAATAAATGTTGGAGGGGCCTTTTGAGGAACAGTGGCCCATCGCCCAGATGTGGTGATGCAAAAGTGGGGATAAGAAGGGGTGCAGCGTAGAGAACAGTATCTTGGGCCCCGCTTGTAGGTGGTGGTTCCTTTTCGACGCACTTGATTAAAGAAAGAAAATATCTAGCCATCATTTCATGCTTCTCTTCCACGCAGTATCCTTGTCCCCATTTTGGCATGCAGTATTTTATGAGAAATATGATAATTACTTAGGATCTATTTGATAATAATTCTATTCTTGAAAATAATTTTTATTTAAAAATGATTTTTTTATTCTATACCCAAGAACAATTTCTAACATTTTAAAAGCATTTGACAACTACTTAAAATTTTTATTTTGGAATAGAAATATGTTTGGCAAGATTGTTAATTTTTTTTTTTTGTTTATTTTAACATTTTCATACATTTATTATATTTTTCTTTTTTTTTTTCTTTTTCTTTTTCCTTTTCTCTTTTTCTTCATCCTTTTTTGTGGCCGGGCCACGAGCCTTGTCGTGGGTGGGTGAGGCTTAGCCCTTATTTGGCCAATCACCGGCTATTGCCAAGGTTGGCAACCGGCCAAAAGGAAGAAGAAGAAGAAAAGGAAAGAGAAGAAGAGACGGAGAAGAAAAGAGAAGAGAAAAAAAAATTAGACTTGATTTTATGAATTATTCTTGAGAATAATAAACACCATTTTTTTTTTTTTTCCAAATCTATTCCCACGAACAAAACAATAGATTTTTGTTTTCGGGAACAAAAATTCTACCAAACAAATTTCTATTCTTTTTTTGTTTTAGGGAACAAAATAATGGAATCAGAACAAACATACCTTTAATACTCGTAAATCTTTTAAATTTATATAAATTGTGGTATTTTTTTTTTTTTTTTTATGAAAATTACAAGAAAACACGCATTGAGTTATGACTTTTTTTAGTGAATCGCTGAAGTGGAGACGATTACTGACCGGACTTAAATTGGGGATTTGACCTAAAGTTTTGTACCTAACTTCATCTAACATAAAGTTTACGCACACAAATCTTCTTGTGGGACCGGGCTTGGTTAGGGTTCATACGGACGAGACTTCGTGACTCGCGTTGACCTAGACCTATGAAGACTAAAAAAGTAAGTCAAGGATTTGTCAGTCAAAAAAGGAAACACAGGAAACGTCCGCTTACAATGACTGAGGCAATTGCGGCACGATCACTCCTTCCACCTGGATCCACTATCGTCATCACGTTCAATAATTGAGTTCAGTCAGATGCGGGCAACCAAGACAAATTTCAGAAATCATGCGCGCGCGATGCTTTTGATCGATGACAAGTGAAGACCAAATGGTTGAAAAGTCCAAAATAAAAATAAAATATAAAAAGAAGCTGCAGGTGAGTCCCAAATATTAATGTACCCAAAGAATTCCTCTCACTTGAACTCGGTGCTTAAATTGATAAGTTCCCTTGCAACTACTCTGTGTCCGAGAGTAGTAAAACAATCCACCGTATAACGGTCTGTTTAATCTTCTCCTTCCTAGTCCTTTCGGGGAACTCAAAGAAATTTCTTCCTTGAACAAACCGTGCTGTCCAATCCTCTAGGAAAGCTCGAACAAACTCCCCCACCATGCCCCAATTCCCACTCAATCATTTAGGCCGTTCCTTTTTCGAAAGCTCACAGAAATTCCTCCGCCAACATGTGAAGTCGGGGTGCTCCTCCCCCAAGGTCAAAAAATTAACTTTTCAAATTTACATATGAAAAAAACAAAAAAAAAAAAAAGCTTACGTGTGAAAAATAACTTTTTGAAATCCCGGGCATATTTTTTTCATGTTGGCCGACCATTAATCTCGCTTCCGTCCTTATTTGTGAAGATACTATCTTAGCATTGTGGAAACTTCTATAACCCCATGTATTTTAATTGTGTACAAATTACTTTGAGTCAGCTTATTTGCACGGGCTAAAAGTATGGGTTTAACCAAGGCCCTTATAAAGTGTTTCATTAATCTCTAGATAGCGGGATTTCCACTTTCGTGCCCTTAGATTATAAAAAGAAAGAAAAGTTACAAAATGAGTAATTTTGATATGTTAATTTTTGTAAGAAAATCTTTTGATAAGTAAAGAGGAGACAAAGATGCAAGTCGGTTTATTCACGGTGTTTGGAAGATTGTATTTCAATATGTATGCTTTATTTTCTAGTCAAAACGAAAAAATAGCATTACCTGTCCTTGCTGCCAACATAAAATTGTCCTCTCTAACCTTGATTCCTGTTCCCCCAGACAACGTTAAAATGCATCATGCTAGATTCAAGTTGTGGGAGATTTAACTACCGTTACAGTGTGTCCCACGAACCCACCGCCCAACACATAAATTTCTAGCCTCGGTCACCGCTCACTCATGCCGGCACGGATTCAAAGCCTGTCATATTAGTTTGAGATTGTGAAAGACTTATATACCAATACAAAAACCCATATATGCCCATGTGAGATAAGCAGCAATTTTGGCATCAAAACTCATAAACTTATTAGGTCGTCACTTAATAGTATATAATATATAGATCTTCAATGTGTACATAGGTATATCTGTCCACGAAATTCAACAAGTGGGGAGTGGTAATTGGACTAGCGTCTTGACGAAGCATCATGCATTTTTTAAATGAGGCTTCTTATCCTTATTACCCAGTAATAGTGGAGTATGGACTATAAAAGCCAATTGGAAAGTACCCTTAATTGCATGTAAATTACTTTAAGTTAGAGTCACATGCACAGGCCAAAGGCCTGTACTTAATTGGTTCATGGGACTAAAAAAGTGTTCCATGAACTTCCAAACAACTGGATCTACATGCCCATTTCTCGGGATTAAAAAAAAAAAAAAAAGAGGATTCCCACTTCAATTAATAGGTTTCTATTAAGAAGGTTTTTCTAATGGGAGATAAGGCTTTCTTTGGTCTTGTTCAATTAACCTTCTTTTAGTGTGCTAGAAAATACCTTTTCAAAGCATTTCATATATTGCAACCAAGAAAAAAATGTCACTTGGCTGAGTGATGTAAATCTATAGATAATTTCGTTACTTATTTTGATAGAAATGTCACTCAATAAGCAAATAAGAGATTTTCATATGCTACACACAAGAGTAATATTAAGCAATCAAATATGCTACACATAATACTTAGCGGCTAATATTTTTGCGCAACTCGTAGTGATTTCATAATATTCTTACTTTAATATTTTAATGTTAAAAATGGGGTTGCAGTGGAGATGGAGGTGGCAATGGTGGTGGCGGACGTGCTGAGTGGTGGCAAGTGGATGAGTTGAGACTACTTGTGGCCGTGTTAAAGTTAATGAATGAACAACGGTGTCAGGTCACGGGAGAGACGGTGGTTGTGGTAGCCGTCGAGTGTTGACTCGTAGAATGTTGACTTGGCTAAAAAACTATCGAAGACGGTTTTTATTGCTACGTATTCGCCGGGGGCATGTATGTAAAAAGCTACGATGTTCCAGGAAGTATCGTGCATGTGCGGTGGTTTTGCTTTCAATGGAAAGTGGAGGACAAGATGGTTCAAAAGTCAAGAAAAGACAACAGAAGCTGCAGGGAGACTTGACCGTGCAATTTTTTTGTTTTGTTTTTTGCTTGATCTTTTTCCTTTCAATTTGCGTGCGGGAGAACGGAAACTTCAAAGAAATAGATCAATTTGGCTTTTCGAAATTTATTTTTCGAAAGAAATTCCTCCCACTCACTCATTGCTTATATTCGCAAGTACGCGCAACAATTTTGTGTTCTGGAGAAGGAAGAGAGACAGCGAGAATGGATCCCGAAGTGTATAAGGCTGCAAAGTCGGGAGACTTTCATTCTCAGATGCAAATAATTTCAAGATATGGAGAAGATCTTTTCCAGCAAACAACTCCAAAGAAGAACAACATTCTTCACGTTGCGGCTCAACACAAGCAGGTATGTTTCATTAAACAGCTTCTTCAATGTCCATCAGGACCGTCCCTTCTTTGGGAGTGTAACTGCAAAGAAGACTTTCCCCTACACATTGCTGCTAAAGTGGGAAGTTATGAAACGGTTCTAGTCTTCATTGATCTAGCGAGATCACTTCATTGGGTTGTTGAAGACGGACAAGTTGAAGACGGACAAGTTGATGCATGCAAAGATCTACTTCGAAAGCCGAATTTGCATAAGGATACCGCACTGCATTATGCAATAAGAGGAGGCCATGATGATGTGGTGAAGTTGTTGACTGAAAAGGATCCTCATTTGTGTAATATTACTAATTCTAGGGATGAGTCCCCACTTTATTTGGCAGCACATCAAAGGCTTTCAACTACCTTTAAGATTATTTTAGATGCTTTCCAGTTGTCATCCTCTCATAAGTCATCCTCCCGTAAGGGCCCTAAAGGACTGACAGCTCTACATGCCGCAGTGCACTACTCGCTGCCAAGTAAGTATCATAAGATTCTTAACCCAACGAAACAAATTTTAACAGAAGTTTTCTACTCTTCGTGCAAGGCTTCTCTTAGGTGAGAGTGCTGGTGGTAGCCGTGATGGCCGCCATATATGCTAGTATTTTGTAAATATAATAGTAAAAACAATATTATTTATTTATTATTACTTTTATTTTGGAGAAAGGTCATACTTTTCCCAGGGACATCCTCTTGACCACTCATATACGGGGTTATGTTTTGAAAGTACTCGAGTTGTTGTTCTCATTACTTTCTCTTTATTGCTTTATTCATTGAATATTAAATAAGTTCAAATGGTTTGTCTTGTCCTAGTATGAGGACTAAAAAAAGAAAATTAGAGTTTGCACATGGTTTCACTGGACAGAATTTCCGGAGGAGCCACTTGCGTCTAGGATTACGTAACCATTCGAGAATATTCACTGCTCTAAAGATAGCATTTTCACACGGATTCAATTTCGTTTAATTTTACTTCAGTGACCACCCTTCCAACATGGAGGGGGAGGTGGAGGGTTCGAATCCCCATCTTCTCAGGGGGATTGGGGTGGAGACGAATTAATTTCAGGAGCGGGTTTCGACTCCCACGTTCTGCAAAGAGGCATGACAAAAGTCTGATAGTGAATGTTAGAATAGGCGCAGAGTAGGGCATTCGTGTTAACATGTTTTTCTGGATCTTGTTGTCTTGCTTTTTTCTGACTTTTCTTCGAATTTCACCGGCACCATCGTCATCATCAAGCCCTCCTGTGATGGAAATGGCAGCAATCATCACCATCACCATCACACCCCTCCCTGTTCCCTTTTCTCCCTCATCCAGTTCGTTCCTCCTTTTTTTTTTTTTAATGTATTCTTCTTTGTTTCGACATTTTCTCCCGATTATTATTTGCTTTTCTGTTTACAATTAATGACGGGCCCATTGCAATATATTTCCAAAAGATCAGGGTATCGGATCCGAAACCCGGGAGGGCGAATTATAAAAGACTTGGGAAAACGGGTGTGCAATGATTTTACTTTTGAAAATGCAGAAGGTGCCAACTCCTCATTTAATATTGAAATTTTTCTATTGAATCGAGTTGGGCGCGATTCCTTCGTAAAATTATTATTATCACGCTAAAAAGCCACGGCCTTTTATTCTGGCCTTTAGAGAGCAGATGCCTTCCTGAAAATAAGAGTAGCTTCTTCTCAATTGCCTTTGCGAATTTCTAACGATTTCACTTATCAAAAACAAAAAATTTACATGGGGGAAAACTTAATGGGATGAAATGCAATTTTAATATCCATGTCAAAATGCACAAAACGGACTCATCATGACATAATCCTATTTTACTTTCACAGATTGGTGGGAAATCCTAGTGACAAGACCAGAAGTGATCAAAGAAGGAGATGACATGGGGTGGACTCCTCTTCATTATGCTGCTTGCTTTGGCAATGTTAAAGCAGTTGGACTACTCCTGAAACAGGATACTTCTGCGGCATATGTCTTAGACAAAGAGGAGGAATCGGCTCTTCACATTGCAGCATTTCGAGGTCATGTCCCTATCATTGACATGCTCATTACATCCTGTCCTGATGCTTGTGACATGATAAACATCAAAGGGCAAACGGCTCTTCATGCGGCTGTTATCGGAGGACGAGTAAACGTAGTCAGGCACATATTAAGGGAGCCAAACCTGGAGGATCTCATCAACGAAGAAGATACAGATGGAAACACAGCTCTGCATTTGGCTGCGGTTCATAGAAGATACAGAATCACGAATACACTTGCACGAGACAAAAGAGTGAACCGTTTTGCCACAAATAAGGATCATTTGACTGCCTTTGACATTTTTTTTACTAGTGAGGAGGTATGTTTACTTGAACACTAGAAGAGCTAGATTTGTTCACTTGCGGAGAAATTTCTTTGGTATCCTTTAGAAAATGTGGCTCGGGTGATACTCATTTTGGTGCAACAAACAACCCAATTGAATTCTTTTTAAATCAACTTCGTTGAAAAAATAGTATGCTTCAGTGAGAGAGACCGACGTTTAGAAAAGGGACTCCGAGAGAACGGATTTCATACTTCATATCAAACTATATTTAATAAGGATGTGGGGTAGATTGAACTCTGTGGTTGAGCCACATTACCACAAAGCTTCATACCCTTCCACTTCCCTTAAACGTTAATTAGCACACTAGCTATACATCAATTAGACAAAAAATTAAAAGCTTTTTTAATCCAACTTAATCTCTCATTAATGTTCCCACGACAAAATATCAACATCAATTGATCGTACTTTTCATAATATAGTCACTAAATCTAAATTCAGAATTTCAAGTTTATATAATTTTTTCGTATTTATGAGTTGGTATATAATATTTTCATTTCCTATTAACCAAATGTGTTGGGTCATTTTTTCTTCAAAATACAAAATTATCTAAAAATTTGGTGTGCGCACAAAAATGATTTAGTGACAACGTAAAATATCAAATTTTTAGACTATTGAAAAATTGATTGAGCCATTTATATGAGTATTGCGAAAATAACAAAAATTTGTAGCTAAAAATTTGTGTCGACATTTTTATTTTTAGTCTATAAAATAGTAGATATTTTGCATTGTCATATAGGAATTTCATCTTGAAGAATAGTTATCTTGCTGGTAGTTATTATTGCAAAAATGTTAAAAATAGAAGTCTTTATAAAGCCAATTACTACTTATAGTCTTAAACCATTTAACTAATTCCTACTTGTAAAGGCCACACTTAGAATGATCCTCTAAAGTGAGGGGATAAGGTAAAGGGAAATAAGGAAAAAAAGAAAAATCGATAATAATTATGGACTGTTTAATGGCCCTTGTCTGAGGTGTTAAAGGATGAGAATATTTTGTACAATATTTACTAAAAATCCTTCTGTTTCTTTTCTGCCCCCTTTCAAACATCATTTGAGATGAAAGAGAAAACCTGCACTCTGCTCCATCTCAGAAAAGGACTCCAAACAATTCCTAGAAAATTTCATTTGAATACAGCATACCTGAAACTGTAATTGTCTACTCCAGAAAAATCTATTTAATGGTTTTCTTTACCTTCTATCTTATCTAAAAGAGATGAATTCACTGAATTCTGCATTAATGTTTTAGGACTCGCTAGGAGTGAAATTTGAGCTTGTAAAGTGATGGTCTTGAAATATTTCTGTGGGAAAGATCACTCATTAATTAATACTTTGTGTACATTTTTAGGTCGGCATCGGAATTCTTGGAGTTTTACCTATGTTGATGAGATCTTATGGATTCCCAGTTATTCATAACTGGGTTATTAAACATGTTAAGAAGAGATTAGACAAACAATTTGCTGGGAGTCAACCAGCTGGGTCTATAACCACAGGAAATAATACAGCCAACCGAGAAAATTCCGAGTTAATGAGAAGCATTGTTGACTCTCAACTACTAGTGGCAGCATTCATAGCCACAGTGACCTTTGCCGCGACCTTCACGATGCCCGGAGGTTACAACAATGACGGACCCAACCAAGGAATGGCGACTCTTGCTGGCAAGGTAGCTTTCAAAGCCTTTGTGATATTTAACACTATAGCGTTCGGTTTCTCAACCCGGGCATTATTCGTGCGATATGATACTTCTTTTTTGAGCGATCAAGAAAAGATGGCATACACCAGGTTTGTCGGATGTAGCATTCAAATTGCCATACTCGGGATGTTGCTAGCCTTCGCTTCGGGTACATATGTAGTATTGACTAGAACCATCGGGCTCGGAATCGTTCCCTATGTTGTGATTGGATTTCTCGTGGTTGATTCCATCATCGGGGGTATTCGCAATCCCGAAAAGCATTTTATGGCGCATCGTATTCAACCCTTTGGATCCTTCAGATCGTTAAGGCGTAGTTATGGGATACGCTAGAAAAGCTGCTAATAAGCTTGGCCGGTTCCACAGTTCCGTGACCTTGTGCACGAGAATTTTTTTACTTTTTTGTTTTGTCAGCCGTCGAGTTCGTGCACTTTTACGTCAGCCGTCCAATTTTAACTCTCAACATCAACCCGTTGGATTGATAGCCAGCAAAATTGTGGTGCTCAAGATGACTGGAGCGCAACAAAGGCCAACGAGTTGATGAGCTTTATCTGTTTTTGCCGTCGATTGCCATTACTTTGATTTCCATAAATTCCTCGGAACATTCTTCTACGTTGTTAGATGTTTGAAGTTTCTGAGGTATATTTACTGTTAATTTTGTTATCCGTGTTGTAATGAATTTACCGACGTCAAATTAATTTGTAAATTATCAACTTCTTCTAAAGTTTACTAGTAGACAGGATAACCGTATTAAATTTACCAACATGGAATTGATTAGTAACTTAACAACTTCTTAAATTTTTACCAGCGGATTGGGTAATAGATTAGTATGATGCCAACATTGGCAAGCTACCAACCCTTGTGAAGTTTTACAAGTGGGCTCAGTTAAAAATTTGCAAGTTAGCAATATTATAATGCATTTACTAGCGGTAAATTTCTCTTAAGCTTTACGAGTAGGGATAAATAGTAGTACACTGCGGAAGGTTCGTCCAAGAATGTGATGTCTACTAGCATATAGTCAAAGTTGCCGTTGAATTGGGACTTGCCTTCGACTTCTATGGGTCGCTCTTTGATGGCATAATTGCGCAAAACTGCAGGAAGTACCATAATATCTTCAGCATCTATTGAGAGCAAGAGTCATGGCTGATACAAGATTCTTCCCTTCCGATTATTTTAAAAGGTTTCATAAGCCTTCAATTGAAATGGGAATGTCATTTTCAGTGTTATATAAGAACTTTCAAGTCAATCCAATGAGCAACATCATCAAATAATTAGGTACACAAGGCGAAGAATGTATCACCATATCAACCTATGAAAATTCAATCACTCTTCTCACACCAAAAACAATCATTTCGCTTTGTCATTCGTGTTCATGCGTGGAATACATGCATCACTCTCTCATGCATAGAGAGGAGTAGCGGCTGATCCTCCAACAACCTAACCATTCTTCGATACAAACCCTAAACCCATGGGGTCCAGCTACTAGAAGCCATTCCTGTTGCCATGTTCTTCACTAAAGCTGCATCACCCACCAAGTAAGGTACTATATATTTTTGCGTGATCTAGAGATGGTTCCTAGAGAGATTGATGAATTTTGACTTTCTCAGCTTCATCCAATGTCTTCAATCCAATCTAAACCTCAATGTTAAGCTCGGTCTGCAAGGAATGCATCGAGCAAATATGTTCCTCTTTTTTTCAACCCAATCCAGTCCAAATGGTAAGAGGATGCAGACAAGGGTAAAAGCATGTTGCCACAAGCTTACACCACAACAATAACACCAAGTCTGTTGACGCCTAAATTTTGATTAGGTTTTTTTTAATTAATTAGGCCTTAGTCTCTTTTAATCTTTGTTTTCCTCTTTTTCGGATAAATAGGTAATAACAATAAAAAAAAAAAAAACAGAAGCAGCAACCCATTAGGACTGGGCCTTGCGCCCAGCCCCCTTTTTCCTTCCGCACGGGCCCTCAAGCCCATTCTCTTTCTTTTCCTTGGCCCGGCCCTCCTTGCTTGTCTTCTTCCTCTGTTGTCTTCTTCCCCGATCAGATAAGCAGCACGCGCCGAAGGCCGGATGCGCGCAATGTCGGAAGGTGGGAGAGGATGGCGACGTGCGACGCTACAGGCGGAAGGGACGCGTCTTCAATGCAAGGCGGCCTAGCTAGAGCTGCCTCGACAGATGGCATGCCGGTTCGGCCGGCGGAGGCCGTTCGGCTTGCGAAGATCGGCGATCGAAGCTCCATTGACCAGCCACCCCCTCGCCTATAAATAGGCCTCTCCCGACGACGGCAAGATAGAGAAGTGGCGAAGGATCGAGGGCTGTAGATCTTTCAAACCTCCCACTGAGAGACTTCAGAAGGGGGGCCGAGGACGAGCAGGCCGAGATCTGAGAGCTCGCGGCCGGAGAGGGAGAGGGAGAGGGTCGGGTCTGAGCGAGAAAGCCGAGATCCGAGGTCTTGCAAGAGAGGGAAGGCCAGATCCGAGGGGAGAAGACTCGCCGTCGCCGACGTAACCACCGCTCCGCCACCGTTCCAAAGCCGTTCCTGCTGCTATTGCGGTTGCCACTTGAGCCGTGCTTTGCGTCACACAGCACTATCACCGCCACCGTTCGCTGCCTCGTCACGAGCGGGTGTGCAGTAGCCATCGCCGCCGTCGATCGTGTCGTCGCCATCTAACCCGTCGCCGCCGCCGTTGTGGCCACCATCGTTGCCGTCGTCACCGGTGACGCCTTAGTCTCCCTCACCAGCGCCGCATGAAGGGGAGAGGAAGCTTGGAACCCGGGTCGATTTGCGAGTCCGTCCGACTCGGTTTCCCTGTTTCCGGGTAGGGTTTCACTTGGGCCGGGTTGTGCGCGTGGGCCAAATTTGCACGGGCCTAAGAGAAGTGGGCCTATTTCGCTTTTGGGCTGCAATTGCTTAAAAAGGAAAAAAAAAAAAAAAAGTCCCGGGCTAGGCTCGTTGCGAGCCCGTCCAGTCCTGGGCGAATGGCTGGCCTGGATCCAACCGTGGATCCGACCGGGTCGCATTTTGAAATTAAATAAAAAAGTAGTAATAATGTTTTAATAAAAAAATAAAAAAGGGTATAAAAATACATTTTATTTTCCAAAAAAATCAAAAAATCCGAGCCGGGCTCGAATAGACGACCGGGTCGGACCCAACCTGAGGATCCAACCCGGTTCATTTTTAATATTATAATATAATATAATATTTAAAATAATAATAATAAATAATTTATTTTCCAAAAAATAAATAAAAAATAAAAAATAGCCAATATTTCCAAAAAAGCCAAAAAGTCAGAAAAAGCCAAAAAAAAAAAAAAAATGATTTATATTTCCAGAAAAAGACTAAAAAATCCAAAAATCCTTTTTATGTTCCAAAAAATGAGAAAATGATCCAAAAAAATGCTTTTCCTCCACAAATGCATGGAAAACCCCTCAAAAATCCAAAAAGCCTTAGGGTTTAAACAAGATTAGGTACCGAAAGGGCATTAGTGATTAACTTGTGTAATTAAGTCCCTGATCCTAATTTCTCTGGTTGCGCAGGAGCGAATATTTCTCCCGATACTTCGCTTGGGTTTCTAATCGACCCACTCCAAATTGATTAGTGGCGACTCCGTTTTAAAATTAACTTACATGTTAAAAACTTGGATTATTAAGTCGTGAATTGGTGGACTTGGGAGAATCCGGGCTACGCCTAATTGACATAGCCGAACCATTAGCCTCTGTAAGGTGCCCGACCCAATCAGGCACCGAAAAAAAGAGGTTGCGACAAAGTCGCAACATGTTCTTTGGCCCATTTTGTTATGTTCATTTTTCTCATGTAAATGTGAATTTCCACAGGTTATCAACTTTTCAAAGTCGAATGCTCAATTATCTATCGAAAATCATAAATCACTATTAAATGTAATTGTGGACCATGCCATGGATATACACCTCCCACACCATAAGATTGTAGAGGAAGAGCTCAGGTAAAGATAATGCTTTCATAATCCTCATTGTTACTTTCAATATGCTTAATCATTTATATGTAAGGCTTAGAAAATGTTTTAACTTGTTCTCTGTACTATATCTTGGTTGACCGTGCAAAGTGCAAAAAAATGTAAAAATGAAAATTCATTCCAAGTCAATATCAACGTTCCCAGAGATTTTATATATTCCAAACCTTTGGTTTTCATATTTAGGTGCGTGCAAGTCCTCGAGCAAAAATTGGTTTGAGTGCAAGAAATAATACTCAAAAGAATGGAGCCTTTCAAAATACAATACCACGACAACATTGCAAATAATACCATAAATAAGCCACTTTCTCGGAAAGAAAGACATTTATAGCGTAGTGTTAAAACTATCCCAATCATGCTCAAAATAAAACTTCAACAAGAACCCAATATACGGACAAGGAGACAAGTTAATTCAAAAAAATCTATTTCAACTTCGAATATGTTCATTTAAAATTGGGGTTCTTCTACTTTATTTTTATTTACTTATTTTTAATCATTTTTCCTTTATTTTTTTTTTTTCATTCTTATTCCCTTCCAAAATTCCTTAATAAAAAATAAATAAATAAATAACTATACTAATATACTTAAGATATATATTAAATATAGATTCTAAATATAAATATATACACATATAGCATATATATTATATAAAAGAAAGAACTAAAAAGATAAAAATAAAAAAAAAAAAAATTATTCATTGTTGACATCAAAAATTTGGCAACCGTTTAATCGTTCATTAATTACATAGAAAATTAGAATTAATTTTTAGCTCCTAAAAAAAAAATTTTCATTAAATTGCATCACATATAGACATTAGGAACATTTGCATTGCAAGTATCAATTATTAAAAAAACATTTTCAAAAAAACTATTGAAAAGAATTAAAAAAATAAAAAAGCAACAGGGCTGGGCTAGAGACAGCCAAGCCCGGCCCCTTCTTCTTTTCCCTTTCCTTCTCCGCACCTGGGCCGGCCCAGCCCATTCCTTTTCTTTTCATTCCCGGCCCAGCCTCTCTCCTCCTCCTTTGCCCTCTCTTGAACGCTACCCCCTCCGATCCCTAGGCTCCTACTCCCGCCGTGCTTCACTCCTCCCACCGCCGCCGCCGCCGCCGCCGCAGCCACCACGGCAGCCTCGGATCCTTTTCTCGTTCCCAAAGAGGCCGGTCTTCCGGTTCACCTCCGAGTACGACAGCGACAGCTCCGTCTTTCTCCACGAGGTCCCCTGCAGGCTTCTCGACGGCCTCGCCAAACTCAAGCTCTCCTTCCGCGATGACAGGAAGGGCGAGATCGCCCAGCCTCGACTGGCCTTCGTCTCCAGGCACCTCTCCATACACCACGACGTCGAGGAGTAGAACGCGCTCGTCATAGTCGGCGTGCGACGTCGGGCCGAGGCTGCATCTCAGCGCCGAACACGATGTCAAGGCACAACAAAGGAGAGATGTCGCTGGTTGAGGACCTTGCCGAACCCGGTTATGCGCTCGAGCTGTCGTCTCCCGTACATACTGTGGGATTGCCAAGGGCGACGGTAAAGTTCCCTCCTGGTGAAGTCTCACTGGAAGAAAGAGAAGAGGAGGAAGTGAAGAGAACGTTGTCAATAAATGGGATTCTTGAAAGCCAAATCTCGAATGGAGTGTGCAGTGCCCAATATGCAGAGGAAGAACTGAAACTAAGATATTCTTTTAAGGATGAGGAGCTGTCTTTTATCCCAATCATTTCTCTGCCCTCAAATGCTCTCTCGGTTGCGCTCAAGCGTAGATTTAGTCCTTCTAGCAAGTTGAGCTACTGGTACAATTTCGATACCGAGTACTGGAGTGCGGTCTATGAGCAAACTTATGGCAAGGATTTCAAGTTTAAGGCTGGGTACGATTCGGAGGTCCGCCTAGGTTGGGAATCTCTTTGAGTTGGAGATGAAGACGGCAAAGTGAAGACAGAGCCGATGAAGATGAAATTTCATTTCATGCTCCAAGTGCCATAAGGCGACATTAATTTATCAGTCTTGATGTTCCGTGTTAAAAAGAGGTGGGATATATGATCAACTGTGTTGGATGAGAGGGTGTTGTAGCATGACAATGCGCCGCTACTATGCGTGTTCCGTAAGTTTGGTTGGGGCTCGAGCTCAAAGTGGTAATGACTGGGATTACGATGACGGAATCGACTCCTACGACGAACCGCCACTAGTCTGCTGTTTTGGTGCCGCGCAGCTGGAGTTCGTGCCGATGGTGTGGGTCCACCACAACCAGATGTACCCGACCAGCCACCTCCACCGGCACCATCCGATGACCTGCAGCCGGCGGCATCCTGCTCGTGGCTTCTCGCTTCCGATTCCCACATCTCGGTGAGATTTCTTTTCTACTGAGTCCAAATATTTTCGAGTTTTCTGCTGCCTTTGCCTTGTGCTTTGATATATCCCTATGGATGTCCTCTGTGTTGGTGGTATGGTTGTGAGCGTAAGTCTCGAGTGGATAATGACGGTCGAATATGTGAGTGGAGTTCCAATGAAGTGAAGCATAATGTTCATGGCTGGTTGTTGATGTTCTCGAATCAGTAAGCAATCCATTGGATTTTCTGGGCGTGCTTGAAGTCGACGTTGGAGAGCAAAGGTTGGAGTTCTGGGCTTACTTAGGCATACTGAGCTTTGGGCTTGAAGTGTTGTTTTGCATATTTGGGTTCAATTTAGTGAGAGTTGGGCTTTGCTTAAGTTGTTTTAGTTTGGGCTTATTTTGGTTTGGGCTGAGTGAAGCCCGATTTATTGGCCCAATATTCGCTGGTATGAGCCCAGATTTGTGTGACCAGTGCAGCCCATGTTCGGATCGGGCCTAGGGCCCAACCCTATTCACCATTTCCGAATAAAATATTATTTAAAAAAATACGTTTTTTAAAAAATTATAAAAAATAAAAAAAAACAATCTAAGTTTTTTTTTTTTAATAACTTTTTTAAAAAATTAAAATTCCTCAAAAAGCTTAAAAAATAGCATTTTTGGTAATTTTCTCCTAAAAAGTGGAACTCTTTCAAACTATAATCGAGCTCAAAGTTGACTAAGCCCTTAGAGCTCTATTTTAGGGTTCGCACTTTCGATATGATGATTATGGTTTCCCTTTAGTCTAATTAGGATTGTCATTTATTTATCTCTTAATATTAGATGCTTGTTTTCCCTTACAATTTATTTAATGCTTCATTTGATTGCTGATTGTTATTTTAATGATTACGCACTTGTATGATCATCTCATATGTTAGTGGATAAGTCTAAAATCAATCCAAATTACAGAATAAAAACCTTTTTGAAATGAACAAGATTAGGTATCAAAAGAGCATTGATTGATTAATTGGTGTAATCAAATTCTCGATCTTAGATTCTTTGATTGCATAGGAAGTGAAATACACTCTCATGCTTCACTTGATTTCTAGCCAACCTCGATAGGCTAGTGGCGACTCCTTATTAGAAAAATTCTCATAACGTCAATTTGAATACCCAACGTCGCACAAGGTACGAGTTTGAGATAGACCGCGTTTAAAACTAGAAATTGTAGGCTCATCTTTTAGGCAATACCTCTTAACCTATTTTTTTCCATACTAAGGGATGGGTTGCGACATCCATTATTTTTTTTATTTTTTATTTTATTTTTTATATTATAATTCAAATATATATATTTTTAATTTAAGAAGATTTTTATTTAAAAAAAATAGTTTTTATGCTATAGATATACAAACCCTATGCAACTATCCCATGTGATATTTTTATCTAAGTTATATTCCATTATATCCGATTTTATAATATTTTGAGCAGGAATTGAATATGAGATAAGATCAATTTTATCATATCCAGATTTTTATTTTGGCTATTAAACTTAGACATATAGTCTTAGGGTTTATAGCCCTTTTGAATTTGACACTTCGTAATTTGGGTCAAGAGAATATGTAACCTTTTATCCTGGGAAATTAGAAAATCCTCTCTTGTTATCCATGTGGACAGAAATTTCAAGAGAGTTGTGCAACCTTCCTCCCAAGAATTTGGAATTTCATGTGCGATGCACATGTGAAATTCAGCTATGGGTGATGCGGATGTGGGCCGGCAAAATTTTAATGTGAGTTTTAATCTTGGAAATCAAACTGAGATTAGGGCTCTCTGTCTTAAGTCCAAGTTCATTTAGCATGTTGGCTAAATTAAACGTAATCCATGACCGGACCAAATTAAATAATATTTATTTGATGTGAACATGTCATTACTAAAATAAAATGTTGATTGCCCAAATGCAATGCAAATGAGAAATTATGCAAAATTGATATTTTTATGCAAAGTTTGATTGCTAATTTTTATATGATATGACCAATAAGAATAAGAGGTAAAATTTAGATATCAACATAGATTTGTTCATGGAAGAATAAAAAGTTCATGCCAATTTGGCGTTTGGAAATTATTCCATAACAAATTGACTCGAATTCTATCAACATAATTGATGAACTGTACATATAGATTATTATATACATATGGATAGATCAAAAGTGGGGAAAAGAAAGGGTACAGCCTGGAGAATAGTATCTTGCGCCCCGCTAGTGGGTGGTGGCCTCTTTTCAGCGCACTTGATTAAAGAAAGAAAATAGCTGACCATCTTTTGATCTTGTATTATAATTTTATGTTTATCTTCCACGTGGTATCCTTGTCCCCACTTTCGCATGCAGTATTTTGTGAGAAATATGATAGTCACTCAATAATCGATGTGTATAAATTGTGGTATTTTTTTTTTTTTTTGAATATTACAAGAAAACACGCATGATTATGAGTTACGACTTCTTCTAATGAAGTGCAGAAGTGGAGACGATTATTGAGCAAGTTTAAATTGGGGGCTTGACCTAAAGTTTTGTGCCTAAGTCCATTCATCATAAAAGTTTCCGCACACAAATCTTCACTTGGACTGGGCTAGGTCTACACGCGGAATATGATAAGAATTCGTGACTCACGTGGAACTAGTCCTATGAAAACTGAAAGAGTAAATCAAAGATTTATCAGTCAATAAAGGAAAAAGCAGACGTCCGCTTTAAATGATTGACGCGATTATGGCACGATCACTCCTTCTAATTGGATCCAATATCGTCATTTCGTTCAATAATTGAGTTCGGTCAGATGCGGGCAACCAAGACAAACGTGTGAAATAATGCGCGTGCGATGCTTTTGATCGATGAAAAGTGAAGACTAGATGGTAGAAAAGTCCAAAATTAAGAAAAAAAAAGTAAAAAAACGAGCTGCAGGTGAGTCCTAAATATAAACGTACCGAAAGAGTTCCTCCCACTTGAACTTGTCGCTTAAATTGATAAGTTCGCTTGCGGCTACTTTGAGTCCGAGAGTAGTAGAGGGAGAGAGTGAGAATGCATCCTAAAGTTTATGAGGCTGCAAAGTCAGGAGACTTCGAAAATCTGATGACAATAATTTCAGGAAACAGAGAGGACCTTTTCCACCAAACGACGCCAAAGCATAACAACATTCTCCACGTCGCGGCTCAATACCAGCAAGTACACTTCATCAAAGATCTTCTTCACTGTCCATCAGGACCACCCCTTCTTTGGCAGGGTAACTACAAAGGAGACACTCCCTTGCATGTTGCTGCTAAAGTGGGAAGCTGCGGAGTGGTTCGAGTCTTTATTGATATGGCGAAATCAAAGCATTGGGATGTTCAAAATGTACAAGTTGATTTGTGCAAAGAGCTTCTTCGAAAACAGAATTCGAATAAGGATACTGCTTTGCACTATGCAGTAAGAGGAGGCCACATAGGGGTGGTGAAGTTGCTGATTGAAGAAGATCCTCAATTGTGTGATATTACTAATGCTGCTCATGAGTCCCCGCTTTATCTCGCAACAAATCGAGGGCTTTCTCATGCCATTGAAATAATTTTAGGAGCTTCCTCATTCTCATCCTCTCACAAGGGTCCTAAGGGATTGACCGCTTTGCATGCGACAATTTTTCGCCTGCCAACCGGTAAGTGTTACAAGATTCTAAATCTAGTAAATCAAAAATTAATTGAATCTCTTTCTATCTCTCTCTTTTAAGTGAGAGTTATCATGTTAGCAGTGATGTCTGCCATCTATCCCAGTATTTTTTTTCTTTAAATATAACGATAAACATAATTTTTATCTATTTATTATTACTTTCATTCTGGTGAATGTTCATACTTTTTTTTTTTCAAGGACACGCCACTTGACCCGTTAAACACGAGGGTAATGTTTTGAAAAGATTCGAGTAATATTCTCGTTGCATGTTCTGTCCTTTTGCTCATCGACTATTAAAAAGTTAAAACCAGTTCGTCTTCTGTTAGTATGCGGACTAAGAAAAGAATATTACAGTTTGTACATAATATCATAGTAAGGAGATTTTCTTTCTACTCTCTCTTCTTGATCTTCTTCTCTTCACTTTTTGTGATTTTTACCACTTCTCTTCGTATTCCACCAGCACCATCATCATCAACCCCTATCTCTCCCATTTTCTCTCTCATCCAGTTCAGTTTTTTTTTTTTTTTTTTTTTTTTTTGGCGCTTCTTTAATGTATTCTTCTTTGTTTCGAGCTTCTTTCCTTATGAGTACTTGCTTTTCAGTTTACAATTAATGATCGGGCAAATTGCAATATATTTCCTTCAAATCCAGGTATACATGCAAGAGCATTAGAGAAACTTCAAAAAAATCATGACAAATTCCTACCTAGTACAGGGGAAAACGGGAAAATTTAATAGGATAGAATGCAATTTTAATATCTATGTCTAGATGCTTATAACAGTCTAAATCATGGCATGTTCCTACTGTGTTTGCTAAGGTTGGTGGAAAATCTTGGAGAAGAGACCAGAAGTGATCAAAGAAGGAGATGATTTAGGGTGGACTCCTCTTCATTATGTCGCTTGCTTTGGCGTAGTCGAAGCAGTTCGGCAACTCTTGCAACATGATACTTCTGTGGCATACGATTTAGACAAAGGGGGGGAGTCTGCTCTTCACATTGCGGCGTTTCGAGGCCACATCAATGTTATTGACGAGCTTATTAGATCTTGTCCTGATGCTTGTGACATAATAAACACCAAAGGGCAAACGGCTCTTCATGCAGCTGTTATGGGTGGACGAGTAAATGTAGTCAAGTACATACTAGAAATGCCAAACTTGGAGGATCTTATCAATGAACAAGACATCAATGGAAACACGGCTCTGCATTTGGCTGCGTTTCACAAAAAATACAACATCATATACATACTTGCACGGGACAAAAGGGTAGACCGTTTGGCCACAAATAAGGATCATTCGACCGCTCTTGACATTTTTGCTGCTCACGACGAGGTATGCTTGCTCGAACACTATAGAGCCCTATTTGTTCACCTGTAGAGTAACTTCTTCAGTATCATTTATAAACTGTGGCGTAGGTAATAATCATTTTGTATGCACAGCTTGGAGGGAGATCTTTCTTTTCCGTCCCGCTTCACTTAGCATTAATCGGCACACTTCTTATTACGAAATTAAAACAAAAAAAAAAGGGCTTTTTTGTCCCACTTAATCTATCATTCATATTTTGATAACAAAATATCAACATCAATTCACATAGAGTATTAATCTAAATGTGATTTGACATAATAGTCAGGAAATCCAAATTCATGATTTGAAGTTGTTATTGTTCTTTCATATATATAAGTTCGTGTAAATGCATAGGGTCAAATATTATTATTTTTTTAATATACCAAATTAACTTTAAATTAGATAGGTGCATTAGAATAACTTGGCGACCAAGTAAAATGAAAATTTTTTAGACTACTAAAAGAATTGTTTAAGCCATATTTATGCGTGTCGCCAAAGTAGCAACATTTGTGGCTAAAATGTTGTTCAAATTTTTACTTTTAATCTATGACATGGTTATGAATTTGCATTGCCATAGATATTTCATTTTACAACATAACTATCTTGCCAATAGTTATTATTGCACAAATGTAACAAATACAAGTCTTTATAGATCCAATTAATACATATAAAGGCCCCTCTTAAAATCTGATTTAACAATTCGACCTTAAAAAAATCTGATTAAACAACACAACCACAGAGGAGTTTTGATTAAAAATCTGAAAATATGATTAAATAATAATAAAAGAGGAGCTTTGACTCTTTTACTATCTTTGTGAACTTTTGACGTGAACCATAGAGTTGTGTGGAAAAAAGAGTTTTGAATCTCTTTTTATCATGGAACTTTGACGTGAACAAAAAATTATAGACGACTAGTGATACTTCGACATAAACCCAATATACGGAGAAGAAGGAGACGAAGTGAATTAGAAAGATCTATTTCAACTTGAATTTGTTCATTTAAACTTGGGGTTCTTCTACTTCATTTTTATTTACTTATTTTTAAATTATTTTTCCTTTTTTTTTATTTCTTTTTATTTCCATCCATCATTCCTTAATAAACAATTATTAAATAATAAAACATAATAATATACTTAAAAATGTAATAAATATAGATTCTAGTATACATACATATAGAATAGAAACACATTCAAATACATAAAGCAAAATAGGACTAAATAAAAACAAAAATTGTCCATTATTTTTTATTTTTTATTTTTATATTAGAATTCAAATGTTATTTTATATTTTTCATTTTTTAACCTAATAAGTTTTTCAAACAAGAAAAATAGTTTTTATGCATTAAAAAAATCCTATCCACCTTCTCATGTGATATTTTTATCTGAGTTATATAGTATATTTGACTTTATAATATTTTGGGCAGGAATCCAATATGGGATCCTATTCTAATTTTTATTCTAGTTACCAAACATAACCATATAGTCTTAGGTTTTATGACCCTTATGAATTTGACGCTTTCATAATTTGGATCAAGGGAATATGTAACATTTATCCTCGGAAATTAGAAAAACTCTTTTATTCCCCGTGTGGACAAAAATTTCAAGAGCGTAGTGCAACCTTGCTCTCCAAGAATTTTAGAATTTCATGTGCGATGCACATGTGAAATTCGGCTATAGGAGATGGGGATGTGGGCCGGAAAATTTTAATGTGGTTGGATTTACTGGGCTTAGTCTTGGAAATCAAACTGAGATTAGGGTCCCCTTGTCTTAAGTCCAAGTTTATTTAGCATGGTAGCTAAATCAAACCTAATTCATGACCGGACCAACTTAAATAACATTTATTTGATGTGAAAATGTCATTACTGAAATAAAAACCTTGATTGCCTGAATGCAATGCAAATGGAAAATTATGCGATATTGATATTTTTATTTAAGGGTTAAATTTGATCCCTAATTTTTATATGAGATGACCAACAAGAATGGGAGACAAAATTTAGATGTCAACGTAGATTCACTTATGGAAGAATAGAAAATTCATGATAATTTGGCTTTTTGGAAATTATTCTATAAACCTCACAAATTGACTTGAATTCTATCAATATAATTGATGAACTATAAATATTATGTGTATCACCATTAGCAAAATTGATAGCTAAAATGTTGTTCAAATTTTTACTTTTAATCTACGACATAGTTATTAATTTCCATTGCCATAGATATTTCATTTTACAAAATAATTATCTTGCCAATATTGGTACTGCACAAACGTGAAAAATAGAAGTCTTTATAGATCCAATTAATACATATAAAGGCCCCTCTTAAAATCTGATTTAACAATTCGACTTTAAAAAATCTGATTAAACAACAAAACCACAATATTATATTAATAGCCAAACACTAACTGCATGTAGTAAAATTAGCTTTAAAGAATTTTAAGTTTGAACTTTTTTGTTGTATTAACAGTTATGCAGTAACAAACTATTCAAGTAACAATGTATATTTTAAAGCAAATCACTTAGCAAAGTAATATTCATTGTTAGTTAAATTCATCGTTTGATTGATAAATACATATTATTTTTGTAAGATATAATGTAGAAAGATTGTAAATATTGGGTTGTATGAATCTCATCAAAACAAATTTTTCAATAATTATAAATCTCAAATCCATGCAACATGCGTGTCTTCAAATAGTTCAAGAGTTATTGTGTGTCTTATTTTTCTTGAAAACAATGCAAAACATTTAGGATTGGGATACTCTATCGTTGGGGATAGGTAAAAGGGAAAAAAGAAAGAAAAGAAAGATGTAGAATAAATCTGGACTGTCTAATGGCCCTTGCACTGAGGCGTAAACTATTCAAAGGCTAACTTTAAGAAGTAATTAATCGTAACTTTAGAGGTCCCAATCCAGAAGTTTATGCACATTCTGACTATGAAACAACTATTATTTTACAGTCATATTAAAGAAGCAGAATATCTCCTACAATATAGCTAAAGTCCTTTTTCTTTTCGGCCCCTTTCCAACGGCTTCTGAGGTAAAAGAGAGAACCTGCACCCTACCACAACTAAGAAAAGGATTTCAAACGGTACCTAAAACAGTAATTGCTTACTCTAGGAAACTCTATTTATTGGTTTTGTCTACCTGCCACCTTATCTAAAAGCGATGAATTGAATGAATTCTCCTCAGTGTTTTTGGACTCACTAGGAGTTCTATTTGTTAGCATTTTTTGTGTGTAAAGTGAGGGTCCGGAAGTATTTAGCCAGGAAAGACCACTAGTTAATTGATATTTTCTGTACAATTTTAGGTCGGCTACAGAGCTGGAAAAGTTCATCATGTGTTGAAAGGATGTCATGGAATCCAGTGTTATCAAGACTGGGTCACTGAATATGTTAAGAAGAGGTTAGACAAGCAATTTGTTGAGGGCCAACCAGTTGTCTCGATAACCAAAGGAATTAATACAGGCAACCGAGACAATGTCGATTCGTCAAAAAGAAGCATTATCGACCTTCAGCTACTAGTGGCAGTGCTCATAGCCACAGTGACCTTTGCTGCGGCCTTCACGATGCCCGGGGGTTATTACGACGAGGGACTCGACAAAGGAATGCCAATTCTTGCTGACAGGCCTGCTTTCAAAGCCTTCGTGATATTTAACACAACTGCATTCTGTTTCTCCATCCTGGCATTATTCTTACTATACGATCCTTCTTTCTGGGGCGCTCGCCAACAGGTGAGATACAACACCGCCGCAGGATGTTATATTTACTTTGCGATATGCGGGTTGGTGCTGGCCTTTGCTTGCGGTACGTATGTCGTACTGACCAAAACCATCGGGCTCGGGATTGTTCTTTTTGTTGTGTTTGGATGTCTCCTGACCATGCACCGCATCGGCGTTTTCCTTGACCCCGAGGTTGGTTTCTGGTTGCCACGTAGCTCTCTCAGGAGATTCGTCCGAAACATACTGTTTGATTATGGGATATTCTAGGAAAGCTGCTAACAAGCTGGGCCGTGTGCACGGGATATTTTCATTTTTGCATTGTTAGCCTTCGAGTTCGGGCACTTTTATGTCAGCTGTCAGGTTTGAAACCCCTCAAAGGGGACCTGTTAGATTGAGAATCGGCATAATAGCCATGTAAAAAATGAATGGAGTGCAGCAAAGGCCAACAAGTTGGGACTTTTCGTGTCTGTGAAGGATGCACAAGCCGATTGCATCACAGTTAGCCAAATAAAAGCCAACAGGGTTTGAGCAATATGCGGTTGAACTGCCAAGTTGGTATTGATTGGTGATATTTGTTAGCTTGCAAGCATTTTTTACGCATGCCTAAAATTTAAATTTTTTTATACTGATCAAAGGCAAAACCCACATTTATTAGTTAATAAGGAATTCTCTAGAAACCACATCCCCACATTAATCAGTTGATAAAGAATCACTAGAAACTACTCATATGCATCAACAAAACGCTCGCTCAAAGTAGATATTCAAAATTATCTTCTTTGCATAGCTCACGCGTGAAACTTTTAAAATTTGTTTGAATCAAATCGTAACTCAAAATCAATTTGCATCAAACCCCATGACTCCATAATGCTCTATACTATTATTTCCATTTAATTTCACAGCTTAACAACCCCTAAATCGAACCCCACAGTTCAGAATTTACCTAATTCCGAATTAATGCTCTAACTTGGAAAATTACTCCGATTAGATGGACAAAGGGTTCGAACCTTTACCAAACATTGTGAAATGAAGCTAATCCAACTTCACGAGATCTCCAAGGCGGCGGCGTGTACATGAGAAACCTTTATTTTTTCTTTTCCATTTTTTCTTCTTCCTTTTCTCTTTTCTCTGCGCGGCCCTTTTAATCTGATCTGAGCATCCACTTTTCTTCTTCTTTCTGGTTTTTTGGCCAACCCTTTTTAACCAAGTCAAAAATTACAAGTTCAGCCCATAAAACCGGTCAAACCGGCTAGTTCGAAGAGGGGTCAATTTGGGTCTCACCGTAGCTGATATGAGCTTTTCATGGCTTTGACTTCATAAATCTTTCTCAAAATAAGAATAGATAAGGACAATGAAAGCTTTAAAACTTGTCATAAAAGTGCAATTGAATCCTAATTTTTTTATAAAAAAAAATACAATTAAGTCATTAAATTTGTTGTAAAAATGCATTTGAGTTTTAAAACTTTAAAAACTGCAATCAAATCATAAAATTGTTAAGAAAGTATAATTGAGTCCTCAAACCTTTTTAAAAAACACATTCAGCAGAAGGACTTGATTGGATCGATTTGACAAGTTTTAGGATTTAATTATACTTTTGGAAGTTTTAAGACTCAGTTGCATTTTCATGATAAGTTTTAAGACTTAATTGCACTTTTTGAAAATTTTATGACTCAATTGCACTTTCACAACAAGTTTTAGGACTTCCAACGTAGTTATTCCAAATAAGAAATAAACTGACTTTATATCTATATGATTGCTATATTGCCTTCCATCTGTGTGCTTGTTGGTTTCGGCTAGTTTAACCGGTATTGACCACAATCGTGATTGAATTTTGAGGCAGACCGAAGGACAAGCCGACACTCAGTTGAGCTGGTTGGACCGGTCCGATTTTTGAAAACACTAGATTTTATGCAAATCAAATCAATTCTGATGCCCAAATTGAATTTAGTAAATATATTATGTTTACATAATATCATGTTCGGAACAGAGAGTGAGTGCCTGTTGTAGTTTTTTTTTTTTTTTAATTATTTTACTGCGTTTGGTTCCCAGGAGGGTGACATGGGAGGAAGCTGTAAATGCTTTTATCAGTCAACACAGTTTATTAATTTTTTCGTAGTAGTCTATTTTCTTCCGGTAACCATAGAAAAACTTTATATTTCACAAATGATGTTAAGATTTGTGCATTGTATATCATTCCCTAGCTAATTTCATTTACAAATAAATACATTGTCTAATCTTCACAAGACACGCAACAACATATTTTCACTAATGCGTTTATTTTAACTTATCCTCTAAGCAACTTACCATTTGAATTCTGAAACTCCATTGGGAATGAAGAAACTCAGTCCACACAGACCGAGTTCTTATAAGACCGAAAGACGATTTCAGATTGACCTTTCCATAGGATTAGTATCTCAATCCCACTTCGTGGTCCTTGATATGTGAGTTGAACCAATAACACTACAAACGAATCTAGCAAGGACAACTTGAAGAAGGACAACAATGTGCAGATGGAGTGCAAATGTAAATAGGCGAAAAATATGTTTCACAATGAATGCACTGCTAAATGATCTTTTAACATCTCAATTCGAAGGGAAAATTACTAGAAAAAGCATAATTATATTGTACAGAAATTAATTCAATCATACACTTTTCAATTTGGTCAATATAATTCTAAACATTTTGATGATTTGTCAATATAGTCATTCCCACCAATTTTGGTTGACAAGCTCTAACATTGATACCAACCGTGTCACGTGGGATAGTCAGTGCTGACGTGAACAATTTTTGCAATATTCTAAAATATATTCAGAATTTTTTTTTTTTTTTTATTTTTTTGCATTTTTGCATTCTTTTTTTTCCCTTTCATTTTTCTGTTTTTTCCTACGTCCCTCCATTAGTCTGCAGCCTTGGCAACAATCAGTTAAGGTTGTTGGCCACAAGTGAGTGCTAGGACGCCCTTCCTACCCACAGGCAAAGGCGTAACAGGCCTGTACCACTACCAATGATAGGCAAGGGAAAAGGAAAAATAATAAAATTGAAAAATATCTTGAAAAATTGTAAAAATTATCTACATCAATGGGCTATCACCGTGGCATGTGAGACGATTGGCGTTCACATCAACAATTACCAATCAAAATTGATTAGAATGACTACATTGGCAAATCGATAAAATATTTAGAACTAAAATGATCAAATTGAAAAGTTTCTGACTAAATGGACATTTGTACAATAACTTTATAACTTTTTTTTTTTTGGTAATTATCCCCATATCGACAATATTTTGAGGTGAACATGGGATAATCTACTAGTTTCTAGAGTAATGTTCTCGATCCGTTTCATCTATGAACTAACATTTTTAAAAAAAAAAATTGGTAATCTTGGCTATCATTATAGAAGAAAAGGAAAAATACAAGACTTGAAGTGAGTGAAGCACATATCCACCTTGTACAAGTTTTAATTATCTCGTTCTTCGCTAATTAAAAGGGAAAAAATGTATTAATTGAAGCTCAGAGACGGATCAATTATCAATTGAGTACAAGTTTAGGGCCATGGATAACTTTTTTCACTGAAGTCAAAGAGCACTAAAAGTATAATTAGGCCAAGCACAACTCAATTTCGATATCAATTATTATAGGATTATGACAATTTGAGCATGAAACAACGGTTCCAAACCTTGGGTCAAACCTGAGTCAACCTGCTTAGGCCCAATTGAGTCCGGCCCATCAAATTGAAACCCACTTGGCCATTTGACCTATTGGGCCAAAAAATTTCAAGCCCACCAGCCCACTAGTATGGCCAGCTAGCCTCTCTCACTATATCACATATTTACCAAATATTCACTCTTTGAAATTTATCAAAATACCATGCCATATCATCAATCAAGGTGCACCCACATCTTGGCCATTCATTCTCATCTAATCGTAGCCATGGATGGTATCATGTCACCCATCCGTGTGCTCTAGCAAGAGCCGATAGGGGCCAATCCTAGCCATTAAAGAATAAACCTTAGCCATTAAATTAAATATTGACATGCAAGGCTAAGATTATTTGGTTTAAAAATTTACCCTCCAAATTACCCTCTCTTAGTTCACTTTGGCAAGCCATAAGCTCACAAGAAAACAAAAATTGAACAAAAAACTCAACTTCTCTCTCTCTCTCTCTCTCTCTCTCTCTCTCTCTCTCTCACTTTCTCTCCATGGCTTCCTTCCTCCCGGTTTTTTCTAGCCGAATTCTCGCCTCTTGCTGCCAGTCCTGATGTGCAACCACTTTCCTTAACGTGTGCTTGAGTCGTTTGTGGTGATCCCTACCCATAGTTGTCGTTGGAATCTCATTGATTAGGCCGGTTTTCCATTGTTGCTTGCCAACGATCTCAATTAAGAGCACTAATCTCCTTATGACAAGGATCATCTAATGATCTTTGATTCAGCTATAGTTGAAAATTAAAGCTATAGCTTCAATCTACAAGTTAATAGTCAAGGTGAAAAGTAATGAAATTGAGTAGTTATAAAAAGATAAAGCTAGTTCAGTTTCCAAAAAATCAAAATAAATTGCATGTTAGATTACCCAAGGACTTCAATCCTTACTTGGCCGAATTATCCTAGATGAACATTGATGTTGATTTTAATGATTTCATGTTTTTTTTTTTTTTTTGGGAGGGGGGGAGTATGTGATGATTTCATGTTAATTGAGCTTGATTTTGCATGCTCAGGTGTTCTAAAGGATTAGTTCAAGTATGGTCTAAGAGTAGGATTTGCTTGATCTGTTCCATAATTATCATGATGTGGCCGAAATTTCTAGTATGATGATGAATGTGATTAGGATCGAGTTTGGTTGATTTTGGTGATGATTTCTTGAAGTTTTGATGAGTTGATTGGATAATTTTATAGTTCATTGAAGTTGAATGCACGAAGGCATGATTGAATGTTCTTTAGGATGAGTTTTTTTTTTTTTTTGGTAAAAAATGAATCAGTTTCATTAAAGAACGGTACTAGCTGAACAAAGACGATCAGTTTGTAAACATAATGAGTTCCATAGGGGTTGGGGAGACTTAGAAAACTAGTATGGAGGTGTTGCGTCCTTCCTAGAGGTGAACTGCCAATCGAAAAAACTAATAGATTACTAAGCCCAAAAACTTAGTACAAACTCTCCCAAACCCCACCAATCGCAACTTAATACTCAAATTTGTCAATTTAAACATGCAATCTCATTCAATTAGGAGTTGCCACTAATCAATTGGGGTTGATTAGAAACCCTTTACGAACCAAAGATTCAATAGATTCTCAGACTTGATTATGCTAGATTAATGTAATGTCCTTTTGGTACATTTTCTCTTTATTTTCAAAACTATTTTGCAAGCAACCTAGATTGATTCTAAATCACTAACATACAAACATGATCATGCGATGCGCATTCAATAATTTAACAACGAATGATCAAAGGACTACATAAATTGCTTGAGTAGGGCAAGAACCTAAATACCTCAAGTAAGCAAAGTTAAACCTTATTAAAGTTCATTTTCAAATATCTACAACGTATTATTTATTAATGCATGTCTAACATGAATATTATTTCTAAATGATTATGTACTTCTAATTTAGTATCTCCTTTTTGGGGATTTTATATTTATGAAAATCAAATATGCTACGTATGAGATGCAATTTTAATTCTAAATTTAACATGCATGACTTACACTAGTGACATGTGATGTGCAATTTATATGACCTAATTCTAATGGCGGACAAAAATTATAAATTATACTAACATGGCATGCACTTTTGACTATATATATACCTAACATGCGATCACTAAATGACCTAAAAAGTATGACTAACATGGATGGTGACATGGCAATGATGTGGCATAATGACATGGAAAATATAATGACGTGGCAAGATGACATGGCATAATGACGTTACAAATATATATGCATCCTATTCTATATGATGTGCACATGCTATTGTTACATTGTATTCTCATTAAAATTCGAAATAAATAAATATTAAAAAAATCTAAAGTGAAGGATTATAAAAATCAAATTAGGAAAAAAATCAAATTAAATCCTCTTCTAATTTGGAATTTTATCCTAAATTACTAGATATTATCTTAACGCTCTAGTAGTCGCCACCCAAACATTGCTTAGTAATTTTCATCAAGGAAAGAGTAACCCCCAAGGCTCTATCTATGCGACTTTTAGACTTTCCTTAAAAAAAATTAAATATGTTCTAGTTATAATTACCTAAACTTATTAACCAACTAGCTAGATGCCCCCATGTATTGCATCGGTATGAGACTTATCTTATTCTAAACGTTGGAAGTAACGTAAATTTTCATATGAGAAGTAAGATGCAGTAATTTATAAAAACAAAATATTGATTAAAAATGAGAAATAAAATCATATGTCAGTGTTTGAGTAAGGTTTTGTTTAAAGTGGCTCTGCGACCCATTGTTTAATATATCCTCCCTGATTTAAAAATGAGAAATAAAATCGAAATATTAATTAAATCACAAAATAAGTAATCGATAGTAACGTGAACGCATAAAATAATAACGTAAATCCACCCCTCTTATTGGCTCTCCTCCCTTGTCGGAATCTTCAGTTTTGTGTTATGTATCTCAAGAAAATAATTTTTAGAAAAAAAGCATGTCAATTTTTTTCATTTTCACGAGATTCGTGTCGTGACGACGTATAAAGACAATACACCAGAGTGGAAAGATTATGAACATTGTCCAATGAGCACGAGGATTCGTACCAGGATTTATGCGTGAACTGGAGCACGAGAATCGGAAACCTCATATATAATCGCAGCCTGCACGAGAATCGGAAACATGCTCTATCCAAGAAAGTGGCCTTAGTCTTCATATATAATTCTGCATTGGTTCTCGTTCTCTGCTCTTTGCTTTTTTAAGTAAGATGGACAGTGTAAAATACAAGAAAAAAAAAACGAAACAATTAAAATTTTTATAAAGAACGTTAAAATTTAAAAAGAAAATTAAAAACCGTCTACATTAATATTGATTGTGCAATATAGGATAGTCAATGGCTACATCAGCGATTTGCTATCAAAATTTGTTGGAACAATTACCTTGGAAAAAAATTTATGACTAAATTGACCATCATATAATATATTTAGAATTTTTTAGATAATTATCTCAGCATTAATACATGGATATTTATTTAGATGCATGTTAGGAAATAAAACAGGAAAATTTGTATGAAAGTTATTTTATAAAAGAGATAAAGATTCAAATAATGGATGTTACATAAAGCTAGCATAACCAAATTTCTAAAACCACAATCATATAGTTTGCAAAAGTAAACCGGGCTCTCACATCTTACTAGGCTTCTAATTAGCTATAGATGAATCGTGGCTCTTAAGTTTAATATCAAATAAATACTTAATTATGTACCAAGTTGCGACCGATAGAATTTGAGAACTTGTGCTAAGCATAAATACCACATCGCAAGATGGAATAGTTGCACTCGTTTAACAATTCTTCTTACTCTCGTAAAGTTCTCACATCATCAGAGTCATGATCAGATTGATTATATGTTTGTCCATTTAATTTCACCTTCCGTCCCTAGTTCTTCTTTACCATTTTACCCCAAATTCATCTACATAGTCACCCGCGCACCCCACCGACGCATGCATATGCACGGCAACGTGGGCCCATTACCAAGCACCCGCCCGCATCGTTTATCCCTCTACGTATCTAGGAGAGGGGGAAACCTTGCCAGAGTCTCCCAAGGCTGGCTGGCGATGTCGGAGTGGAGACGACCTCGAATTTTGTGAGGTCAAGATTGCATCGAATAGTTGAAGGCAATCGACGCACGTTGGCCCCGCTACTAAGAGTTTTTACTGCCTGGGCCAGGGTGCACGTTGTTACCTCGATTAGAGTTTACGTGTTTTTAAGGCATATAAATTGCCGTTTTCGTTTCAAGTGATATTTTCTTAGGAAAAGGACAGAAAACGGCAGTTAGGTGTCATGGGGACGCAAGATTCCCACCGAGGGGCCTAGGGACTCTCGAGCAATTAAACATTCAGCTTCGTTGGAACCCCAACAAATGAAAAGCCAGGCACATGCGCAATACACTCCATCGCTAATAGCCAGGGGCGACTTTGACCGTTCTTTTAGTCTCAAGACCAAGACAAACAAATTGTAAACAATGACTCTAGGATCAATTTCTAATTCTTGGTCTTGCTTTATACAGGTAACGAATCAAATCAAAATATTGGTGTGATTATAGTGTGGAACTTTTCACAAATCAACATGAAGATAATACATCAAGTAAAGTATCCACGGATTAATCATTTAGAGATTTTATTTTTTGTGCTTTTTTCATGTAAATTAAGTTGTTATCTTCATCTTTACCTTCTACCATGATTACAGCGATAATATATCTCTAATATCTTTCTATTTATACTGTACAAAGTATTAATGAAATCTATGTGCTCCATTCATTCAATTCTCTGTTTATCTTAAATCAGAGCCAAACAAAGGCACACTAATCTTGTTAAGGAGAAAAAATCAATACAATCATGTCATCTCCCTCTTCAAACTTGAAATTTCAATTTCCTTCCAATATCAATATGGCAAACTTTGCGATGTTGAAGGTCAATGAAAACAAATATTTTCTTTGAGAGACATAGGTTTTGTCTCTAATTGAAAGTCAAAACATACTTGATTTCTATATCAAAGAGACACTAGCACCACTCCAGACTCAGATATTAAAAAAAAAAAAATGGTCAAAATAAGTAATCCATAATATATATTATGGATGCGTAGTGATCGTCTCATAAAATTTTGGATCGTGGGTACACTCACAAAAAAGGTTCTTGGACATGTATTAAACTTTGAATAACAGCAAAAGTAGATGGAGCTATGGAGTCTGATAAAGGAAAATAATGTTCAAGCCCAAAAAAAGTTTGTTGGGGATAGACACTTCCCATTAAGTTACTACTGCTAATGTCATGCATGTACTTTCTATCGTAATTGTATATGCCCTAGACTTGCTTTATATAAGGGCAATATCTTTTATAATTATAACGTTGAAGCTTGTAATTTTGAACTTGTAACACTGATACTAATAGTAGAAAGATTGCCTAGTACATACCGTGGTTTTCCCTTTCTGATTTTGTGAAGTTTTTTCCATGTAAAAATTCTCGTTTGTTTTTCTTCTCTATTTTTCTATTCATAAATTCACATTCCTAACAATTGGTATTAGATCTTGGCTTTGGCAAAACAATGGGAACAAATATAGATGGGCAAAATGTGAAGATTGATCGATTCAATGGCAAGGACTTTAGTTTTTGGAAAATGCAAATCAAGGATGTGTTGTATCCAAAAAAAAAATGCATCAGCCTTTGTTTTGAGAGAAACTAGATTCTATGATGCAAGAAAAGTGGGAATTGTTAGATCGGCAAGTTTTAGGTTTGATTCATCTCACATTAGTGCAGAACGTTACTTTCAACATTGCCAATGAGGCGATTATGGGATTATGAGAATATGGGCATAGGACTTTTAAATATGAAAAAACATGAGTGCAACTACTAGGATACCTCTCGGGAGAAGTTATGGCAAAAACCATTATAAATACCACCAACCGGATACTGGAGAGCCCCCGCACAAATCAAACAAAACTACTATCTTTCAATTATTTTTATTTTCCTACAATGTACTTTAAATTTCCATACTCACATCGTTGATTAAATTCCGATGTATTGTTTATTTGTAATTTCCAGATTCGAATTGTTACTTAAATTCCGGCGTGTATTTTATTTTAAGTGTTGCGTCATCAATTAAATTATGATGTAATATGATGTAATATCTTCGCGTTCTCAAGCATTGTTGATGATTAAATTCTGACATTGTTTGTTTACCTTTATCCTTATCGAAGTTATTGTATTCTCCAAGCTTTGTTACCAATTAAATTCTGATTTGTGTTTATATAATTATGTTTGTAATAAAGCTTTCAAATTCATTGTATATCTATGACATTTCCTTCTGGAATTGTCATGAAATATGTATCCTCTCATTAAAAGCTAAAGAACTATTTTCGATAAAAGATATTTTGTCCCGGAAGAAATTTGGGCGGAACATTTTTTTTTTTTTTGGTCAGTCCTACGCTAATCCTACTCTAACACTCACTCTCATTTTGCCTTCAAAAACCCATTTTAAAATGAAATCGTGGCCGGAAGGTGGGGATTTGAATCCCCAACCTCCCCCTTCCAAGAAAAATTTCAGACGCATCCTTCAATAATTTTATGATTCTTCACATTCCTATATTAACTAAAACGACCGAAACAATACACAGTAGAGCATCCTCACTCTCTCTCTCTACATTCCTATAATAACCAAGACAACCAAAACACAGTTCAGTATCTTCACTCTTAAGCGTCTCTCTCTCTCTCTCTCTCAAAGACGAAAAAAAAATTGCAGAACACAAGCCTGAAAAAATGGAGGTAGGCAATGACGGTAATTATCAAGGGCAGAGTCCCATACCAGCAAACATAGCAGAAAACTGGTTCCTATACTTCGGGTCCGTTCGTTTCGCAGAAAATGAGCCATTTTCGGAAAATATTTTCCCAGAAGTCATTTTCCAAGAAAATGACAATATTTTCTGGTGTTCGGCTAAAATCTGAAAATGTTTTGGAAAATATTTTCCGGTGTTCGATAAGGAAAATATTTTCCGCTCGCTAGATTGGCGAGCGCGAGCGTCAAGCTCGAGACTCGCCAGATTGACGAGCGCGAGTTTGAAATCGACGAGCTTGAGGTTCACTTGGTCTGACGACTAGTCAAGAAAGAAGAAGATGGGAAACAAAAAAAAAATAAGAAAAATAAGAAAAAAAAAAGAAAAAGAAAAAGGAAATTAAAAATAATTCAATTAAAAAAAGAAAAAAGAAAATTAAAAAATAATTCGAATGAAAAAGAAAAGAAAAAGAAATGGGAGGAGGAAGTCGGGATTTGTAGGCGTGAGATAAGAGAGATCAAGTGAGGAAAATGATTTTCACTTTTCAAAAGTGGAAAACTTTTCCCCTACTTTAAAGGCTTTTTCTTTTGATGGAAAACATTTTCCTCAATGAATTCATTTTCCGTGAAACTTGACGCCGAAAAATCCGGTAGCGTTTTCCTGGAAATTATTTTCCGCGAAACGAACGGACCCTTCTAGTACAACCCCAAAAGCGACAAACCAAGTGACATGCGGAACATCATGCTAATCATCGCTACTCTGATTGCGGCTATCACATTCCAGGCAGGCGTGAACCCTCCTGGCGGGGTATGGCAAGACAATGAAGATGGCCACTCGGCCGGCATGGCAATCTACGCATCTCGTCAAATTGCCTTTTATGTGTTCTTGATCTCCAACACTTTCGCGCTTTCTAAGTATCAATTAGATCTGTTGTATGTCGAATGTATTTGCATTATACTTCACGGCAAACCGTCCCAACCTAACCAAAACCTAACACCCATCTCTCTCCTCTTCCCTCTCTGTCTCTCTCCACCGGCTCAACTGTTGCCAACCACGCCACGGCTGAACCGCCATCGCCCCACAAATAGAGCGATCTAGGCCTCTCCATCGTCTGTTGTCAAGGCCGACAAGGGAGCAACTTGGAGTTCATGTGCCGCTCTGTCTCTTTCTGCCCAACTCCATCTCCTCTCTCGAGCTGTTCGTGCTCCACCATGAGCTCCGTCTCGTGAACCATCAACGGCGACAAGATCTGCAAGAGGTGTTTAACAAACATCAAAATATTCACCAAGATTAAAAAAATCAAACAAATTATCCGACCGCAGCTCAAACTAATGATTATTGCGATTTTATATGGAAACTCTCCTAATTGGATAATGCCTAAAAGTTTTACCAAATCACGGTTAGAATCAAATAATTCAAATTCGGCAATAAAATATTGGAATTGGAATCGGTCGAGGGCATTACCTATTTTAACGTATTTGTTTCCAAGAGGTGGACCAGCGGCAAGAGAAATTTCCGACGACGGCGGGTGAGGTAATCATGTTAAGAGGTTCCTCAGTAGTGTGGCATTGCTTGGAATCTCGTCAAGAAGCTTGCTAGCCACACGACTGCAAAAAAATTGTTAGCGCTCATGAACAATAACAAGGATTGCAAAGGCTCGCCCAGACTGCTGGACTCTAGCTTGATACGATGACAGGAATGAAAAGGTAATATAGCAGCGCACGGTGGTGGCCGTTAAGTCCAATGGGTCACCGGCTAAGGAAGGCTGTAATCGGCTGGTAGTGGCCGGCTGTGAGGGGGCCGGTGGAAACACGCCTGTACACCTGCAAAAGAAAGATGTGCCAGTGGCAAGATTGCTGGCGCAATCTCATATATTGGGATTGCAAGATGGCTCAGCATGTTGTGTCAAAGACCGCTTACACCCTTAAAAAGTCAACTCAAAAGTCAATATTTGGTATTCTTGTTAAAATTTGAAATTGAGATGCACCATTTACTCTAAAATCTAACTTGAACTTCACAGGGATGAAGGAAAATGTAACAATCTCTAAGCCCGTTTACCCAACATTGCCTTGTTAAAAGTGACAAGGTCTTTGAAACCAAGTCCCCTGCTATCTTTCCTGGTTTTTAATACATCCCATTTCTTCCTAATGGATTCCCAAACTAGACATATTTTGTTTCCGCCAGAATGAGGCAATTTTCTGCTCGACAGCTTTTCAAATCGAGATAAGAATCTTAAATATAGATATGGTGTATCAGGGCAGCTTGAATTACAGTTTCGATCAAAATCTTCTTAGCAAAGTTAGACACCATTTTTTCGTTCCAGACTTCTAACCGATGAGTGCCAAGTGAACCCGTTATTGTATGAAGGTTTGCAAATAAAACAAGAAGATGCGGTTTAATAGTGAAGTATGAAAGAAGACAGACACGGTAAAGAGCTAGTTGTTGATGGTGCAGAACAAGTAGCCTGGATAAGACTTTGAGCAAACTTATCATCGAGTATTGTTATAGCAAAAGGGTAATGTGAATCAGAAATGACAAGGAAGACCGAGACAAACCTGGACGTAATCAGAGTAGACCCCTACTAGCTCGATCAAATCGTCCACAAGAACGTAGAAGATACCACACTGTGAAACAAGGCAAAAAAATAAAATAAAATAAAACTACGTTTTATATGCAAACTTCACCCCCCTTGAGAACTCAACCAAGAGACCACTAGAGAATGGTGGATCCTAGTGCCAAATTAATCTAAAATCACCCCAGAAACGTGTGTGAGACCTTACCCTACAAGAAACATACTCCAAGGAGATAGTGATACTTGTGACTAAACAATAGGTGTTAAATTAATGTCTCGAGTTTGAATTCAGATATTGATTTATTACATCGAATTTGTTGAGATAGATTTCCTATGTGGATTACAAATCAGATAGAGAATTTTTTTTTCTTTTTTGGACTTTCTTTTGGACATACAAAAAGGAAGCAAGGAGGATGTGACTTGCCACTACAAGACAAAATGGGGCATACTATATTTTATTTATCTATTTATCTTTTAGAGGCAAAGATGTATTTGCCCGGAGAGATAAAAGAAGGAAACTCCCTTTTACAGAAGAAGAATCCTTGTAGGCGTTGGTTTTGTTGAAGTAGTGGGGCCCAATGTCAAATTTTTTACTTTGGGCACACATAAAATACCTAGGTTTTTTCTTCCCTTCCTGCAAGTAAGCGTCGCACAAAAAAAAAACCTGAGGAGTCGCACGTCCAAAAGAGCATCGCACAATAAAGATGAACATGAAGCCGCATGTACGTAGGGCAGAGACAAACATTGGCGTTCTTGGTTTCAACGTACGTAGAGCGTTTTATTTTGAGCTTGAATGTGTTGTGATTTTGTGCCATGAGTTTACGTCTAAGTGAGTTGTTTATTTATAAATACTTTGGATTTAGGCTTTAATCTAAGTGTGGGAAACACTCAAGCATGTGAGCAATTGTAAACTTTGATTCTCCGATTATAGTTGATTATTTGCTGGAGGTGTCTGGATAATATTTATCCCTAGCTAGGCCAGAGACTGAACCACATTAATCTTTGGTGTCCTTATTATTTCTCGTTCATTTCTTTTGTGATTTTGCGTTGATGTAATTGTAAAATCTTGTCATTTCCTCTTATTATATTCCAATAATTGGTATAAGAGCTTGGGATCGGATTTCTTGATTGTGATTTGGAGCTTTTGCTTGTCTGATTATTATCTAGAAATTCTATTATTGCAATTATGTTTGATAGGAAATTTGAAATTGAGAAGCTTAACAAGAGGAACAACTTTGGGTTATGGAGTATCAAAATACAGGCATTATTGACAACCCAAGATTTGGCCAAGGCATTGGATGGTGAAGAGTGAAGATGAGTTATCGATTATAATGAAAGCCTCTGAGAGGGTAGAGCTAATGGAAAGAGCAAAGAGTACAATCCTATTGAACTTGTTGGATAAGGTTTTAATAGAGGTTGTCAAGGAGAAGGATGATGCAGCATTATAGACAAAACTTTAGGCACTCTATGTGAAGAAAGGTTTCAACAATCGCTTGTATGTGTTAAAAAGGAAGTTTCAATTTAGATATACTGAAAGTACGTCTATCAAAATCCACCTGGATGAATTCAATAAACTCATGATGGATTTGAAGAACGTCGGTAAGATACTTGATGATGAAGAACAATGCATGATATTGTTAGTTTTCTTAGTAGAGTCATGGGAGCACTTTACTGATTCACTGTTGTAGGGGTGTACTAATATTACCTTAGAAGAGATAAAGTCCTCATTGTTCTCTAAGGAGTGATAGAGAAAGTTACGAGATGACGGTCTGGTGCAAAGAGTAGTGCAAGCATTGATGATTCAGGGTAGAGAACAACATTGAGGAACTAGTAGCATCAGAGATAAAAGTAGATTAAAATCACACCATAGAAAATCTAAGGATGCATGAAATGCTTTAAGTGTCATGAGGAGGGGCACATTAGGAGAGATTGTCCATAGTGGAAGAATAAAGGTGATAGGCAGAATGCCACAAACAATGTGGCGAACGTTGTCGAGAGGAGCACTAGTGATGCATAAGTTGTTTTATGTATGACTACTACTTCGTGAGGAGACAAATAGATGCTAGGTTTCCGGGTGTTTTTATTATATAACACCTCATAAGAACTAGTTTACTACTTACCAAACTACATATGGTGGTAGCATTCTTTTGGGAATAATGTAGCCTGCAAGGCTATGGGAATAGGGACAATTCGAATTCAAATGCACGATGGGTGGTGCACATATTGACAAACGTGAGACATGTACCAGAGCTCAAGAAGAATCTTATTTCTTTGGGGACACTCGATGACATCGGGTGTAGGTCCACCACTAAAGGTAGAGTACTAAAAATTTCTCGAGGTGCCATGACAGTGATGAAGGGGAAGAAAGTAGAAGGGGAAGAAAGTAAATTCTCTCTATTATCTACTAGGAGAGACTGTGATCGGAACCATTATAGTTTCATCAAGTGAGTCGGGCTCTAACTTGACTCAGTTGTGGCATATGCGTTTAGGGCACATGAGTGAGGTAGGTATGATGATGCTAAGTGAAAGGGAGTTATTGAAGGGCCAAAAGACAGGAAAGCTAGACTTATGTGAGCATTGCATCTTTGGGAAGCAGCATCGAGTTAAGTTTACTACAGCTATTCATTTGACCAAACGACCAGTTGAATATATTCATTCAGATGTCTTGGGCCCGTCTTTGGTTCCTTCGGAAGGAGGTGCCCGATATATGTTGACATTTATCGACAATTATTCGAGAAAGGTATGGGTATTGTTGACACCTAAATTTTTGTATATTTTTTTTTTGGGTTTTTTTTTTTGTTTCTTTGAGGTGAAAAAAGAAACCAGAAAGAAAATGTAAAAAGTGAGGAAAAGTGAGTGGATGTGTGTGCGGTAAGACAGAGAAAGGCAGAAGCGACAAATAAAAGGGAGGGTGATTGGACAGGTACTATCATCGTCTTCTACCTTCGTTGCACGCGTTTGTAATCGATTGCCGGAGCTTCCTCAACCGAGCCGCATCATGTGCTCGCACCCCACTGCTGCCGCTGTGCTGCAGGCCCCGCGTGGGACCACCACCGCTCCTCGCCATCCGTGAAGCCGAAGCCAGTCGCCGTCCGCCCTCACGCGACTCGTCGCTACCGCTCGACCCTTGTGCCCTGCTGCTCGGAGCCTCTGTCGTAGCCGATTCCACCCCGCTCCACCCTCTTGCGCTCCCAACAACCGCGACGCCTGACGCCGTTGCCCTAAGGACCAGCGATTGGCGTCCCTACTCAACCCAACGCTGATCCACCCAACGCCGGCCCTGCTCAACCCATGTGCGACCACTACCGCTCCTCGCATCCATGACACCCAATGCCCTGTTCCGCCGCTGTAACCCGAGCGCCACCCTGCAGCGAGATCTCGCACTGCGCTGTCGACTCGCCTTTCTTTGTTCTTTGCTCCGCGCCTCGACCCGCGACACCATCGGAAGGCCGAGCCTCTGCGCTTCCGTCCTGCGCCCGCTCGGGCCCGATCCTCGCGCTTCAGTCAACCTCGCAACACCAGTCGGTCATTGTCGCGCGTTAATTTTCCCCCGACGCCTCAGATCCCGAGCACCACCGATCCGCTCACCGCCCTTGCCGAAGTTCTCCTTGCCGAACCGATTGACCCGCTCCCCTTGGAGACCCACACCCACGAGCATGCCTGGAAAAGAAGAAAAAAAAATGAAAAACAAAAACAAAAAGAAAAGAGGAAAAGGGAATTAGGTAGATTTTCTTTATTATTATTTATTCAGTTATTGTTTTTTTTTTTTCCTTTACATCTTGTTTTTTTAGTGAATTTATTCATTAATATATGATTGATATTCCGACATGAAAGTGCCCCTCAAATTAAGGGTTTTCAGTCCGATTTTCGCGCCCAAAATCCGACTCGCAATCCCTTGCAAAAAATCGACAATCCAATCTCATGCTCAAGATTCGATTCTCGATTTAATTTTAAAATTGGACAACCCGATCTCATGCGCGAGATATGGTTCGCCAATTTTCGGATATCAATTTTATCTTGTTTGATTTGATATCGTGGTGTTTGAGTCAGTTTTATTTTCGTAAAAGAAAAAACATCCAAAAAAAGTTTGAATTAGGATTAGGTTTGTTTTTTTATTATCTTGCATGTTTCGAATAGGGATGATATTTTGAATCATGAAAAATAAAACAAAAAAAGAGTGCATTCATTTAGGATGTTAGTTTTTTTTTATTATTTGAATTGCATGTTTAATTTTAATTTCGAATTTCATTAGAATTAGGGCATTATTTGCACATCATTGCATATTAGGATTGCATGTTTATTAATTATAGGTTTAAATAATTTATCCTAGATAGATTGCATGTTCTTATTAAAAATAAAAAAATCATGTGCACGTCATATAGAATTAGGTTCATGAAATGTACGTCATTTAGTGATTACTAGATTTATTTAATTAGAAATTGCCCGTCATTAGAATTAGGTCATTTTGGTTAATTTAGATTGCATATTTAATTATTGCATGTTCATTAAGAAATCATTAGTTTTTTTTACTCATTCATATAGTTTAGGACATTTTGCCAGCCATATTATTTCATTTTATATTAGAAGCATTGCATTGCATATGAACTATATTCTCGTTAAAAAGTGAAAGCAAAAATTGAGTGATTGCTTGTTAATTAGAAATCATATCTAGGATTGCTGATGTGAATTCTGAACTAACAATGCAGATGCTTTCGTTGCTTTGAGGTAAGTTCTGCATTATTTAATTGCTTTCCTGAGTATTAAATTGGTGATATGCACACCCGTATGATCACCTCACATGTTAGGAAAGTGAAGTGAAATTAATTCAAGCTGCCTGCAAAACATTTTTTCGAAATAAAAAGTGAAAGGTACCGAAAGGGCACTAGGATAATCTAGTGTAACCAAGTCCCCGTACCCAAAGTCTCTGGTTCGTAGAAGTGAAATAATTCTCCCATTATTTTACTTAGGTGTCTAATCGACCTACCGTAAACCGATTAGTGGCAACTCCCTTTTGCATGATAGATATTTAAATTTAAATCGCGAGTTGGTATGGGTTTGGGAGAGCCCGAGCTAAGTTTAGGCTTAGCAATCCATTTGCCTAATTTTAGATGGTGCACCCGAAAATTTGGTCACGACAGGTATACTTTCTGAAGCACAAATATGAAGTGTTCAATCGGTTCAAAAAATTTAAGGCATTGATTGAGAAGCAGTCAGATAAACAAATCAAGTGTGTGAGAATCAATAATGGTATGGAGTTCTATGGTAAAGATTTTACCGAATTTTGCAAGAAAGAAGGGATTATGAGACACCGCATAGTACTTGGGACACCACAGTAGAATGGCATGGCAGAAGAGAATAATATAACTTTGCTTGAGCGAGCTCGATGCATGCTTTCGTATGCAGGACTTAGCAAGGAATTTTGGGCCAAAGCAGTAAACATGGCGTGTTACCTGATTAATCGATCTCTATCATCTGCTATCAAGTAGAAGATTCCTAAGGATGTATGGTCGGAGAAACATATTGATTACTCCGGATTACGTATATTCGGATGTCCTACGAATGCTCATACGAATGATGGTAAGCTTGAGCTGAGGGCGAATAAGTGCATATTTCTGGGTTATGCACATAGGGTGAAAGGCTACCGGTTATGGTGCACCAATTTTCTAATCAGCAAAGACGTGATCTTCGACAAGATTGTAATGCTTCAACAGAGGAGTTGTCACGACCCTGACTCCATTTCCAGGGTCTTGAGTAGCAAGGGTTATTTTCGCAACGTCCCAAGCGTATTGCCGTCCCATTTCTTTTTATCTTTTCATTAAGCACATGCGGTAGCATACCTATAACACCCAGATAACAACAAGCAATCAGGAAAACAACCACTTGCAAACACACAATTACATTAGTTATATTTACAAGCTCTTTTGTCATAGGCCATTATATTTATAATCATTACATGCTCTATGCTAAAAAAGCTGGAGTAAATCTTAGCTCCTCTATTGAGACTGCAACTCCTCAATACCTACAGTTTTCAAAAATAATGGGGTGAGTCATGGACTCAGTTAGTAAAATCCCTAATTTTCTGCTAGGAGGATTTCTCATCATCAAAATCTAATAGGTACAACACTCGTAATGTAATGTCGATGGCAGATCAATAGCAAACTTATTGCTATCCTCAACTATATGCAAACGTCCATCACCGCATACTTCAATGCATGCTTACCTTTAGTATATCAATGAACACATCAACATATCATGCTTGTGCATATATTAGCACTCATGCAAATTCATTTATCGTCATCCTGGCTCGACCAAGCCCTCTCGGCTCAACCAAGGAATCTTGGCTCAACCGAGGCATTTTGGCACTAGCTCACCAAGGCATCCGGGCTAAACCTAGGCATCCTGGCTCAACCAAGGTATCCTAGGGCTAAATTACTCAAGGTCTTAAACCTATTACATGGCGGCCATTTCAGTCATAAACTTTTCAATTTATTCAATTTAATCCTAAACCTTGTAACGATTTTTTGATGTAGTTATTCCGGCCAAAACATGGTAGAAGTTTAAATGGCCAAAAGTTCAAGAATTATATTGAACAAATTAAAAGTTTAGATATGACATTATATATTTAGCCCAAATTGAAGTATCACCTTACACATTGAATTGAAATTTACAGACCATTTATCCCAATGCAATAACATATTAAATAGGGTATTGCTAGTATATAAGTGGACCTAATTTGGAAATCCAATCAATCTAATGCCCTTTAGTTACAACCACATAAATCCTCTCATTGTCTTAACATCTTTGTCCTGTATGTCAGAAAGCTTAATGTAAAATTTGACTTGACATCGAAAAAGCATGACCAAGTGTAGAAAAAAAAGGCAAGCTAACATGTTTTAGATGGAGATAATACATTGGAGAGGGTGTAGCTAGTATATAAGGAGAACTTAAGGAATCCAATCAATCCGATGCCTTTCATTCAGAGTCACATAAATCTGGTCTTTGTCTAGCACGTCAGAAAGCTTTGTTAAAAAAGTTGACCTAACAAAGATAAAGCTAGGTAGCTTTATCATTAAAATAATTATCCTAACAAAGAATAAGAAAAGACTAAAGTGGTAAAGAATGGGTAAAGCTAACACGTTTTACATAGAGGACAAACCCTGTCACTTGTTTCCCAATCCGGCATGGAGAAAGAGCAAGCCAAATGTTAAAAATGAATATGATGTTAAATGCTATGCTGGTGTCATGGTCCGTGATGCTTCTGCACCCATGAACCCTTGAAAGTGAAGCTTGGGGTTATCGAGTGAAGAGTAAGGATGCAGAGAGGATGAACTCAAGTGATTCATGGAAGTGGCGTCAGGACGGTTGGTAGTGTAGTGTAGGAATCTGCGGTTTCGAGAAGCACCACTAGATAAGCCTCCGACACGGGGTTATGCGAACTCCAGAAAGTTGCGCTTTGGATAAGGCCAAGCGTGGACACGATGATGGAAGGTGAAAGGCAATAGGCCCTGAATGGGACCAATGCTAATGCATGGTTGCCCCAGTGTCACCTAAACAACCTAGAGACCCCAAGAAAGACTAAGATTGAAGCAGTGACAAATAGCAAAGCGTGAATTCTTAGCACTCATGTTAGGACCCCAACTCCATCCTCAGGGTCATGAGCAGTAAGGGTTATTTTCGCAATGTCCCAGGCGCGTCGCCATCCCATTTTTTTTTTTTTTAATCTTTTCATTAAGCACATGCGGAAGCATATATATAACACCCATACAACAACAAGCAGCCAGGAAAACAACCATTTAAAAACATACAATTACTTTATTTATATTTACAAGCCCCTTTGTCACGGGCCATTATATTTACAACCACTACATTTTCTACGCTCTGAAGGCCGAGTAAACCTTAGCTCCTCTAGCAAGACTACAATTCCAGCACTAGTGGGAGGCCTCAATGCCTACAATTCTGAAAAACAACGGGGTGAGTCATAGACTCAGCAAATAAAACCCACTAATTTCCAAGTAGGAGGATGCCTCGCCTATCAACAAGCATACAATTTATCCAAAACATTAGTCGATGATAGATCAACAGCAAAATAAAAGCTTTGTCTTGGATGAAATATGAAAAATCCTCAATCAACGGTATGCAAGCATAAACCAATATTCACTCACAACATGAGGAACTCACGCCTCACTCAATATTGTACAAGCATAAACAAGATCAATTTCATAGTATGAGGAACTCACGCCTCACTCAATAATATGCAAGCATAACCAAAATCCATTTCATAATGTGAGGAACTTGTGCACATAAGATTCATTTATTAACAGTCAAAATCCATCGACTCTTCCGAATTCCACCGGGCATCCAAACTTAATCGGGCAACGTCCCCTAATCGAAGGGTGATGGCTAGAATTATCACAACATCGTGTCCTTCTGACAAGGCATCCCATTGGAGTGGGGGCATCCCATTGGCGAGGGGGCATTGTCGCTGAATCTATCGATCGATGGCATAAATTAGTCCATCGTGTGTCCATGCATCAAACATCACAATCCAATTCTTATATTTGCTTTTAGTTCAAGGGCCCGAAGGCATGCCATGCATAAGTGTGTGAAATGACTTACTGAAACCGTGATGTTAAGCATGTTGAGCACGAATCAAGGATCGCGACTTGATCCAACACGTTTGAGCACCGATCTAGTACCCAACTTGGCTTGGGAATGATATGCCTCGATATCGCACTGATACCATGATAGGACCTGCCCATCGTGACATGTTCACCGACCTAGTACTAGAATCGGCTCGAGAACGATACGCCTCAATACCGCACCGAGACCATGAAAGGACTGGCCCATCATGATATGTTCACCGACCAAGTACCAAAGTTGGCTCAAGAATGATATACCTCGATATCGCACCAAGACTAAGAGAGGAATGATCCATTGTGATCCCACGTACGTCAAGGCCGACAAAACCCTTTTTTGGAGCTCGGGGCATGAACTAGAACATGCACTTGTGAAAATGGTTTGAAATAGTTTTGTGAGGAAATAACAAGTTTTTATAAAACACTTTTAAAGTAGGTTTGTATCAAAGAAAAAACCAAAACATATCAAATAAACACACAAACCGAGCTTCTTCCAAGCAACTCAAGCCAAAGCACGAGCCAAAGCTCATCAAAGAAAGATCGAACTCAATCAAGGAACAAGGTTTAAACTGATCTAAGCAAATACAGCCGAACTTCAAGCAACAACTAGTCAATCAACTTCAGTCAATGACTCATCACATGCTCGGAATAGCGTAACACAACATCCTAGCCAAAATATTAGTAAGTTCTACTTACAACACTTCAAGGAATGGCCTAGGTGACTGAGCAATGTGCAAGCGAGCAAATGGGCAAGAGGGGTGTGGCCACAAGAAAGAGAGAGAGAGGGTGACGGTGAGGGTGAGGAAGAGGAGCTGGTTTGTTGTGGGAATGAGGGAGGGATGCCCCATATTTATAGGCATTTCTAACTTGTTCTCCAAGCCTTAAAAGTTAAGACTTCCTCTCTAAGTCAAGAAGCATTAAATAAAAGGAAACTTGGTTATCAAGTCTCAAGGTAGAATATGGCTTTAACTTGATAGCTTGGGACACCTCAACATGGCATTTAAGGACTTGAGTCCAAGCTTGGGCGTGACTCACACCTCTTGAGTGAGAAAAATAGTTTTGAATAATTTCCGAAATTAATGTCTTTACCTCATCAAACGGAATCAAAAGATTATGAAATTTTAATATATTGTGGAGAAGACCTTAAATAATATTTTTCATAAAGGAAGTCAAGTCAAATTCGTGTTGTACAAAGAGCAGAAAATCATTGAACACAACCTAAATATTCGTCCGTTGAGCAGATTCAATAGTCAAAGAGAGAGACTCATTTTGAAATATAAATCTTCACAAAAATATTTGAAATTTTTATATGTTGTGGAAATAGATGTCCTTTAAAACTTTCATGAAGAAATCATTGTTAGATTTAAAAGGGAAAATTTTATAAAAATTCGAGAATGCAACCTAGTCACTGTTTTCACTACACGGGACACGTTCCAGACGGTGAATGATTGGGCATTCGTCCCTATCATTTCACCTTAGAAAAATATGAAATTTAAGTATGTTTTAGATAAAGATATTTAGAACAACTTTCATGGGAAGTTTCTTTAAATTCGCACCACAAAAATCTGTGTAAAATTGGAAAAATAGCGGAGGTCCACTAATTTCGAAAGTCAAAGGTAGCAATCTTAGTTGGAGAAAGGAGGCATCCCACTTGGTCAAGAAGCATTAATTGTTGGGCATCCTTATCTTCCAAGTTTCCAACTAGGTCCTAGGTTAGCTTGGACATTTCATCTTGGCATTAAATAACTAGAAGCCAAATGTATTTAATTCACTCTTATCTTGTCCAAGAAGGCTTGATTTGCTTGCTCCTTCTTCCAATGGTTATGTAGTCCATTTCTTGGCCTCCAAGATCTCCTAAATAGGCTTAGGTGTCCTCCTCATTAATGAACCAAAGTCCAAGTTTCAAACTTGTCTTCAAAGGCAAAAGTCTTTCATGCCAAGTGTCCACACTTAGTCAATGTGCATTAATTAACTACAAGCCAAAGGCATTGAATGCACCTTAGGAAAATATCTAAGTTTTGAAGGCTTTGTCATTGGGTAGGGATTAATCGAGTTTGATCCTAATCAACAACCTTATTTAACCCGAGGTTCATGCCTAAGCCATGCCCAAACAAAGCTAGATGCAACTTAGCTTGATTGGCCAAACCGAGCTCGAAATCCCCTTTATTGAGAAAAGGGGTCACGGTTGGGTTTACTAGCTAGTTCCTAGCCTGGTCGGTTGGTCCTCTAGTGGGTTTGTGGGCTAACCCATGGGTCAGTTCTACTTGGCTAATCTTGTGGTCAATCCTTGGGCCAATCGACTAGTTATATAGCTGGTCTTATGACTAGTCCAAGGTTCTTCACCACAACTCCTAATCAATCTGAATTTGAATCATGTTGAGTTTATTCAATCCATAGTCAATTATTGATTGTCATATAATCATGTGGAATCGATCCATTCGTATCAACTCATGGTCGCATGGGATCGGTTCATGGTCATCCATGACCAGGCATAACGACCAACCGGAATCAAACCATGGCCGTCCGTCGATCCATGATGGTACGTGATCGTCTCACAACCAATTCTTATGATCGAATAACCTTTCCATGGTCGAATATTCTATAACTCGATCCGGGCTTTGGGCCGGCTCATGGCCAAGTCTCGCTCTTGATGTATCAGGCTTTGACCTACTAGTTGGGGCCAAAATAGTGGTCGAAATCGAGGATGTTACAACTCGGGTCCATCGACTTATGAACATGTCCACATGGCTGCAATGCTTCCACTACTTGGCCGAGTATCTGTGATGATTATCAACCCTCTCTCAAGAGAGTGGAGAAAATGGTGCACTGATGCCAATGATGAAGAAGGATCTCTTATACTTCTCATACTATGGAGGAGCGGATGAATGTGCGGTGAAAAAATATAGGTGATGCTCTAAGGTCCCTTTTTACTAATGCAGCTTTGGCCGAGTGTCGAGAATTAGGAACTTCTGAAGTAAATTACTTAAGCAAAGCAATCAGAATCATTACTTAATTATAGAGTAGTTATACAATGCATTACCAATATAAATATTTTTTCTAAAGATAGTATTATCCATTCTTGATTTGATGATTAGTGAGAGAATGAGAAGTTAAAACTCTCAATTCAAGGATGGTTGAAATCGCTTGTTTTATGTTATCATCACATTAGCAAAATATCCTAATTTTTGCTTAACTTTAAAGCACCTACATGACAATTGGGACCGATTGTTGTGATAATTCTTGGAATGCCAAAAAAGAATGGGTTGTATTTTCTTTGTCCTCAAACCAATATCTGATTGGTAAGTCATATTAACATAAACAGCTTTTAGATGCAAATTTAAGTAAAATATAATGTAAGAGATTTCGATATGTATAACTCATCAACAAGAGGTTTGGTAATAGAGGAAAACAAAATGATTTACTTTTCGAGTGAATACCTTGAAATTTTTGCATTTATTAGATTGCATCGGCAAAGAAACAGAGCCATCGAAGTGGAAAAAAAAAGTGATGAAGGCACCATTACTCCTCAAACTTTTGCAAAAGTAATCAGCTTTTGGGATTTTTTTTTGTCCAATTGTATTCCTAGGCTATATACTTTTGCACCGGTACTCCTCAAACTTTTGCAAAAGTAATCCACTTTTGGAATTTTATTTTTGTCCAATTGGATTTCTGGACTATATACCTTTTCGTTTCTATTGATCCTGCTGTAAGAAAAATAACGGAAACGCCGACATGGCTATTAATTTCTGTTAAATGCCGCGATGCCTCATTTCCCTAAGTTACCTAATCACTAAATCAGACGATCAAGGAGTTTGCAAACAGAAAGCTTCTATCCTCCAACACGCCTTTTAAGCGAAAGGAAAAAGGATTCCAATTAGAAAATTTTCTATAAGGGCATCTTCCCATCGTCGTCTAAGCCAAACCTCGAGTGTCAAATCTACCTCTCTCATCTGCCTTGACTTTTGAGAAGTCTTCATAGCAGAATGGCTTTTAAGAAAAAAAAAAAAAAAAAAACACAAAAAAAAAACACAAATAAAAAACTGCTAATTATTGCTCGAAGTTTCCCGTTGACTTTGATATAGGCGCAAGTTTCTGATGATCGTGATGTTCTAAGTGTTTGTGGAGCCTTTGAAGATGGAGACGGACCATCGGAGAATGCAAGAAGATGGCTCACCTAGGGCTTGGATAAATCAGGCGACTCAGCAGGCACGCACCTTATTTTGATGTCTATTTTGTACATAACTTATCAGAATTCTAAAGAGTTTTTTAAAGCGGCTGTTGAAAGCATAAGAAGTGGGCTTGTGACAACTCATGGAGAACAATTTAAGCCTTGTTTGGTGTTCCAGACTGTGACTAGGATTTAATGGAAAGAGAATGCTAGATTTATCAAAACTATTTTATAAAATTAATTTACTAAAGAATGTGTTGGATTGATTATAAGTGATCCTTAAAACAAGTGGGCCTCGAACAACAAACAAACAGTGTGACACATTATTGAGTAAACTAACACACAATTTTATAAATGGACAAATGATTGAGGTTTTTATTTGGAGAAGAAAATTTGATATGATGGTATATGCATTTCTTATATATATATGTAATTTGGCTAGTTTTATAATAATTTAGACGTTAAAACTATGAATCATGTTTTCAGCCTCAAGGTGGTACTATACGCTAGAATTAGAGATTCGTTACTATTTCCTTTCCTTGATTTTTTTTGTTCAAATTTCTTTTATTATTCTTATTGTGCAATTCCTATAATCAAACGGTTTGAAATCTTTCATAGGTACTCTAGGTTATCAAGAATTAATACACTGTGCTAGTAGTAAGCACATATATTAATTAAATTGCATCAATAATGACTTGTACTTTTGATGTGGACCGAGATTAATCATCAAAGCCTCAATAAGATACGGCTCCTAATAAATTTCTAGAACGGTGAACTAGCATGATTTATCAGTAACATATTGAAGAGGGTGTAGCTATTATGCAAGGGGACCTTAATAAGGAATCCAATCAATCCAATGCATTTTATTTACAGCCACACAAATCTCTTCGTTGTCCTATATGTCAGAAAACTTCTTTAAGAAGTTGACCCGACATAGAAAAAGCAAGACCAAGTGTTAAAAAAAAAGAAATTTAACACGTGGATAACACATTGAAAAAGGGTGTAGCTAGTATATAACGGGACCTAGGGAATCCAATCAATCTAATGTCTTTTGTTTATGGTCACGTAAATCTGTCCTGTGTGTCGAGAATCTTTATCTTTACAAAAAAAAAAAAAAAAAACAAAAACAAAAAGGAGTTGACCTGACAAAGAAAAAAGCAAGACCACATTTATAAAAAGAAAAAGAAAGAAAGTCAGGTAACACGTTTTTTATGGAGCCCTAACACTATTCTGGTGCCTCAGTCCGACATTTCCCAATCTTACAAAGGGACGAAAACATAACCCAGTGACATCGGAAGAAGCACGAGAGATGCGAAATGAAAGATGCAACTGAATTGTTAGAATGGTGTTAGAAAATTTATGTTAGGAATCTACTTATAAAAGGAATATCATGTGAGCGAGCATTGGCCATCAATATATTTAATCAAACACTAAATGTACGTTCCTTTCATGAATTCCAACAGAACCATCATATCAGGCCAAAAAACTTGCAATCTCTGTCCATACTCTATCATAAGTTATGTTAGCATACCTTTGACTGTTAAATGTATTTGAATAAAGTCGATGGATAGCTGCAAGTGTAACAAGAGTATGTAATCTTTGATGACCCGTAGACTACTATTTTGGCCGTGTCTGTAATTCGAACTAAGACTAGGATTAAATGGGAAGAAAATGTTAGGCTTATCAAAATTGATTTACAAAATTAATTTACTACAGAATTTATTAAACTTTAAGCTACTCTTTAGTTAAGTGGGCCTTAAACAACAACCAATAGTAGTATGACGCATCATTTAATAAATCAATTTTACAATCTTAGTGAATCTAGCATTTATCTAGTGAAAATAAGGTCATCATTCCTTTGATTGATCACCTTTGGTAGCATGGAAGAAGAGGAATAGATATCAAATTATGAAATGAAACCGCCATGTTAGCTTATTTTCATGAAGGCAGTAGGTTAAAATAAATAATGGCCAATGGAAATGAATGAGTAAAATAATGCACATGATAACTTTATAAAACAGACAACGATTAAGGTTTCTATTCGGAGAAGAAAATTTCATACACTGGAACCTAGTTATATAATAATTTACCCATTTAAAAATATAAATCATATTTTCAGCCCCAAAGTGGTACTAAACTCTAGAATTAGAGATTCGTTACTATTTCTTTTCATTACATTTTTTATCCAAATTTTTTTTATTATTCTTTTTGTGCCATTCCTATAATCAAGCAGTTTGAAATCTTTCATACTAGGGTTCTAGTATATAAAGAGCTAGTATATCGTGTTCATAGTTCGCACATATATTAATTAAATTGCATCAATATTGACTTGTACATTTCGACGTGATCAGACATTAATAATCAAAGCCTCAAGCCTTTATAAGGTATAGCTCCTAATAAATTTATTAGAACGATGAAGCAGAATGAATCATTAGTAACATATTGAAGAGGGTGTAACTAGTATACAAGAGGCCTAAATGAGGAATCCAATCAATCCAATGCCCTTTATTTACAGCCACATAGACCTTGTTGTTGTCCTGTATGTCAGAAAGCTTCTTTAAGAAGTTGGCGTGGCATAGAAAAAGCAAGACCAATTCTTAAAATAAGGAAATTGACATAAATAGTTCATGAACTTTAACTCAATGTTTAGTTTGATTCGTAAATTTTTAATTTGTTTAATGTGGTTTTTAAACTTCAACTTAATGTGCAATATGGTTCCTGAACTTTTAATTTGTTCAATGCAGTCTCTGAAATTTTCATACATGTTTAATCCAGTTCCTAAACTATATGTAGTCCTTCCATAATTATTCAAGATCATAGATTACATAGAACATTTTTATATAGTTCAAGGATTGGAATGACTACGTTGAATATTTTCATACAGTTTAGGGACTAAATTGAATATGTATAAAAAGTTTATGGACTATATTAAACAAATTAAAAGTTCATGGACCACATTGCACATCGGTTAAAGTTCAAAGACCAAATTTAATAAATTAAAAGCTTATGGAACAAATTACACATTACACTAAAGTTCAAAGACTTTTTGTGTCATTATCCTTTAAAGAAAGGTAAGCTAACATGTTTTAGATGGAGATAACATTGAAGAGGGTGTAGATAGTATTTAAGGGGACCTAGTTAAGAAATATAGTCAATTCAATGCCTTTTATTTAAAACCACCTAAATCTGCCTTGTGTGTCGAAATATATTCATCTTTAATAAAGTTGACTTGATTAAGAAAAAGCAAGGCCAATAGAAATAAATAAATAAAAAAGTGAGCTAACACCTTTTATAAGGAGAATTACCAAAAATGTTTTAAAACTATTGTAATTGTGCAAATTCAGTCCTAAACATTTTGTAATTGTGTCAATTCAGTCCTAAACATTTTGTAATTGTGTCAATTCAGTCTTAAACATTTTGTAATTGTGTCAATTCAGTCATAAATCTTTTTGTAATTGTGTCAATTCAATCCATCCAATTAAATTTTGCTGGCCGACGCTGACGTAGATGCCGATCGGCGATGGCCATCTAGTGAATGTTGACATGGCAAAAATTTTTTTTTTTTTTTTTTTTTTTTTTAATTTTCTATTTCTTTATTTCTTTTTCTTTTTCACTCTTCTCCTTCCTCTAGCTTGGTTGGCGCTTAGCCAAAGGCGAGGCCCAACGAGGTCAGCTTGGCTAACCAATGGTGAAGCTCACCCTCGTCGGCCACTAGCGAGGGCAAGTCTTGCCAAACAACCATAAGGCCACCATCGCTAGATCTGGCGAGCTTGAGCCTTGCCATCCTTTGACAAGGAGCCTCGCTGCCACTAGCAATGTCAACCCTCACCTTGGCTGGGCTTGGCCTCGCTAGATTTGGCGAGGGTCAACCTCGCCAACACTAGCCTTCACTCTTCGACGATTGTTGCTGCACCTATATTCATTGTTGCTTTAGCGCTTTGGTCTCTAGCCCTTGCCTTCTCTAAGCCAACCATGGAGCAGCACAATAGATCTAGCTAGGCGAGGCTGAGCCTCGCCAAATGTGGCACGACTGAGCCTAGTTAAGGCGAGGTCGACCTCACCAAATCTGGCAATAGTGACCTCGCCGTTCACTAGGCGAGACTTGCCCTTGCCAATGGTCGGCAAGGCTAATCTCATCGGCCTTCACCTTTAGCTAGCACCAACCGACCAGAGAAAGGAGAAGATAGGGAAAAAAGAAGAAAAAATAATTAAAAAATTCGAAAAAGAAAAAGAAAAAAAAGAAATGCCATGTTAGTATTCGTCGAATAGCCATTGCTAACCGGCGTCCATGTTAACGTTGGGCGGTCAAATTTGACCGGATGGACTAAATTGACAATTGCAAAATGTTTAGACTGAATTGGCAAAAAAAAAAAAAATTGTTTAGAACCAAATTGGCATAATTTCAATAGGTTTAGAACTTTTTTGATAATTCTCTCCTTTTTACATGGAACACACCAACGCTACTCCATCCAGTCCCTTACCACTAAGCCTCATGCCTAGTATTTGGGTCTAACATGAAACATATATCTTTCAACAACTACAATCATATCTTCATGTTTTCTCCTTAATCATTCATCTTGGATGCCAAATTATAGGTTCATATTTCCTCTTCAATTATTGATTCTAGATGTCAATATGTCATGTTAGTGCTCCCTCATCTCTTTTAAACATTATAAAAAATTCTTGTCACAACTTATCCTCGAGGGGCCGCCCTCAAGGAAATATTTAGAGGTATTTACTTGAAAGACAATCCAAATTGGCATCCCTAGAAGATGACATGTTTCCTCTTTAATCATTTATCTTGGATGTCAAATCATAGGTTTGTGTTTTCCTCTTCAACTATTGATCTTGGATGTCACTATGTTATTTTAGCCATCCCTCATTTCTTTTTAAACATTATAAAAAAGAAAAAAAGAAAAGGTGTCAAAATTCTTGTTGCGACCTACCCTTGAGGGGTCACTCTCGAAAGAATAGGTTTAGAGATATTTACTTGAAAGATGGTCCAAATTAGCATTCTTAGAAGATGGCTCAAACATATCATCTAACAAGTAATTCAAGACAATCCATCAATTTAAAGCATGGACTTTCCGAAGTTCATACTTCACGCAATGTTAGGTTTTTCATAATATGTTCGAATTAACCCTATCAAAATTCTATGTGAGGAGTTACCATTATAGCTAATTAAGGTCGGCTAGACACCAATTAAGATGTGGGAGTGTCATCTCAATTTTTAGAAATCATATATTTTAAATTCAAGAACTTGATTACGCTAGTTATACAACTAGTGCCCTTTCAATACCTAAACTTGATTATATTGTCAACTAAAGTGTTTTTCATGTAGCATTTTCATCTATTTCAAGGTTAAGCCGCTAAGTGTTCATGCAATATTTTTATTGAAATACTAACCATGCTAAAAGAGAAAACAACAACCAATGTATGTAAATTACACAATCAAGTATAATCGAATTGAAATGCACAAGTGGTGACCTAGCATTGTCTCTCGAAAGAAATAATACAAAACATATCCCTACGGTAAAACTCTAAGAGTTTATTCAATTGAGTTTCAAAATTTTTTATGGGTTTTCAAATTTTATTCAAGACTAAGAGAAGTCTTTTTAAAAGATTTTCTAAAATTGATTCAGGACTGAAAATCTAATGGAATCAATTAAGGTGATTTTTCTACACATTTTTCCAATTTTTCAACTTATTTTTTATTTTTCTATTTTTCCTAAAATCTACATATTTTTATTTCAAATTTCTCATTTTTTTACTTATTATTTTTTGTGATTTTTTTTTTTTAATATTTTTATGATATTTTAAATTTTATTATTATTTTTATTCCGACAATGGACTTCGGACCGGGTCAAGGAACCCGGCCCGACTGGCTGACCTAGACCCTAATGATTTGGGTTGGAGCTCGAAATTGGGCTGAGCTTTGGGCTCGGTCCAACTTTACTAGAAATAACCTACGTTTGGATCCAGCCCACAATCTATTAAAAGCATGACGTCAAACTGATGGGCTTGAGCCTTTGCAACAACTCAAGCCCAACTCCCAAAAATCTGGCCTCTTATAAATCCAACCTAATCCGAGCTCAATATTGGCCCATTCATTTAACCCTATGCGACTCAATTACTTTGGATATGACTCAACCATCCGACCCGACCCGACTAGAGTAATCAGATCCTAACCGATTCACCTTCATTATAATCGAACCCTTCATATATATTTACTTTTCTTTTTCTATTTTTCTATTTCTAAAATTTTCTGTTTTATTTTCTATTTTTATTTATTTTTTAAACTCCTGATTACTCTTCTCCCTGCGACGTCTTCTTCTTCCCAAGCCTTCTTCGACCATGCTTCTCCTTCACCGAAGCCAAATCCATCACCAACGAGCTCATCACCGAAGCTCAGGCCACTGTCAAACCACTCAACATCGGTCGTTTATCCCGACCGACGCCAGTCATCACCCGCCACTAGCTGGCCGGCAGTTTCTACTGTCGATGGAGCACCTTCGACGATGATTATGCAAGTTACAAAATTGCAGACAGCAAAATATATCAATTCTAGCCTAACAAACACTACATTAATCAAAGGAGAAAAGACGGAATGGACCGGCCCTAAACCACGGGCTCCGCCGGGGCTGGAAAAATCTTCGGTAGATGGGAGAAGCGCACGGCCCACTCAAACGGTGGGTATGCAACGAAATCACATGGAAAACAAAGATTCAGTGACAAGATAGCAATATTAGAACAAATCGGACGCACAACAAGGATCGTAAACTTCGATTTCTTGAATTAGAGTTCAGTGCTCCATTTAAGCAATTTTCAAACAAGTGATGACAAGACACAAGCGTTCGATTCAAATTCAGCATAATTTTTGGCCAAATCATGACATATCAGACTCTACTCATCATTATTCCTCACTGATTTATCTTAGTTTTCACACGATTAAGCCGCGAGTTCATCGATTGAACTCAATGCTCGACGGGACGAGATTCTCATTCTGTCGTGTAACAAACTCTGAGCTAGCTAAGCCATCAAGAACCCTTCTCTTGGATTTGCTTCTTTCAGCGCCATGCTCATTGTGATTCGCTCACAGACCACTCGCCCATGTCCTTGCTGTTCGGTCACCGCTCCCTTCTTCTTTAGCTGGCTTTGATGAGCGAATACAGCCAAGAAAGACAACGGTCGGGCCCCCCATTTCTTTTACTTCATTTGGTTAAAAGGAAATAAAACCGAACCTTAAAAAGAAAGAAAAAGCAAGCAATGCAAACGCAAGTGTAAGGAGCATGATAAGGGGCATATCTATAAACACCTTTTTTTTGGGTTGAAACTAAGGTGGGTAAGAAAACTTACCTGATATTTGCAAGAAAAACAAAGGAGACTATGGGCTACAAAAGCTCACCAGGTGGATGAGGTCCTCCAAGTTGCAAAAGCTCATAGTGTAAAGAAGAAAACTCTGGGTTACAAAAGCTCGCCAGGTCAAAAGGGTGCTTTGGGCTGTAAAAGTTCACTATGCAAATAAAGTTCCAATGCTGCATTTTCACATCTAAAGGAAATAGGTCACTCTAGGCTACTGAAGCTCATCGTGTGAAGAAAGAGACCCTAGGATGAAAGCTCGCCAAATCAATGGGGTGCTTTGAGCTACAAAAGCTCACTAGCAAATAAATTTTTGAGGTTGTGTTTGCACACCTAATGGAAATAGGTCACTTTGGGCTACTAAAGCTTGTCATGTGAAGAAAAAATGGTTCAGGCTTGCAAAAGCTTGCACACATAAGAGAGGGGTGAATAGGTTGTTTTAGAAATTTTGACAATCTTTGGAAGAAAATAGCTTACTCTAAGTAAAAATCTGGTCAAAATAATGTTTCAAAGCTCGTGAGCGTATTGTGTACTTGTGAAAGAAATAAGAGAGAAAAGCAAATGCACACAATGATGTATAGTGGTTATGCTTTAAACCTAAGCCTATGTTCACTCCTCAGACTAATAGCCATAAGTTGGGCTGGATTGCACAATTAGTCTACTTAGAAAGTTACAATCGACAAGCACTAATCCTTTTACATGATATATCATACTATGAAGACTCAGCTACTACTCTTACTCTTATACACTTAATCTTTAGCACAATTATTAAGACAACAAAAATATAACACTCAGAGAAATAGTTGAAAGAGAGTGTTTTGCTTAAGACATCATTTATAGTAGATTTTCAGCCTTTTGTATTTGTACATCTCTCTTCTTTAGCTTCTGAGATCTTCTATTTTATACCCATCTTCAATCCATCCATTGGAGCTGGATTGGAGAAGCAAAGAGCCATTGAAGATGTTGTTGATGCTGCCCTCAAAAAATAGAACTGCACATACAATCCTTTTCCTGAACATTCAGATACAACATCGTATAGCTTTTGTTGCTATTCACTGCAGCTTATGATAGACTTGTTAGATAGCCTAGCTTCTCGATTTCTGTTATCATCTGGATTCTGCTATTGGGCATATCCACTTCTACAGCAATTAGTTTGCTTAACCAACAAACATTTTAAGATGAACTTTGTTGCTACAATACCAATTAACTAATACACACAACCTTTAAAAAAAAACATCGACATAAGCTGATCTTTAGGTATGTTGGTGTTATTTATTGAAAAATCATATCAAGACATATTGCGATCCTTTACCACTTGGAACATACCATGGACATTGCATTGTCTTTAATACTTGTCATAAACATCTACATTTATCATAGTAAATGTTATACTAAGAATAGTTTGAGTCAAAATCACTTAGAGATGTGTCTCCAACAATCTCTCCATTTTTTATGATAACAAAACTATCTCATAGATGTGAAAGATAATTCTTGATAAAACTTGCAGTAAAAGTAAATGATCTGTTTGTGTGCTAATCTTTTTTCAAGGAATGTGCACCATAAACAGATGATAACATCTCCATAAGATATTCATATAATTTGGATATTTAGTCTAGATGATCTTTTGTAGAATATGAGTGAAAAACATAGATAATCTTAAGTTCTTAAGAGCATAGATGATTTAGCAAACATATTAGCACAAAGCTGGTGTAATGCTTGTGTAATGCTCCCCCTATTTTGATGTGTTATAGAAAAGTCAATGTATATCAACATCATTTTCACATTAGCATCTCCTCCCTTTTTGTCATCAACAAAAAGACATAAGGAAATGATAACTTTATTGATAACAAGGTCATGTCAGTACACTAGAGAGAGTGATCTTTGTCACGACTCGCCGCCTTGGTTGAACAAGGAGTTGAGTAAGTTTGGAGATATTTGTCCAAGAGACAATTTAAATGGTTCGGACAAAGAATGGTCTTGAATTGATCATCATTTGCTAACATTGCAAAACAAACTATCGATCTTACACGTAGGTCTTCTAAACCCATTTCTTGCGTGAAAGGAGTTTGTTTTAAAGTTCTCTAAGCACCCTAAATATTGAACTAGAAGTCACCACTAGCCTCGTTTTTTAAGGTTGGCTAGATTACCCAATCGAGGATCGGAGTCCTCTCTTGATTTCCACAAAACCAGAGATTGAAGGTTCAAGAACTTGGGTTACACTAATTGTTTCTATTAGCACCATTTTGGTAACTAATTGGTTTGGTTGTTACATAAAGTGATCATCCATTTGTTCTTACATTTTCATGCAATTTTATGCAAAAGCATCATTAGGTCAGCACACGTATGTGGTTCTTTAGAGCAATTTAAATAGCTAACGTGATATAAAAATAGAGCACACAATTAATGAAATTGTGCTGCAATTAGTAAACACCCAAATGAAGTAAAGACGAGCTATTTTAAGCACATGAAAGAAAAACCTGCAACTCATCAAGCATTTAATATAATCTTGAATTGAAAGGCCGAGACATGGTCGGGATAAATGATACAACCAAATGGACTAGATAGGACATCGGTCATGCCATTTTCATCATATGGGTATTTCGGCCACCTCCTCCTCGAGACGTCGTGATGAGGTCGTCCTTTTATCGAAACTAAGATACGCATACAAATGCACATTTCATACCAAAACAATCACAGACAAGTCACAAATTTGGTAAATGAATCTTGAGATCGGCCTTTGCATGTGTACATGTATCATCCAGTCCTAAGGCCACTAAAATTGATTAAGTTGTGATTATTGGTTATTAGCCATCCTTTGTGTTCACAAACGGTGGTCAATTTTCATTAATCCCCAAATTGAGGGTCTAGTTTTCCCTTTGGTATTCCCCACATACATGTATCGATCCTATGCATATTTCTAGCAAGCACATGCACAAGAAGTTAAGCATGCATTCAGACCAAATAGTTTTATTTCCCAAACAACCAAGCATTGAGAGTGAGCCCAAGTAAGATCACTTGTTCATTAATTCCAGAATTAAGATCATTTAGTTTTGAAATCAATTGACCAAGCAAATGAACTCCGATTAATGCAATTCATATCCCTTTAGAAAGCTGAAAGTGTGTGAATTAATTCTCTAGAATACCATTAACCCCAATTCCTATCCGTTTGACTCGAAAATTGTGAATTACCATTAATGGTCTATGACCCGACCCGTTCGGGTTCAGGTTTTGAAAATTTGCAAAAAAAAGGTAAACGACTTCGAAATGACACGAAATTTTTGGACAGCTAGAGAGGGGAATCAACATAATCTTTTAGTTTTGAGTTTCTAAAAATTCGTAATAGATTTTTTGCAAAAAATTCCATCTAAAGACAACTGTCAAAACAGAATCAATTTCCAAGATAGCTCAGAACTTATCCGAATTATTTGCAATTACGTCCCTCAAAACTTGCAATTAAATCCCGAAAATGCCTAATCAATATAAGGTAATAGAAGGCATCTGACTCTTTTCATGACGTAGGTATTGACACTTGCACCAATCCATTTAAGTCTCTAACATCCTTTGTGGTTTCTTGTTGATTTATCTGTTATGGTTTAATTATCTAAATAGGCAACGACTTCTTTGGTTGGCTTACATCATGCTGGAAAAACATCGAAGCTAACAAATCCTGCAAATAAAGAACACCTCCTTTTCGGCCACAGGGGCGAGGGGGAGAGGAGGACGGAGGAGAAGGGGGAAGGTTGGGGTGGGGATGGATTAGTTTCAGTTGTAAGTTTCGACTCTCACACCCTATAAGAAGATAAGATAAAAATCGAAGAGTGAGAATTAAAATAGGAGTAGAGTAGGATTGACCCAAAAAAAAAAAAAAAAAAAAAAACACCACCGTAATTCCTTCTAGAAGAAAGTCTTGGCTGAAAAGTGCACAAAATTGAGCAAATATATCCAGAATTTATTCGGCTTCACGTGGGACCTCTATACATACACCTATAAAGCGGTGTGGACTTGTAGGAAAGAAAACAGAAGGCATCGCTTGAAAAGGAGAAGGTGAATTGAAGAACCGAGATGGATAGTTTCCAGCGCGTTTGTCGTGGCTTCAAGGTAAAAAAATCTAAACTGCTGGTTTGCAATCTTTGATTTTCAAATTATGTGAGCTGTTATACTTTGATTTTGTCTGGATATTTGCCCCCGAGTGCATAAATAAACCGAACCCAATATGCAGAGCAACTCGACTCAAAATTATTTAATCCGAACCAATTCCCTTTATATCTAATTTTGGTTCATTTTCTTCTCATGAATATATTGCAATTGATGTTGTAACTTGCATCATGTTAGTTTAGTTCAATGTTGATATTTGATGAGATCGTTGTTTGACTACATTATCATGTTTTTGATATTTTAGATTTCCATTTTAGTTTAGATCAATTTCACTGCATAATGTTAATTAGGTCACACAATTTGTGGTACGTTTAATTTCCATAATGAAAATTCGTCACATGTTCATGTGTTGGATTTGTGATCATATTATATGTCATCTTTGCATGGATTTCCATGTACTGATTTGCATACTGCATTTACAATATACTTACTAGGTTTCAATGTTAGATTGACATGTTATATTTATAGTCTTAATAAGGGAATGTTACATAAATCACAAGTTCAGATTAATCAGAGAATCTACATATAGCAAATCACATCTTGAATATTGGCATGTTCAATTGTGTTTGCCTTCGCATCTTTAAGCTTATTGACATTTTTGCATGTTTTTGTATAGAAAGGATCCCATATTTTATTTGCACCATGATGATTGCCTTGTTAGAGAAATTAAAATTTTCATGAATAGATGTTTTGATGCATATTTGGGACATTAGATTGCATTGTTATTTAATTGCCATAGTAGCACTTTATTTTCACAAATCGCATGCCATAAAAAAGAAAATATAAAAATCATATCTTGCATGCTAGTAATATTAGACCGCATCTTCATTAAAAATGTCTCAAAAATGTCTAGGAGTGCATTCCGGAATACTGGCATAATCATAAATAGATCATTCTCTTAATACTGCACTTCACTTTAGACCACGTCAATTAGATTTGTTTCCATGTTTAATTGTTCATTTTAGATAAGTAATTTATTTTGTAAATATTACAAGCACTTCATATTTGAATATTCACTATCCTTTTTCAAACATTAGCTTATTTGGAAGAATTGACCTTTTATTTATAACTCAATGTCTTGGGACTTAGGCTGCGCATGACAAAATTTCTATTTCTCGATTTCTCTATTTCTCTGTTCCCCGGAACAGGTTTGGAACAGAAATCCGTTTGGTAACGCAATTTGATTTCTCTATTTCTGAAACAAATTTCTATTCCAGAAATAGAGAAATTGAAGAAATCAGAAGCTGAAATTTTTAACTTCTCAGTTTCTGAAATAGAAATCAGAAGCTGAAATCAAACCATATAAAAGAACCTTGCATTTTCTTGCTAACTTAATTAACTCATAACCACAACTTCACAAATTATTGCTAATTTTCTTTTTCTTATTTTGCTTGTGTTTTTTTTTTTCAATTTTTTTTTTGATAACTTTCTCTTTAGGATGAAAGGCAATCGAATGGGTCCCTAATTTTCAAAAACGACCAAAGTTCTTAAATGCTAACTTAAAAACAATGGGGCTCTTTCCTCCTAGAAAGGGCATGCGCATGGCCGTTGAAGAAAAGTTCTTACGTAATAGATGAATAAAAAACGTGCCTAGAAATTTAACCTTGTTTCTTTACGGATTCAAAATTCTTGCAAAATCAAAATAATTAGATTGTTACACAATCTTGAATTTTAATTCGAAGGCAAGAGATTCAAGAGAATCTCTCTTTTGCTATGCAAGGGCCATTAAAGGTTCATTGAGCAACAATAAAGAAATTAGGGATGAGCAACTGGATTGATTCAATTTGAGAATCAAAATAAACCGACTTTCTCTCGATTGGTTCCTAACCATAAATGTTACTTCAAGGTAGAATTCTCATATATTCTTTTACACCATCAATTTTATTTTGTTGATAATCTTGTATAATACTAGTCTTTGATAAAATAACAGGGTTGTATAAGCGCCATTGATGGCACCCATATTCATGCTTCCACAGTACTTGTCTAAACCTACTCAGGATGAGCTTGCAAACGTTACATTGACTGAGGAGGGAAACCAAATAAATACGCTTAGGAAAACCATTGCCAATAAAATGGCAAGGAATAATAATATGCCGGAAATTCTATGAAATTGTATTTGCAACTTTTGTAATGTATTAGTATTATTTCGACTATTATTTTGTATTTGAGGATTTCCTATGTTGTTTTAGTATTATTTCGATTATTATTTTGTATTTGAGGATTTCCTATGTTATTATCTAATCAATTTCTATTCTTAGAAATAGAAAATTTATTCTGTTATCAAACGGATTTCTGTTTTAGAAATAGAAATTTTGAGTCGTTATCAAACAGGTTTCTTTGCTCAGAAACTTGTCCGGGGAATAGAAATTGAGAAATTGATTTCTGGCCAGAAATTAATTTCTGTTTCAGAAATTTTGTCATGCGCAGCCTTAATAACTAGAACGTGTTTAATTTTGCCGAGTACGGCTTGGTTTCATTCCTATCCGCACTTTACTTGCTTGGATATTATTGGATTTTTTTATGTGCTTGTTTAAGTGATTTTTGCAAGATCACCTGCTTTGCATGTCTTGGATGATAAAATTTGAAAAACAAAAATTGAAAAGATCACTTGTATAATCCTTTTCATAAAAGGAAAAAGTACCAAAATGGACGTTAGATATATCTAGCATAATTAAGTCTCCCGCCCACAAATCTCTAGTTCGTAAAAATAAGATGAGCTCGTGTGCCTTACCTGGCCTTAATCCACTTAGAATAGATTAGTGGTGGATGCTAAAGTAGAAATCAAATTGTAAAATTAGTTAATCAATAAGCCAAGTCACAATCCATATGGTTGGGAGAACCTGTGCTAGGCGTAGGCACCACATCATGAGAGAAATCATTTGCGCCTATTTAGCAATCATTTGCGGTTCGAAGGAAAGTGGAATCAAACCGAACTAGTAGCGAGATGGTATGGAATTGGAGGTATGGAGGACTTTGCCGTGTTATCTTCAGCTTCCAGTAATTAGCGGCAGCGCATTTCGCTTTGCTATTTATGGAAGGAACGAAGTCTCTTCGAAATACATTCGAAATAAAATAGTTACAATCTTCACTGAAACATAATGCTTTTCACAAAACCAAAAAAAAAAAAATAAAAATAAAAAAAATGCTAGATTGTTAGGAAAAAAAAGGAACTGGACAAAAGATTATAAGAAAGAACTGGAAATGGCCAGTCCGAATTTTTGTCCAATAAGACTCTCCTCCATAGTGCTTGCTTTAGACAAGCGTTAACAGAAGTAGAGGATAAGCGTGAGAATATGCGTGATTTATGCAATTTCACTTGGAATGCACCACGGATTAAGGCTCTATCGACCTTCATAGCCTTCCTTGTACATATTTCTTAGCGTTTTCGGCACAATGAGGCCATGTCACAAACAAAATGGAGCTTTCAGGCACAAAGTGGGCTTACCATATCAACCCTGCCATCACCTACTACTAGCCTCATTCAAAGCACTCCAATATGCTTCGTTACATACCCATTACGGTTGTCTACTTTCCTAGTGGTTTTGGGAAATGAATGTTGAGATGTACATGAATTCAGTTTGAAAAGTCCTATATTAGAGAATTGGTATGATGTTAGATAGTTAATATATTGTAGTTGGCTAATTACTCATTGGCTTAAATTTTTTATTGAATATGAGTCTCACTAAATTGGTTAAAGGCTTGAATTTGAGCTCTTTCTTGGCAACTTTCCAAGCAAAGGCATGGGGTTTTCACTATGTGCTCCTAATAAGAAAAATTGTCCAAAAATCCTAAACCTATTGCATTTTTGTCAATTCAGTCCTAAATCTTTCAATTTTGCCAATTGAGTCTAAAATCTTTTAACATTTTACCAATTGAGTTTATCTAGCTAATTTTGGCCGAAATTCGCTGATTTGGACGTTGATTGTCTTACGTGGCACAACCGGTGCTAATGTGAACAAAATTTATTATTTTTTGAATTTTTTCATTATTTTTTATCTATTAATTTCTTCTTCTTCTTTTTTTCCTTTTTTACTTTTCTTCCTCTAGCCAATTGCCTAGCCTTTGGTGACCGACCAGAGGCCACGACTAGCGAGGGTCAATCTCATGGCCCTTAGGCAAGGGGCAACCTCATCGTCCTCGGGCAAGCTTGCCCTCACCAAAGGCCAATGAGAGTTGGCCTCATGGGCCTTAGGCGAGGTCACCCCTCGCCAGGATCTAGCTACCTTGCCTGAAGCCCGCGAGGTTGACACTTGCCAATCATGGCCTTTGGCTAATCGCTAGAGGCTAGGTGACCAGCCAAAGGTGTAAGATCCGCAATTTTCGACCCCATGATAAATGGCTAGGAGCTCGATATACTAGTGGTAAGGATCGGCCATAGATCATTCCAAGGATCAGCTATGGACGGATCAGCCTAATTGAAATGGTAACCAAGGGATTAACCATGTTTAGATCAAGGAACCAGCTATGGATTGATCAAGGGATTGGCCGCGTACTAATCCAATGACTACACAAGTGAACTTAAGCTGTTCAGCCAATGGACGATTGCCCAACCATAAGGGCTGATCAAAGGATGGTCACGTATCATCACAAATCATTGGGCAATCATGAATCGATTCTGAGTGGTCATGTTCCGATCTACTTGGCTAGTGCCGATCGTGGGGCCAACCACTAAGCCCATGGGATGAGCCACCGACCTAGCCATGTAAGGAGAGTCAATCATGAATTCACCTCACTTGATGGTGATTTGGCCCCAAACCTTGATTCAATTAGAATGGTCAATCGGGGATGAACATAAAGAGCTCTTGCTCAACCCTATTAGCACTTCCAATGGCCTTATTTCTTATGTTTGTTATGTTCCTTGAAAAAAAATGAAATTGATGATTCTAAAAGAACTAAACTTGGTGAATGAGTTTTGAAATAGGCTATGTGAGGAATAGGGGTGATCATGTTCCAGGTCGGGCTGATCCAACACTTAACCCAAGAATTAACCTGTACAGTGTTGGTCCCCCATTTTTGGGACCAAGGATCGAGCTGACCTTATAGGTTCGGTCTAGTTCTAGAGTCAACCTAAGATAAATCGATAATTTTTTCATTTCATTTTTTGTATTCCATGAAAAGACAAACCTATTATTTCAAATTACATATCTATCAACGGGGACGAACTACGTGACAAGGGCGAGCCATGAGGCAAGCGAACAAAGGCAAGCCATGAAGTGAGTGGCGAATGAAAAGTGTTGCTCATAAGCGAAGAGGGTTTCTAATTAGAGCTTTGTTTCCTTCTTATTTATTTGGCAACGGGTGAGGCTCGTGAAGAGAGGAGAGTGGTGCGAGCATTGAGAGACAAGCGGCGAGCGGCATGGGCGTTGAATGGTGAGTGGGGTGAGTGTCGAGCGGCCAGCAACGAGTAGCGCAGGCGTTGAGTGTTAGCGAGAGTGTTAAGCGCGAGCGAGGTGCAGGCATCACACAGCGAGCAAGGCGAGGTTGCTCACTAACTGAAAGTTGTTTCTCTCACGAAAAAATTGAAAAGGATAAAGAAGATAGAAGAGGATAAAAAAAGAAAGGAGAACTAGGTTACTAAAGGAGGAGGACGTCATTTGATGCCATTTAATGTAGTTTGACACCATTTAAATTAGGGTAATGCTCCTTAAGTTAGGGTTTGCTCTTTAGAATAGATATAAGAATATTATATATAATATTTTAGATATATAATATAATAATACATCTAAAATATATTTTATATATTATATATATAAATATATATTATATAGTCAGGGGTGGTCAAGGTTGGTCCAAGTTGGACCAATCCTAAACTCTATGATCAGGACCAACCCACACGATGCTGGTCTAGGGATTTCAAGACCAAGGATTGACCCAATCTTCTTGGAATCAGATCAAGACCGATAGGGTTGGGCCGATCTAGGGTCAACCTTGACTAATGCTCACCCCTAGTGAGGAATATTTAGATCCAATGATTACACAAATCCAAGCATTAAATGCAAGAAGCCTTGTCATTGTCTTAAGTGTCCATCTTAGGATTATATAATGATGGTTAAAAGATTTGTCTTCAAGGAGAAGTTATTGGTTTATGCTTAAGTAGAGCAATTGAAAGAGAACTTGGTAGAATATTCTAAAAGGTCGAACTTTGAGAGCAAGTTCTTGAATTTAAGCATATGGTAAATATCCATACCTCATGATTGTCCAAATCTAAGCCATTAATGAAAATGGTGAGCCGTAAGCTTAGATGACCTCTAAAGATTTGATCATCATTACACCTAAGGTCTTGCTTGTAGAGCAAGTTAGCCAAGTAATGATGAAATGGTGAATTCACGAACTTAGGTGGACCAATTAGGAGTGGCTTGAAGAACAAGTAGCACATGTTCCTTGGAGGCTAGTCATTAAATGAAGGTATGACTCACTAATGTAGATGGCAAGGAGGAGATCTGGTAATTATGACCATAAAATCTTACTTGAAAAATAAGTTAAGAGAACCACCCCATTCATTTTAACCCTCGGTTCATTTTCTCCCTTCTACTCCCTCTTGCACGCCCACCATCTCCATCGGATGGCCATCTCTTGGCAAAATCATTTTTAGCGCATTAAGTAAGTGGAATCTCTAATCTTTGGCTAGAGCAATGTGCTAAGTTGTTTGATTTGATTGTGAACATGCTAGTCATGTCTTTGTATGGATAAGTGGATCTCTAACCCTTAACTAGGAATATGTTGTTTGAGGTAGTTGTACTCTTAACTGTGCTTGTGTGTTTTGGTTATTCTATAATTAGTTCTTGCAATATTTTCAATTGTTTGATCATGATTATGGATCCGCGAGTGAAAGCATGCCCCAAGCCACATACGGGTCTTGCTTGGCTTTGGGTCGGCATTGAGACATGACAAACCGAACTTCGTTGGGCCTTGGATCAATATTGAGGCATGTCGATTTGAGTCTCACTTGATGGAGGGTTGGTGCGTAAATAGGTCGGTTTGAGCCACAAATCTTGTGTCTTATCTAGCATATTATGTAGTTATGGTATTATAAAACATGACATGCACATGCTTGTATGAACATGCCCTCAAGCCTTGTATGCATAGGCTAAAAGGAAAAATGATAAATTAATTTGTATGTTGTATAACATGTGATTACTATATGAAGATAAGATTCGTTGTCACATGGCGTTGGCAACAATGCCTTGTTCATGATAATGGAATGCCTGGTGGATTCCAAATGTCCAATGGATTTTGAATGCCCAATGAATTAGGGGTGATCGGTTCCCGGTCCTGTTCCACCTAACCAATCTCTTAGCCAAAAAAATTTAAAATTTAATATATGCATATATATATATATTAAAGTTGTTACCATTTTTAGGGTTTATTGCTATTTTTAAGGAATTGAAAAACACTTTTTTTATAAAAAAAAAAAAAAAAGGGTTCTTCCGTCCAGTTTGTTGGTCCGGTCGGTCCAGTTCTCCCCCCTGGAACTGGGAACCGAACCGACAATCACTGGTTCCATTTTTATGGAACGGGGAACTGGATCGATCCCTCCGGGAACTGGACCAAATTGACTAGTCCAGTCCGGTCTAGGCCAAGTAGTTCCTAATTTGGGCAGTTCGATATGCTCACCCTATGATGGATTCCAGATGGCCGATAGATCTCGAATGCCCAGTGGACTTTGAATGAATCGTGGGAATGGTTGGATTGATGAATGAACTCCTTTGTGCATACTTATGTGTTATTTAATGAGTTTGGTTAACAAGATTGAGGTAAAGCATGCATTGATGGTAAGCTGAAATGACTAACATGCTTATGATGCTCGGCTTAAGGCTAAATGCCTTGGTTGAAACAAGGAAGCCCTTGAAAGTATGGAATGCCTGGCTTGGGTTGGATGCTCAACTTGAAATTGGAAGTCCCTTAAAGTATGGGAAGAACCATTGAGACGATTAATGAACCTTGAATACATATTATCATGTGTTGTTTGATAAGCTTGCTTAGTAAAAAAGCTTGTTCGGTAAGTTAAGGATAGCTTGTTTGGTAAGTCAAAGGTAACTTGCTTGGTGAATTAAGGATAGCTTGTTTGGTAAGTTGAAGATAACTTATTAGATAAGTTGAGGGTAGATTATTTGGTAAGTTAAAAGTGGGTAATGCATTGAAGGTAAGCCGGTATGAACATATGCATATAGTCGAAGTAAAGTAACGGTTTGCTATGGATTTGCCATCGATGTTGTTGTGCATGAAATGTCTACATGCTTGATTCAATGACAAGTCATCCTCCTAGATGAGGATTACTGATTTTACTTATTGAGTCCTCGACTCACCCCTTTATCTTTTAGACTTATAGGCATGAAAGTATCATACCAATTTTGAGAGTTGAAGTCACATTAGAGGAGATAGGAATTTCCTTAGCCTATATGAAAATATAAGGACGATGTAAAAAGAAAAGTGCCCATAGAAAAAAGGGCTTGTAAATGTACTGACATGATATAAAAGTAGTGATCTATGTTGTGTTTTCCTAGCCGCTTGTTTGTTGTTTGAGAGATTGATCTTGTACACATTTTTGCATGCTCATAAAAAAAAGAAGAAAGAAATAGGACAATGATGTGCTTGGGACGTCACGACGATAACCCACACGACTTGGAGTTGGGTCATTACAAGAGGAAAAAAGGGGAAATAAATTTTTAAAGAGAGAGAGAGAGAGAGAGAGAGAGAGAGAGAGAGAGAGAGAAAAATAATTGAAAAACAAAAAAATAATTTGAAAATTTGAAAAAATATTTAAAAATTAATAAAATTTATCCACATTAGTGTTGGCATCCACATCAGCAAGAAAATTGATAAGATAGACTCAATTGGTAAAAAGTAAAAAGGTTTAGGACTCAATTAATAAAGTTGAAAGGTTTAGAATTGAATTGTCAAAAGTGCAATAGGTTTATGATTTTTTGGTGAATGTGGGCGTTTGATGTAGCAATTCAATCCCAATGGCAATCTTCATGGTTCAATCTCGAGAGGGAGAGGGGGAGAGAGGGGAAGAGAGAGAGAGAGAGACGGGATGAAGGTTGTAGTAGTTGTTATTGCAATCCGTACAAGACAACAAATTGAAGATTCATGTGGAGACATGTTAACACATAATTAAGGGAGAGCAAACCTAACATTAAAATTATATGTGATAGCGAGAATATTGAAATACATGCATGAGCGAATGTGGATCTAATTGAATATGTTGAGGAACTTAAACTTAGGCTCTCCCAAAACGATCTAACTCAAGTGAACGTATGGGATTTCTACCGTATGCTCATAACATCGTATACTAACATGTAAAAGTGTGAACAAACAACAAAAAAAACATTACGTATTGCCCATGTTCGACATAAAACAATCTTAGAAATGCACAACCAATTCGAGTCTTCACCCTTGATAAAGCAACGCATTACATCACATAAAAGAAGAGGTCATGAATCATACATGAGAAATCTTTCTAGAGTCTGGCCAGGGAACGATGCAAGATAAACGGACTACTACAAACATACAACCATATAGACATTTTATATAGTTGATTAGGCATAATATAATAAACTAAGGTCAAGTTCAGCTCCTCTCTAGATCATCATGTTACTCACCACCATGTGGATCTCTCATGATGCCCGTGTGAGAGACCAAAACCCAAATGTGAGTCACAAACTCACCCCCGATGGTGAGATACTTAGCGTGAGCGGCCGTATCATTCGAAGGAGCCACATACAACATCATATCAACCCAGAAGTCAGCCAAGACCTTCCAAATTCGCCCCTCACTTGCTACTGCATTCACAAGCTGCATTCCTAGCCGCACACCTCGAGCAACAATCGTTTCCTGGCATTGTTCGTTGTCAATGCCCTTCTTTAGCTTTTCAATCCTCTCTTCCATTGAAATCGAGGAACCTCCCAATTTTTCTTTGGCTTCGCTGACAGCACGACCAAATATGTATTCGGTCCTGCAAGGGTGACCAGGGAGCAACCTCGGGGCGAAAACAACCAAGTAAGCAAGATTTGCGATAGCTTAGTCGCTGTGTCAAAGTTGTCTCTCTGTTCTTGTGAAAGTTGAGCGCAAGGCACTTCATGCTCGCAGAAAGTGGTTGCTACGTGCCAAACCAATATAACATGAGTAGTTGTCTCAAGATCACATGCCCATGAGAGCTCATGGAACAAGTCGTTGCACCTCAAAGACGCTTGCCCCTTCTCCAAATAGCCGGTAAAATCTTTCCTTAGAGACTGAGCGATGGCCTTCTTCACTTGCTTAGACAAATTGGTGGGAGCAATTTCTTTCTGACCATCCCCTTTCTGGTCGAGATAAGCAGCAGTGAGTCTATTATATATCCACTTCGGTGGGGAATAGCTATACGATTTGAGGAGCGAGTATTGACGCAATTTTCTTCCCCAAGGCTTCACTAACCGAACTCGGCACAAAATCTCAATCAACTTCTCAGCACATCCGTTGCTTTGCCACCGCTCGTTGCGCACATAGTTACATATGTATATCACTTTTGCCCATTCCGAGAAAATCATGATGCTAAACTGTGTAAGCTCGACAACGAGGATCGACATCATCAACAAGGCGGTTACAACAGCCTCTTGCACCCACCTTTTGTAAATCGCAAAGTAGAGTAAAAGAACAGGGATGGCAACCCTAATGGGAAGCAGGAGCAATCTATACACTGAACGACGCTGATGGAGATTCACCGGGTATTTGGTGTAGAATAAATCGAAAAGAAATGCAAGTTCTACTTCAATGACTCGGAAAACTCGCTCATAACCATTTTCTTCAAAAAGCATATGTTGAATCAAGCGCCTTAACTTGTTGTGCGCTACTTGGGGCAACGAATAGCCAGTGAATCTCAGGCAGATGAACTTGAAGAGCGAAAAAGACAGGCAAAGGTCCTTCAGTCGGCCATCCCGGTCTCCTCCGCTTGCACTTAAAAGCCTACCTTTGCAATTCCAAACCTTCTCAACGGTGATAACTTGATCCGTCACCTCCAATGATTGTCGATAGTGCGGCGCATCCCCATCATGCCACAGAGCTACCTTTTGCCTCCATTTTGCTGCTATTGAAAACAATGGGTGCACCCTTACCTCGTCTGCCACTCTCACCAAGTACCTGTACCCTCTCATTGTAGCAGGATCTTCGTCACTTGAATCGCTCCGTTGGTGCTCAGTGCTGATGTAGTCTGCTATGAAACTGAAGTTCTTCTGCATCACATAATTGCTTGCCAACATCAAAGCTCGTGCTCTTTCGTCGACTTTCGTGAATAGAATCACGAAAAGAATGCACGCTATTGGGTTCCACACGACCGCATAGAAAATGATCATCCCACTTGTCAAGATAAATTTTAAAGCGGAGTCAACTTTAAATGACTTCCACCGTTCAATGTCCTCCATACGGTGCGCAGTGTAGGAATCCATGTTTTCGAGAGCCACCACCAGATAAGTCGCCCAGATAGGAAATGGTATATAGCAAGTAGGAGCTTGGATAAGGCCAAGGGTGTACGCAATGACAACGGGCATAAGGGTATAGGCCGCGAATGCGACCACCGCGAATGCACGGTTGCCACAGCATCGCCTAAATGACCCGGAGACCCCAAGAATGCCTAAGATCGCAGCAGTGATGGCCACCAGTACCTCAATTTTTTCAGTTGGCTCGTTGCACCTTCGTCAGTCATCCCACCGCAGTGGCCGATCATCTTGTTCAGGATCCAGCCAAAAAGCCCTGCCATCTCTGTTTTTTCTTCTTTTTTTTCCCTTTTTCTTTGCTATTTTCTTACCTTCTACTAATAACTTGGACACGTTGATGAAGAAGGATCTTTGTTCTTTTATTATGAAGAGGGGAAGAATGTACGGTAAAACTACAACGGTTATGCTCTAAGGTCCCTTTTAACTGAACTTTGGCTGAGTGCCGAGAATTAGGAACTCTAGAAGTAAATTGAGAAAAGTATCAAAAAAATTATTAAATCTATTGCATTTGTATCAATTTAGTTCAAAATTTTTTAATTGTACAAAATTTTGTCATTTGTATCAATTGAATCCATCTAATCAATTTAGATTGAAAATCGTTGATGTGAATGCCGATCATTATACATGACATGACCGGTGCTTATGTAGACATTTTTAATGATATTGTAACTTTTTTTTATAATTTTTTTGTTTTGTATTATTTCTTTTTTTATGTTCTTTGTTATTTTAATAATTTTGGGCAAAAGTCTCTGCGATTCTACAGCTTCATATCTTCCAGTCACTAGGACCCTAAATAGCAGCAATGCTTCAACACCAAATCTCGCATTTCCCAGCCAGGCTCGGCCTTACAAGCCCCACCAGCTCCATCTCGCCTCTTCTCCCAATCCCAAACCTTCCAAATTCAATATCGCCGCCACCGCCACCCCCTCCCAACAGCAGCTGCACCACCATCCCAACCTTCCCTCGTCCGTCGCCGCCCCTACCACCTCCTCCACCTCATCCTGTCTCCCATCCCCTCCATATGCCCCCTCCTCCAAGCTCTTCAATGTCCCCCCAATCGCTCCTCCTCCATATGTCCACCCTTCCTCCAAGCTCTTCAATGTCATCCCCCAATTGCGCTTTCTAGGAGATCCTCAACCTTCAGGACACCAAGCACGAGATCCAGTCCAAGGACTCCGCCCAGTGCCAGCAAGGGTCGGCCAGCCGCCTTGCCGGCCCTCAGCAAAAAATAGAGAGAGTAAAGAACAGAAAAGAAAAGGAAAAATAAAATAAAATAAATAAAAGTTCAAAAATTATTTTAAAAAAAGTCTAGATTAGTTCCAGTTGTACCACATAGGGCAGCCAACATTCACATCAGCAATTTCTAGTCGGATGGACTCAATTGATATTAATGTAAAAAGGTTCAGAATTAATTGGTCTAATTAAATAATTTATGATTGTGATAAGTTTAGAACTTTTTTGGTAGTTTTTAAGAAATAAATTACTTTAGCTAAACCATCACAATCATTAATTAATTTTAGGGCAATTACAATATACAATTTTTTTCTTCAAAGAGTCTTATCATCCTCGATTTGATTGTTGGGTTATACTTCTTCAGCTTCATAGTCTTTGCTTGCCAATGAGTTCTCGGGTTAGCGCTTGCTTGCGGACCGAGCAAGCGAGCAAGTCAAAACAGAGAGAGAGAGAGGGAGAGTTCCTTTACTGTGCAACATTGTTTTTTATTCTTAGCATATGTGGTCCTTTTTATAAGAAAAAACCACGTAGTTAAAATATAATTAAAAGAATCACGTAATTTTTTTTTTTTTATAGCCGGATGCACTTAAATGATCGTGTTTTTCTCCAATGTGACTCTACATGAAATAAGGTATTCTTACATCATTAAACTCTTTCAAAACATCATCATAACAATTGGTTTTACACATAAAATATATAGGCATTTCAAAATAGGGTCTATACATACATAAAAATTATTCTTACACATTTTTCCAAAATATGCATTGTCCTATTATTTTATATTTATATATTATAGATTTATTACCAAAATATACACAATAATATTATTTCTAGTACACTTCTTTGTAATTACCATAAAAACAAGCATAGAATTAGAGATGCAAAATCAGATATTTGCAAGGATGGATTAGAAATTTGTTAAAGTGATAATCAATGGCAGCTTATCAAGTAAAGCTAACAAGTGAACACCTCACATGACTTAATCTCACCCAAGCTTTATATATGTGCACACACGCATGTGATTCAACAATCCAACAGAGAATAAACATTAAGTACATATGATGTTGAATCCTTCTTTTTTTTACGCATCCCACATTTAACACAATTGATATTAGTGAAATTATTTTTAGTATATTGCTCATTTCAATAGCGAGAGACAATATATTTTGCTATTGGGCATATTCAAAGGCCTGCTAATAACTACTAATTTCATCCATCTACTGACATATTTTGTGGCCACTTAAAGGATCAATGATTAAAGAGGAAATATGAACATATGACCTCACGTCCAATATCAATTTTGAAGGAGGAAACAAGAACCTTTATGATTACAGCTATCGGACATTGATTGAGATTCATTTTCGCTCAACTCAGATGAATCGAATCTACAAATGCAAGAATTTATCTCTTACTCCCACATCCTAATAAAAAATATAAAAAGAAATAAATGCCATACAACATGAAAATCAGTTCGGGTTGTGTCAATCTCGTTTATTTCACAATGAGATATTCCTTGCGTTTGGATATGCCAATATGATCATCACTAGAAACAACCAATGTCATCCACATATAAAAGCAGCATAACATACCCATGAAATGTGCACCAAACAAAAAAAGTATGGTCATAGGGACTGGATTTGAAGTAAAAAGAATCCATGGTCGAGCCTAAATTGGAATGACAGGCACAAGGACCCATTTCAAGCTATAAGATGCTCTACATAAAGGATGCTCTTTGTTGGAAGGACGAGTATTTATAAGAGGAGGCATCAAGTAAACTTTCTCAATACAATGACCATTCATGAATATAATTTTAGCATTCGTCTAGAATAGAGACCAACACTTAACAGCAAAATAGTAAAAATATTGCAAACAAAAATAATGGGAGAAGTAAACTACAATGGTCATGTCGACAAGGAAAAAATTATCGACTCGAATCAGATTTTGCACTCATGATCTTGTCATATCAGCATATCATCATCATGGTCCTAGAAAGAGCAGAGTGGTCCCAAATGTTTTTGTCAAATTATGGTATCATTTGACATTGATTAGTACGTGGGAGCAAGAGACAAATTCTTGTATATGGAGATTCGATTCATCATGAGTTGAGTGAAAATGTACCTCAATTGTGGTCCTTCCCACTATCTACACCAAATAGCTATAATGTTTCCTCCTTAATTATTGATCTTTGGATGTCAAGTCATATGTTCATGTTTCCTCTTCAATCGTTGATCCTTTAAAGGATCCCAAAATATGTCAGTAGATGGATAAAATTAGCAACAACCAAATAATTAGCATAACTTTGAATATGCCAAATAGCAAAATATATGTCTCATCGCTATTGAAATAAGCAATTAGTTAATTACTAAATGTGATTCCACCAATACCAATGGCGTTAAATGTGGGATATGTTAAAAAAGGATTCAACATGTGTACTTAATGTTTATCTTCTGTTTGATTGTTGAATCACATGTGCACGCGCATTCATATAAAGCTTACACGAGATTGAGTCATATGAGAGGCTCATGTGTCAGCTTTACTTGGTAAGCTGCCTTTGATTATTACTTTATCAAATTTTTAATCTACCTTGCAAATCTTTGATTATGCATCTCTAATCTCATGTGTCTTTTGATAGCACCCTCTAATGGGTGTACAAGAGATAATATAATCATGTATATTTTGGTAATAAATCTCTAATGGTTATTTAAGAAATATTAGACTAATGCATATTTTGGCAAAATTTTTAAAAATAATTTTTATGTATATATAGACTCTATTTTGAAATGCATAAATATTTTGAATAAAACTAATTGTTTGGGCGCTTTTTGTTGATGTTTGGCATTTTCAAAACTTGAATAAATGGAGTTTCGGATTGAATAAGAATCTCGACACCTTCTTTGTTGATAATGTTCAAACAAAATGAGGGAGGACTAAAACGACACTTTGACATCCTGGATCAATAATTGAAGAGGAAACTTGAACCTACGATTTGACATCCAAGATGAATGATTGAAGAGGAAATAGGGACATGTGATTATAGCCATAGAAAAATATGTGTCATGTTGGACTCGAATAAATAAGTGGGACGGACAATGATCGAGATTCATTCCACTTCATACACAAGTTGTCCTTAGCCCCCATGTCCTAATCAAAATAGAAATATGCCATACAACATGAAAATCAGTTTGGGTCTAGTTAAGGATCGATGATGGTATGCCGGTGTGACAAGATTGTGAGGGCAAAATCTTATCCGAGTCAATAATTTCCACCTTGTTGACATGACAATTGTAGTTTACTTCTTCCATTACCTTTCCACGTTTGTGTCCACACCACAAATCCATTCCATCTACTTGTCTGCATCCATTGTAGATGCTCTTCCATTAAAATTCAAAATGTATATATGTAGGTTTGACAATTATTTTAAATACTTATTCCAAAAATCTGCACAATCATTGAATATAATTTCTATCATGGAATATAGAAATTTGAACATTTAATTTTTCTTCTTGAATGTTCTTTTGGTATCTAGATGGAAGAATTTATTCCATAAACAACAAATATTTTAAAATAGATACTATGTCTAATTAAGTAACTATTGTAAACATTTATTACCCACATATGCCCAACCACGGGGTAAATTTTTTTAAAATATTTAATATTTCTTTGTAGGATCTCTTGAAATTTATGAGAGAATCGAAAAATCAATTCATAAATAACACTGTTATTGGAATTAATGTAGATATAGGACTTTATTCTTATGAATTATAGAGTAATTAGAATTATACCCAGTATCGGATTTTTTCGCATCAATTATGAAGTAGAAGGGATATATCTACCGAAGATCATGGAAAATTCATTTAATTATACGTGAATATTTCAAAATAGAGTCTATTTATATGTAAAAATTATATTTAAACATTTATTATCAAATCATGGATAGTTCTATTATTTTTGTACATCGAAGATTTAACAATACTATTTTTGGCCAAATATGACTTTGATATAATTTACTTGTCAATATGAGCCCAACATGAGATCTTTTGATATTATTTGTCAAAAATGAGTCAAATATGAAACAAGGTATTCTTACATTATTAAATTCTTTCAAAACATCATCATAACAATCAGTTTTACACATAAAATATATAGGCATTTCAAAATAGGGTCTATATATACATAAAAATTATTCTTACACATTTTTCCAAAATATGCATTGTTCTATTATTTCTTATATCTATTAGAGATTTATTACCAAAATATACACAATAATATTATTTCTAGCATAGACTTAGAGATGCAAAATCAGATATTTGCAAGGATGGATTAGAAATTTGTTAAAGTGATAATCATGGGCAGCTTATCAAGTAAAGCTAACACGTGAACACCTCACATGACTTAATTTGGCCCAAGCTTTATATATGTGTACACGCGCATGTGATTCAAGAATCCAACAAACGATAAGCATTAAGTACATATGTTGTTGTATCCTTTGTTTTTTTTTATGCATCCCACATTTAACACAATTGATATTAGTGAAATTATTCTTAGTATATTGCTCATTTCAATAGCGAGAGACAATATATTTTATTATTGGGCATATTCAAAGGTGTGCTAATGACTATTAATTTTATCCATCTACTGACATATTTTGTGGCCACTTAAAGGATCAATGATTGAAGAGGAAATATGAACATATGACCTCACATCCAAGATCAATTATGGAGGAAACAAGAACCTTTATGATTAAAGCTATTAGATATTGATTGAGATTCATTTTCGCTCAACTCAGATGAATCGAATCTACAAATGCAAGAATTTGTCTCTTACTCCCACATCCTAATAAAAAAATATAAAAAAATAAATGCCATACAACATGAAAATCAGTTTGGGTCATGTCAATGTTGTTTATTTCACAATGAGATATTCCTTGCGTTTGGATATGCCAATATGATCATTGCTAGAAACAACCAATGTCATTCACATATAAAAGCAGCATAACATACCCATGAAATGTGCACCAAACAGAAAAAGTATGGTCATAGGGACTGGATTTGTAGTCAAAAGAATCCATGGTTGAGCCTAAATTGGAATGCCAAGCACAAGGACCCATTTCAAGCTATAAAATGCTCTACATAAAGGATGCACTTTGTTGGAAGGACGAGTATTTATAAGAGGAGGCATCTGGTAAACTTTCTCAATACAATGACCATTCATGAATATAATTTCAGCATTCGTCTAGAACAGAGACCAACACTTAACAGCAAAATAGTAAAAATATTGCAAACAAAAATAATGGGTGAAGTAAACTACAATGGTCATGTCGACAAGGAAAAAATTATCGACTCGAATCAGATTTTGCACTCATGATCTTGTCATATCAGCATATCATCATCATGGTCCTAGAAAGAGCAGAGTGGTCCCAAATGTTTTTGTCAAATTATGGTATCGTTTGATATTGATTAGTACGTGGGAGCAAGAGACAAATTCTTGTATATGGAGATTCGATTCATCATGAGCTGAGTGAAAATGTACCTCAATTGTGGTCCTTCCCACTATCTACACCAAATAGCTATAATGTTTCCTCCTTAATTATTGATCTTTGGATGTCAAGTCATATGTTCATATTTCCTCTTCAATCGTTGATCCTTTAAAGGATCCCAAAATATGTTAGCAGATGGATAAAATTAGCAACAACCAAATAATTAGCATAACTTTGAATACGCCGAATAGCATAATATACATCTCACCACTATTGAAATAAGCAATTAGTTAATTACTAAATGTGATTCCACCAATACCAATGGTGTTAAATGTGGGATGCATTAAAAAAGGATTCAACATGTGTACTTAATGTTTATCTTCTGTTTGATTGTTGAATCACATGTGCACGTGCATTCGTATAAAGCTTACACGAGATTGAGTCATATGAGAGGCTCATGTGTCAGCTTTACTTGGTAAGCTGCCTTTGATTATTACTTTATCAAATTTTTAATCCACCTTGCAAAATTTGTTAAAGTGATAATCATGGGCAGCTTATAAAGTAAAGCTAACACGTGAACACCTCACATGACTTAATTTGGCCCAAGCTTTATATATGTGTACACGAGCATGTGATTCAACAATCCAACAAACGATTAGCATTAAGTACATATGTTGTTGTATCCTTTGTTTTTTTTAACGCATCCCACGTTTAACACAATTGATATTAGTGAAATTATTCTTAGTAGATTGCTCATTTCAATAGCAAGAGACAATATATTTTATTATTGGGCATATTCAAAGGTGTGCTAATGACTATTAATTTTATCCATCTACTGACATATTTTATGGCCACTTAAAGGATCAATGATTGAAGAGGAAATATGAACATATGACCTCACATCCAAGATCAATTATGGAGGAAACAAGAACCTTTATGATTAAAGCTATTAGATATTGATTGAGATTCATTTTCACTCAACTCAGATGAATTGAATCTACATATGCAAGAATTTGTCTCTTACTCCCACATCCTAATAAAAAATTATAAAAAAATAAATGCCATACAACATGAAAATCAGTTTGGGTCGTGTCAATGTCGTTTATTTCACGATGAGATATCCCTTGAGTTTGGATATGCCAATATGATCATCGCTAGAAACAACCAATGTCATCTACATATAAAAGCAACATAACATACCCATAAAATGTGCACCAAACAAAAAAAGTATGGTCATAGGGACTGGATTTGAAGTCAAGAGAATCCATGGTCGAGCCTAAATTGGAATGCCACGCACAAGGACCCATTTAAAAACATAAGATGCTCTACATGAAGGACGCACTTTGTTGTAAGGATGAGTATTTATAAGAAGAGGCATCTAGTAAACTTTCTCAATACAATGACCATTTATGAATATATTTTTAGCATTCGTCTGGAATAGAGACAAACACTTAACAGAAAAATAATAAAAATACTGCGAACAAAAATAATGGGAGAAGTAAACTACAATGGTCATGTTGACAAGGAAAAAATTACCGATTGGAATCAGATTTTGCTCTCCTGATCTTGTCATTTCAGCATATCATCATCATGGTCCTAGAAAGAGCAGAGTGGTTCCAGATGTTTTTGTCAAATTATGGTATCATTTGATATTGATTAGTAAGTGGGAGCAAGAGACAAATTCTTGTATATGGAGATTCAATTCATTGTGAGCTGAGTGAAAATGTACCTCAATTGTGGTTCCTCCCACTATCTACACCAAATAGCTATAATGTTTCCTCCTTAATTATTGATCTTTGCATGTCAAGTCATATGTTCATGTTTCCTCTTCAATCGTTGATCCTTTAAGAGATCCCAAAATATGTCAGTAGATGGATAAAATTATGAATAACCAATTAATTAGCATAACTTTGAATACGCCGAATTGCAAAATATACGTCTCATCGCTATTGAAATAAGCAATTAGTTATTTACTAAATGTGATTCCACCAATATCAATGGTGTTAAATGTGGGATGCGTTAAAAAAGGATTCAACATGTGTACTTAATGTTTATCTTCTGTTTGATTGTTGAATTAGATGTGCACGCACATTCATATAAAGTGTCATGCCCCGAAGCTCGAGCGTGCACACATCCCTCGGTGGTCGATAAAATTGCGATGTCCTAGGACGCATCGTCGACCCATTCATTTTAATGCACATGCGGAAGCGAATAAACAAATCCCTAGACAACACTCAATTGGGATAGAAAAGCAGGATACAAATTTTCACAAAACACCTTTTATAAACAAACTAAGTTTATATACAATATTAGTCTATAAACAAAGGTCTACTCCAAAAAGAAGAGTCACCCAGCTAACTAGGCACAAGACTCCTCAGCCGAGACCTCTGAGACCTCCGGGAGATCTGGGTATTCCATGACACCATGAAGGATGTCGGTGTCAAGGGGGCTTGCCATCTACGAACTTGAAAAGGTTAAACCCATGACGGGGTGAGACGATGTCTCAACAAGTTCACGCTTTAAACCCCGATTAGGAAGAAAATATGCCTAGGGGTAATCTAACCACACATCACATAAGACTTATCTCATCTTTGTTCCTTCCTGCACGTTAGCACAATTTATATACTCAATGCATATAACATATACGCACATCAATTGGAACGTCTCACTCAATTCTCAACCAATCACAGAAATCCTGATTATAAGGCCAAATCGTTATGACACGTCCCATTCTGTGCCACACAATTTTGTCCCATAATCAGGCGCGTCTATCTCAATCAATCATGCGTTCCAATTGATTACTACCCGCACAGGCAGTTTTACTCGACGCACATTGGTCCTTTGGCGTAGACAGGCTTCGCCTCATCCCTTCAGCGCGGCAACGTCCACCCGACACACATCGGGGACGGCATTCCCGAAGGAGCTTCGGTCCGGCCTCTACCGCGATCCGGCATCCATTGTTAGGGCATCCCATATAGGGGCAACATCAACCCGATGCAAATCGGGGACAGGTTCTCTTAACCATCACATGACCATTCAATTTCGGCCAAGGACACCGTGCATTGCACTCAAATGTCTCAATTAAGATAATGTGTTTGGCCTATTTTCTTCGTATTAAAAACACCCGGTGAAAATAATCGTATGTGGGTATACGGTCATATCGAACCATAAAAATTGATATCCTTCCCTTTTAAAATCCCACTATTTGATATAGTATTTAAAAACATTTTCGGTGTCAAAACCCGACACCCGGTATTTTCTAATTAAATATCAAAATTTCACAATTTTGAAATATATACTCAAAAATCACAATCATCACTCAATTGCACAATCTAATAATCAATTGCATAAACTAAGCACACCACTGCAATCAGCACGAAATTCCGATTACCGGCTATCCTGGTATAATTTCCAGAAAATATTAAATAATTAAAAAAATAGCAAAATTAATTAAATAAATGCGCATTAATCCAATAATTGTTTACTTATGCCGGAAACGCTAATTTAACCACCTAAATGGGCCTAGAAAAATAATGCACCTATCCACATAAATCAATCTATTCTAATCACCTAACAATCATAATTAAGCAATTAATTCACCAATCAAAACTAACTAACCACATAAGTCATACTTAGCCTAATCTAATTACCTACTAAACGTCATTAACTCCATAAGCAGAGTTTAGCAAGTAAACTCACTGGATTAGTGGGCCGGTGAGTCCACGACGATGGCAACGCAAAGACTGGCAACAAACAAGCCTGCGACGACACCAAATGAAGTCCGAACGAGCCCAGAAAAGGCTCACGAAGGCTGTGAGCTTCGGTTCTAGTCACGATTGAAGGAGGCTGGTCAAGTGGTCGAACGGCGGAGGAAAAGGCCAGGCGGGACGGTGGCGGTTGCAGCAACTCCCGGCGGCTTGGACGGATGGCGGAGAGGTCTGGACAACGGCGAGCATGCACGAGATGGCGGTTTGGGCTCACGGGGACGGCGGCCTAGTGCAGACGAGTGCACAGACGCGAGCGGGCGACGGCGCGGCTTGCGAGCGGCAGCGACGGCGCTTAGGCGGCAGGGGGCGGTCGACGGGCTGTAGGGCTGGTCTCTCTAGTTTTTGGCTAGTCTTTGAGCTCTCAAACAACCACAATAATGGAGAAAGCAAGGCTGAAGAAGAAGAAGAAGAAGGCTCAGCGGAAAGGGGGTCCCAAATGTCCCACTTTTCAAAAAAAGTGGCACTTAAATGTACTTTTTAGAACTTTTGATACTAAAATGTCAATCTGTGCCAAGTTTTGGCACTTCGATGTACTTTACCCTATGAATATCTATGTATGCAAGTAGGTACGAATTTTAATATGATACTTTTTAAATGTGGACATTATTTTGAACTCCTTTTCACATGATTAAAAAGCAAATTCATTCGGTCTACACTTTTTAGATGTGGACATTATTATAAACTCCTTTTCACATGACTAAAAAGCAAGTTCATTCAGTCTAACCATGCCTAATAAATTAACATTACCCTAAGGCTAATCATGATTGATCTTTTTTTCTTTCCTTAGAGTGGAAAATGCGCAATCCTTTTTTTAAACGAAAAATTTGTAGACAAAATTGGAATTGGATCTTTAGTTGGAGATTTTTAGTGAATTAAGCCCTTGGCGTTTTGTATAGGGTGTCGGATGTACATGATGTCATTTTGTGACATCAAACCCAGGAGGTGGCAATCCCTGTTAAGCATTATACTGGCCCTGTCACTCGATTGTCATGTCTCGTCCTTGGACCCAATGAAAGAAAAAAAAAGAATAAATATTAATTTTAGATAAGATATTTCATGAATCTTAATATATTTTATTAGGCATGATTGGCTTGAATGAACAAATGTCTTAATCATGTGAACAAGAGTTTACAATAATTCCACTTTTAAAAGGTATTAAATTAAAAAGAATATATATATATATATTTATTTATTTATATCTATAGATCATGAATTCCAGCAGAGGAGCACCCAAGAAGTCACGTAGATAAGCATAGGATGCGGGTTTGTGGTGTAAATGCAAAGGTGGAAAGGTGATGGAAAAAGAAATTCCAACGGTCATGTCAACAAAATAAAAATTGTCAATCCAATCAAGTTTTGCTCTCATGATCTTGTCACATTGGCATATTGTTGTGGTCCTAGAAAAAACAAAGTGGTCATGGTTGTCATGTCAACAAAATAAAAATTGTCAATCCAATCAAGTTTTGCTCTCATGATCTTGTCACATTGGCATATTGTTGTGGTCCTAGAAAAAACAAAGTGGTCATGGTTGTTTTTGTGAAATAAATGACATTGATAGGATCCAAACTGATTTTCATGTTGTATGGCATTTTTTTTTTTTTATACTTTTTTTATTAGGATGTGGGAGTAAGAGACAAATTCTTGTATATGTAGATTCAATTCATCATGAGTTTAGTGAAAATGAATCTCAATCAATGTGCGATAGCTTTAATCATAAAGGTTCTTGTTTCCTCCTTCATAATTGATCTTGGATGTCAAGTCATATCTTTATATTTCCTCTTCAATTATTGATCGTTTAAGTGGCCACAAAATATGTCAATAGTCGGATAAAAATAGTAGTCATTAGCTATGTAACACCGGCACGGACACGCGATACACGACACGAGACACGACACGACACGACACGCTGACACGTCTTTTCTAAAAAAATAAAGAATTCCGACACGTTTCGACACGTTATTTATTAAATATATATTTTTATATATAAATGCAAAAATAAATAAATAATAATAAAAATAGCATAGAATTAATTTATACTAAAAATATTACTCCAACATTTGTTACTATCATTCATTGTTTTAATTTGAGAGAGATTGAACGGGAAATTCAAAAATTGCAAACATGAAAGAGTAAACTTGAAGGAACATATCATGTTTTCTTATACTTGTCGAAGATTAGTGAGATTTCTTATAGTCCTAGACAGAGTTCGAAGTTCATGATATAAACTAGCTTGGAGCTCCTCTGCAAAACAAGGTTTGAGAAAAATGAAAATCCAAGACAAGAACTCTCGAAGTATGACCAAAAGAAAAGGAAATCACTAAATTCGCCACGGAAAATGTGAGAAATAACTCACAAGCCAATAATATAGACCAAAAGAGATAACTCGAGAGGCAGAAAGAAGCAAAAAAAATTATAACTTGAGAGTGGCGTTCCATCGTCACTCACGGGAAGATCAGAACTTACAAGTGAGAAACTTGAGAGTAAGAATTTTCTTTTTTCCCTTTTATTTTTGTTATTTTCATTATTTTTTTTATATATTTACATTTTGACCCATCAAGTATTGAAATTTTTAAAATTGACCCCGTGCGTGTCGGAATTTCGGACTCGCGTGTCGGGAAGAGTTGACCACGTGTTGGAACGTGTCGGAGCGTGTCGGAGCGTGTCAGACACATGTCGGAGTGTCGGACACGACACAAAGGCTTCCGGAGAGTGTCGGTGCTTCTTAGGTCATTAGCACACCTTTGAATACGCCCAATAATAAAATATATTGTCTCTCGCTATTGAAATAAGCAATATACTAAGAATAATTTCACTAATATCAATTGTGTTAAACGTGGGATGCGTTAAAAAAAAAAAAAAGGATTCAACAACATATGTACTTAATGTTTATCCTTTGTTGGATCGTTGAATCACATGCCGGTGTGTACATATATAAAGCTTGGGCCAAATTAAGTCATGTGAGGTGTTCACGTGTTAGCTTTACTTGATAAGCTACCCATGATTATCACTTTAACAAATTTCTAATCCATCCTTGCAAATATCTAATTTTGCATCTCTAATTCTATGCTTGTTTTGATGGTAATTACTAAGAAGTGTACTAGAAATAATATTATTGTGTATATTTTGGTAATAAATCTCTAATAGATATAAGAAATAATAGAACAATGCATATTTTGGAAAAATGTGTAAGAATAATTTTTATATATGTATAGACCCTATTTTGAAATGGCTATATATTTTATGTGTAAAACCGATTGTTATGATGATGTTTTGAAAGAGTTTAATGATGTAAGAATACCTTATTTAATATTTGACTCATTTTTTACAAAATAATATCAAAAGATCTCATGTTGGCCTCATATTGACAAGTAAATTATATCAAAGTCATATTTGGCCTAAAACAGTATCGATAAATTTTCGATATACAAAAATAATAGAACTATCCATGTTTTGATAATAAATGTTTAAATATAATTGTTACATATAAATAGACTCTATTTTGAAATATTCACGTATAATTAAATGAATTTTCAAGGATCTTCGCTAGATATAATCCCTTCTACTTCATACTTGATGTGAAAAAATCCGATACTGGGTATAATTCTAATTACTCTATAATTCATAAGAATAAATTCCTATATCTACACTAATTCCTATAACCGGTGTTATTTATGTATTGATTGTTTCGATCCTCTCATAAATCTCAAGAGAGCCTACAAAGAAATATTAAATATTTAAAAATTTCTACTTCGTGTTTGTGCATATGTGGGTAATAAATGTTTACAGTAGTTACTTAATTAGACATGGTATCTATTTTAAAATATTTGTTGTTGATGGAACACATTCTTCCATCTAGATACCAAAAGAACATTCAAGAAGAAAAATTATATGTTCAAATTTCTATATTCCATGATAGAAATTATATTCATGATTGTGCAGATTTTTGGAGTAAGTATTTAAAATAATTGTCAAACCTACATATATATACATTTTGAATTTCAATGGAAGAGCACCTACAATGGATGCAGACAAGCAAACGGAATGGATTTGTGGTGTGGATGCAAACGTGGAAAGGTAATGGAAGAAGAAAACTACAATTGTTATGTCAACAAGATGAAAATTATTGACTCGGATAAGATTTTGCCCTCACAATCTTGTCACACTGGCATACCATCATCGATCCTTAACAAGACCCAAACTAATTTTCATGTTGTATGGCATATTTCTATTTTGATTAGGACATGGGAGCTGAGGACAACTTGTGTATGAAGTGGAATGAATCTCGATCATTGTCTGTCCCACTTATTTATTCGGGTCCAACATGACACATATTTTTCTACAGCTATAATCACATGTCCCTATTTCCTCTTCAATCATTCATCTTGGACGTCAAATTATAGGTTCATGTTTCCTCTTCAATTATTGATCCAAGATGTCAAAGTGTCGTTTTAGTCCTCCCTTAATTTGTTTGAACATTATCAAAAAAGAAGGTGTCGAGATTCTTATTCAATCCGAAACTCCATTTGTTCAAGTTTTGAAAAGGCCAAACATCAGCAAAAAGCTCTCGGACAATTAGTTTTCCTCAAAATATTTAGGCATTTCAAAATAGAGTCTATATATACATAAAAATTATTTTAAAAAATTTTGCCAAAATATGCATTAGTCTAATATTTCTTCAATAACCATTAGAGATTTATTACTAAAATATACATGATTATATTACCTCTTGTGCACCCATTAGAGGGTTCTATCGAAAGACACATGAGATTAGAGATGTAGAATTAAAGATTTGCAAGGATGGATTAGAAATTTGATAAAGTAATAATCAAAGGCAGCTTACCAAGTAAAGCTAACACATGAACCTCTCATATGACTCAATCTCGCGTAGCCTTTATGTGACATCCTGATTTTCTGATTCTATTTTTGATTGAATGAGTTGGACTTTTCATCGACGCGCCTATAGTTCTTTTCTTTGAGCTGATCACTCACGAGATAACTAGTCTATCAAATGAAGCCGTTAAGGAATTTAAACGCAATAGACTTGAGAATTCGATTATATATCGACTGCTCAACCGTGCTAATTTGCAAGGGTCAATACGGCACTATCAAAATCGATCAGAGATCGAAGATAGGTCGATTCAACTGAGGTATGTGATTAAAGCATGGGTAATTCCACTTAATTGCAAAATTCTCGTCGAACGGCACTAAACTGATTTTTCTGTCATTTCTGTACCCTGTGCCTGTATTTGAAACCTCGAGATTTTCATGATAATCGAGAGTCGCTAATGAGTCGAAGATGTACAATGTGGCTCGAAAATAATAGACCATGGGTCAAATGTGCTAAAAATTCCGCATTTTCTACTCTAAGGAAAGAAAAAAAGATCAATCATGATTAGCCTTAGGGTAATGTTAATTTATTAGGCGTGGTTAGATTGAATGAACTTGCTTTTTAGTCATGTGAAAAGGAGTTTATAATAATGTCCACATTTAAAAAGTATAGACCGAATGAATTTGCCTTTTAATCATGTGAAAAGGAGTTCAAAATAATGTCCACATTTAAAAAGTATCATATTAAAATTCGTACCTACTTGCATACATAGATATTCATAGGGTAAAGTACATCGAAGTGCCAAAACTTGGCACAGATTGACATTTGAGTATAAAAAATTCTAAAAAGTACATTTAAGTGCCACTTTTTTTGAAAAGTGGGACATTTCAATGCCAAGTCTAGCAAGAGTAGCCGAAAATTCGATGTGGCTTATTTTAATAATATAAGTGGTCTACGTGGCTCATAGGAATGCTTATGCGGCAATGAACGTGCAAACCGACATCATTTTACCCCTAAATTTATTAATTTAATATTAATTAAAAATAAATTAAAAAACTAAATCATTTATGATGATAGGGCAAACCGTCACCAGCCCTTTCCGACAATAGTGGGATAGCGGCAGCGAGGGCTATGGAGACCCTCGCCAAACTTGCCTTCACCCTTTTTAAATAAATAATTTAGTTATTTAATTTATTTTTAATTAATATTTTATTAAAAATTAATTGTGGGAGCTTTTTACTAACATGGACAGTTTTTTTTTTTTTTTTTTTTTAAAGAATTGCTAGGTGGATAAATTTTTTAAAAGAATTACCACATGGATAATTTTAAAAAAAAATTGCCACGTCAATAAAAAAAAAGTCGCCAGAAAATACCACATCGTCGTTTAGCCAAAATTTCTCACCATTGGCACTTAAATATTCCGTTCTTCTCTGATTTTGGCACTTAAGTGTACCATTGTGCTAAGTTTTAGCAATTGCGGTGTCCGCAGCTCCATATTCATATATTATATGAATTGTTTGAATTCTCATGGAGGAGCACCAAGAGTGGATGCAAACAAGCAGAGGGTACAGATTTGTGGTATGGATGCAAACATGGAAAGCTATTGGAAGAAGAAATCTACAACAGTCATGTCGAGAAGGTAGAAATTAACCACTCGAACTTGATTTTGCTCTTTTGCTCTTGTCACATCGGCGTATCATCATGATGGATGTTTTTGTGAAATTATGGCATCGTTTGATATTGATTAGGACATGGGAGTTAGTGATAAATTTTTATATATGTAGATTCGATACATCATGAGTCGATTGAAAACGAATCTCAATCGTTGTCCGTCCCACTTTCTACACCCAATAGCTATGATGTTTCCTCCTTTATTATTGATCTTGGATGTCAAGTTGTACATTCATGTTTCCTCTTCAATTATTGATCCTAAAGTGTCCTCAAAATATATCAGTAGATGGAAAAAATTAGCAGTAATCAAGTTAGTAGCATACCTTTGAATACGCTGAATAATAAATATACGTCTCTCACTATTGAAATGAGCAATTAGTTACTTACTAAAAATGATTGCACCAATATCAATGGTATTAAATGTGGGATGAGTAAAACCAAGATTCAACAACATGTGTATATAATGTTTATCCTTTGTTTGATTGCTGAATCAAATGTGCGCACGCACTTATGTAAAGCTTGCATGAGATTAAGTCATATGGGAGGCTTACGTGCCAGCTTTACTTGGTAAGCTGCCTTTGATTATTACTTTATTAAATTTCTAATCCATCCTTGCAAATCATTGATTCTGCATCTCTAATCCCATGCGTCCTTTCAGAGTACCCTTTTATAGGTGCACAAGAAATAATATAATCATGTATATTTTGGTAATAAATTTATAATGGTTATATAAGAAATAATAGAATAATGCATATTTTGGGAAAATGTTTAAGAATAATTTTTATACATATAGACTCTATTTTGAGATGTCTATATATTTTATATGAGTAAAAAGCATGGTTCAGGCCACTTTTTTATTCTTTTGGTTCGAAAGGGTTAAAAATATGTAACCGTTTCAACACTTGAACAAATGGAGTTTTAGATTGAATAGGAATTTTGACACCTTTTTCAATAATGTTGAAAAAGATAAGGGAGGACTAAAATGACAAACAGACATCCGGGATTAATAATTGAAGAGGAAACATAAACCTATGATTTGACATCCAAGACGAATGATTGAAAAGGAAATAGGAACACGTGATTATAGCTATTGAAAAATATATGTTTCATGTTTGACCCAAATAAATAAGTGGGACAGATAATGATCTAGATTCATTCCACTTCCTACACAAGAATTTGTCCCTAGCTCCCATGTCCTAATCAATTTTTTTTCTTTTTAAAAGGATGCCATACAACATGAAAACTAGTTTGGGTCTTGTTAAGGATGGATGATGGTATGCCAATGTGACAAAATCGTGAGAGCAAAATCTTATCCGAGTCAATAATTTCCACCCTGTTGGCATGACCATTCTAATTTACTTCTTCCATTACCTTTCCATGGTTGCATCCACACCACAAACCCATTCCCTCTGCCTATTTGCATCCATTGTGGGTGCTCTTCCATTAAAATTCAAAATGTAAATTTATAGGTTTAACAATTATTTTAAATATTTATTACAAAAATATGCGTAATCATTGAATATAAATTCCGTCATGGTATATAGAATTTTGAACATTTAATTTTCTTTTTGAATGTTCTTTTGGTATCTTAGATTAAAGAATTTGTTCCATCAACTCAAATATTTGAAAATAGATACTACGTCTAATTAAGCAATTACTACCCACATATGCACAACCATGACTAGAAATTTTTAAACATTTAATCTTTCTTTATAGGCTCCAGAGAGATTTATGAGAGAATCGAAAAATCAATATATAAACAACACTGGTGATAGGAATTAATGTAGATATAGGACTTTATTCTTATGAATTATAGATTAATTAGAATTATACCCGGTATCAGATTTTTGTCACATCAATTATGAAGTAGAAGGGATTATATCTACCAAAGATCTTTGATAATTCATTTAATTATATGTGAATATTTCAAAATAGAGTCATTCATATGTAACAATTATATTTAAACAATTGTTATCAAAACATGAATAGTTCTATTATTTTTGTACATCAAAGATATATTGATACTATTTTCGGCCAAATATGACTTTGATATAATATACTTGTCAATATGAGCCCAACCGAGACCTTTTCATATTATTTGTCAAATATTAGTCGAACATGAGATAAAACTATTTTTACATCGTTAAACTCTTTCAAAACATCATCATGACAATCAATTTTACACATGTAAAATATATAGGCATTTCAAAATAGAGTCTGTATATATAAAAAAATTATTCAATAATTTTTTTCCAAAAATGCATTATTCTATTATTTCTTGTATATATATTAGATACTTATTACCAAAATATACACAATAATATTATTGCTTGTACACTGATTAGAGGTTACTATCCAACATGCATCGAATTAGAGATATAGAATTAGATATTTACAAGGATAGGTTAGAAATTTGTTAAAGTGATAACCAAAAGAAGCTTACCGAGCATCTCATGTGACTTAATCTCACACAAGCTTTGTATATGTGCATGCGCACACATGTGATTCAACAATCAAATAAAGGATAAACATTAAGTACACACATTGTTGATTTTTATTTTTTTTACGCATCCCACATTTAACACGATTGATACTAGTGAAATCATTTTCAATGTATAACTAATTGCTCATTTCAATAGCAAAAGATGTATATTTATTATTGGGCATATTTAAAGATATACTAATGATTTGGTTACTGGTAATTTTATCCATCTACTGATTTTTTGGGGGCACTTAAAGGATTAATGATTGAAGAGGAAACATCAACATGGAGGAAACATTATAGGTATTGTTGTAGAAAGTGTGATGGACAATGACTGAGATTCAATTCACTCGACGATGAATCAAATCTATATATACAAAAATTTGTCTATTGCTCCCACATCTTAATCAAAATTTGAAGAAAAAAATGTCATACAACATGAAAATCAATTTCTATCAATGTCGTTTATTTTAAGGACCATGATGATATGCCAATGTAACAAAATCATGAGAGCAAAACCAGATTCGATCAATAATTTCTACATTGTTGACATGAACATTGTGGATTTCTTCTTCCATTACCGTCCAAGGACGGGACAAGACAATTGAGTGACAGGGCCAGCAAAATGCTAGACAGGGATTGCCACCTCATGGTGACATCACCTTGTGCGTCCCAAAATGATGCACATTATTTGACTGTGCTACTGGCCATCTACGGCAACCTATGCAAGATGCCAAGGACTTAATTCACTAAAAATCTCCAACTTTAAATCCAATTTCAATTTTGTCCAATTTATTTTTAAAAGTGCAATGCTTTTTCCACCCTTTGTATAACTAAATCCACCTCATTTTTTTTTTATTTTTTTTTACTAAAAATGCTACGTTGCCCTCAATCATTCAACGGCAATATAAAGTGGTAGTCCCAATTTAATTTACTTTCCTTCTTTTTCTATTTATATTTAGAATATAGTTGTCATAATTAAAATTTTCAAATATTTGTTTTTGTTTAATGCGGGTAACTCATATATATTAAAAGCATTATGTTTTCTTTTCATTTTTAGATTTTACTTTGGTAAAATAAGTTTCATGTAAAAAGAGCAATTTCCAAGAAATCTAAATCTTTTTTACATTATTGAGCAAATTTATGGGTTAATTGTCAAGTAGAATCTGCAGACTAACATAGACAGTTTTGTAAAACAATATTATCTTGATAAGCTTTTACTTTTGTTGTGCATATCATCATTAAACCCTTTCTTATCTTGATATTTTTTCAAAAACACCTCATGGATGATATTAATTTTTGTCAATCCAAAATGATGAGATTTCACTAGCATTTTAAAAAAAAATCCTATTAGGAATGTTGTGATTTAATTACGTTTTTATCTTTAAAGTTTCATATTCGAGAATATAACTATGATTTTATTTTAGAAATTCTTTAGAGTTTTTTTATTGATCATCTGATTATATATATATATATGTGTGTATAAAATATAGCTAATAAAGTTTGATGGTGATACACACAATAGATGCGAAAGTTTATAATCAAGTAAATGCATTAAAAAATTGTCTATGTTGAAATTTTTCTATATTCTACTTGTCAATTAATGCACAAATTTGTTAGACAACTTTCAAAAGAATTAGGCTTTTGAAAATTTCACTTTTTGACAAAACTCATTCCTACATAATGAAAACATGGTATCTTTAGTGTGTGTGTTGGGGGATAACCTGAAGAAAAAAAAATAAAACATGCAAAATCTTAATTATGGCAAATAGATCCTATATTAAAAAAATAATAAAATAATAAAAGAGGAAAGTAAATAAGTTTGGGCCGCCACTTTAAATTGCAATCGAATGATTGATGACAATTTTTTTTTTTTTTTGGTGAAATAGGGTGGATTTAGCCATACAAAGAGGTGGAAATAGCATTGCCCAAAAAAATCGTCACCGGTTTAAAACTTTTAACATCGTAGCCAATTAAAAGTTCATTATAAGAATATGCATTTTCACTAATAATATTGTCTTTACTTAGAACAATAAGTGTTCATAATTTTGGAAAAACTAATGGCAATTTTTGGACTTGGGACAGATTTATGATAGAGTGAAAGTTGGTGATTTTTTTTTTCAAAAAAAAAAAAAAATGTTCAAAATAGGATTGTGATTGGATCTAAAGTTGGGGATTTTTAGATAATTAGGTTGAGCACCAAGTGTAACCCCAATCAAGAGAATATGTTGCTGGCCATCGATTCCTTGTTGTTCAAGAGGGCCTACTCCTCATCCTCACCGTCGATTATTTGGTTCCCCATCTTGCCCTTAATTATATGGTTTTGCCTTTTAATAAGAAGCCCGTGGCTTTCTAAAACTCTTCTTGTGACAATTTTCAAAATGATTTCTCTACTTGGACCATTAGTCTTTCTCAATGTAGGAAAACATTCGTGCAAAATTTTGGCGCAACAGAAACGATAGATTAACATAAGTAAAACTCGCAAAATACGTATATAGGTCACATAAGTGAGGCACAAATTCAGAGAAAAAATCTCTTATAATTCTGTCATTGATTCAAAGATATGCTGACTTCCATCAAGATAAAAGCACATATTTATATCTGTAACTAATAGATATTCATTGCCTTATTTGAATATAGTCAAATAAGATTCTACTACAGATGAATAATTAAAAATAAAATACTCTATTCACAATATAATGAAAAAATCAGTCATTAGGGTAATAACAAAGCTTGACGTTATCTTAATCGACTTCCACGTCATGCACCACAGGTTGGAAATAACTCAGACCTAAAGTGTTGGATAATTCGATTAAACAAACATCTTTTGCACCCGAGAACTAATCCAATATGTTTTCAAAGAGAAATAATTGCATTAGGAATGTAGAAATTGAACCCTAAAGCAGCTTCGTCAATCTTTCACTGTTGTTTTTAATGTTGTTATAATTGTTGTCCTCGTTCTGATCAGCCTTACATTAATCTTTTGTCATAGTGCAACAGTTTCCCTTGTTTATATATATATAGCGAAATTACTAAAAAACAACAAATGAGTTTCTGAATGCAAAATATTCCAAAGGGCCTTGGGGTGGGGAGGGGGTGTTAAAGAGATCCAGTTTAACGGATGAGGTGCTGGGCTTTAGCAAATCCAATCGGCAACTTGATTTGCTTCCCATTGTTGACGTATTGGAATATATACTTTATTGATATTGATCGATTGCATGATTTCCCCTTGTAAAGATCTGCCCGCATTTTCTTCTACTTTTGACTAGTCCACCAGAGTTGGTATTGGCTAATCCCCGTTGATTGCCTATTCTGTTGGTTTATTTGGAAGGGTACGAATGCAGCACTTGTTAAAAGACCTATACCTCAGACGGTAGGAGGATGGTTAAGGAAAGCTACACGAGAGTTCTTGATGAATAAGAAGGTGGAGCACTAACCTACATCAAATGATAGTGTAAATAAGGGATGGTGGTTTAACCCTGAGCCTGGCCATATGGAGATCTACTGTTGTGGCATTCCTGTGAAAGAATCGAGGCAGTGAGCAGTTGGTGTGGTTGCTTGCGATGAACATGGCACTTTGGTCGGTACAAGAGGATCTTGTGTTCACGCTATTTCTGTTGGGGAGACAGAAGGTGCTACTATCTGCCATAGAATTTAATTGGCAAAGGAGAAGCAATGGACGAGAGTTTGCAGTTATGGTGGATGCTGGCAATGTTCATAGAGATATCCGAAGTTCTGCCAAGGATATTAACTGGGGACAGAGGACAGCTAGATGACCTTTGGCGTGCGAAGGATCAACTTGATAGTGTAACTTTTTCTCTTATTGGTCAAAAAGCAAATGCACCCGCTCATTGGGTTGCCTTGCAGTCTATGAAGAAGATGTGCTATTTTGTGTGGGATGTGAAGAAATGAAGAACAAAGTACAAGATGCAGAAGAGAAAGAACTTCTGTATTTACTTGAATCGAAGTACAAAAAACATGTATTCACTGAGAGCTTTTCATCTCTTCCGTAATACAATCTCATTTCATCTCTTTCTCTCTCTATCTATTCTCTATCCTCTTTATCTCTTTCTATATTTGAAAAACAGAGTACATCACAGCTTATATAAGACTTGAGGAAGAAGATGGAAAAACTCTTTTAACCGACTTAACAACTTTGATTCCTTATCTAACAAACTAACCGCCCTAATGTATTAGAGCACGTGCTTTTCCTGTTAAAGTCTTCAGGCTCTAAGTCTTCGGACTCGTGAAGAACAATCTCTGTCGGTCATGAGTTTTGACTTTACCATCTTCTGTACTTCTTCCTCATTGCCACGAGCACAACATCAGCAGAACACATCAGTAATGAGCTTCGTTTTCAATCTCTTTTTCCTTATGCATTGCCACAGATCCTGTCTTCAAAACACTATCTTTAACACCCCCCCGCAAATTGGGAAGGGGTAAAGACCCCAAGCCCAATTTGGTGCGAAGACTAAAATGCAGAAATCGAGGTAAAGATTTGGTAAAGATATCTGCAAGTTGGCGAATATTGGGAGTATAAGAGACAATTAAGGATCCTGAAGCTACCTTTTCACGAACAAAATGAAAGTCAACTTCAATATGCTTGGTGTGAGCATGTAAAATAGGGTTAAGTGAGAGAGCAATGGCTGACTTGTTGTCACAAAAGAGAGATGTTGGAGCAGATAAACTGATGCCAATGTCTCGAAGGACAAAACCGATCCAAGTAAGATCAACTGTAGCTGTGGCTAAAGCTCTATATTCAGCCTCTGTTGATGAACGAGATACTGTAGATTGTCGTTTTGCTGACCAAGAGATGAGGTTGGAGCCAAGATATGTACAAAAACCAGTGGTAGAGCGCCTTGTAGTACTACACCACCTTGTCGGCATCAAAAACCATACAAATGCAAGAAGCTATGAGAATGAATGGTTAAACCAAGATCAACGATTGCCTTTCACATATCGAAGAACCCTTTTGAGTTTATAAAAATCTCCTAAGGTGGGCTGCTGCATCTTCGACAGAGAAGATTAGTGGCATAAGCAATATACGGGCGAGTGATAGTAAGATACGAAGTCCACCCACAAGACTTCGATATTCAAGGGGATTACGCAATAATATGTCATCAGCTGACATGGTGACAGGCCGTAAGGAGAGAGAAGTAGAAATAGGTTTGCAATCTTTCATAGTAGCTCGAGTAAGTAGATCAAGAGCATATTTAGTCTGAGAAAGGAAGAGGTTCTGTGAGGTTTGTTTAACCTCAATTCCCAAAAAGTAATGTAAGAGACCGAGATCCTTCATATGAAATTGAAGACTCAGTAGATGAATCAAGTGAGAAAGTAAGGAAGTTGAGCTTCCAGTAAGCACAATGTCATCTACATAGAGTAATAACAATATGGTGTCTGAGCCATGATGAAAGACAAACAATGAGGGATCAGTGGTGCTACACGAGAACCCATTCTCAAGTAGAAAGTTACTGAATTTATCGAACCAGGCTCATGGTGCTTGGCGAAGACCATACAAGGATTTCTTAAGCAGACATACATGATGAGGCTTCTGAGGATGTATAAAACCTGGTGGCTGTTTGCATATACACGGTTTCATTCAAATTGCCATGTAGGAAGGCATTCTTAACATCAAGGCGATGAATTGGCCAATGCTTTGTCATTGCCACGAATAGGACAATTCGAATAGTAGCATGTTGAATGACGGGGCTGAAGGTCTCTGTGAAATCAATACCTTCTTCTTGATGAAATCCCTTAGCAACTAGTCTAGCTTTGAGTCGATCAAGCTGACCATCTGCAGTAAGTTTGGTTTTAAACACCCACTTACATCCTATGACATTCATATGATCAGTGCGAGGCACTAGTTCCCATGTCTGGTTTGTGTATAAGGCATCCATTTCATCTTGCATTGCTTGATACCATCCTCTGTCTGTCAGTGCTGATTTGACTGTTTTTGGTTCGAGAGGAACTTTATAGTCAGCCAAGCATGCATATTTAGGATTGGTCTTGACTATGCCAGACTTTAACCTGGTTTGCATAGGATGAACAGACACTATACCTTGTGTGTTGTCTGAAGAGCTGCTATGTTCAGTGTTGATTTCTGGTGATAGAGTGGATACTGGCATAGAGCATACTAGTTCCTCAGTATGCATTTGTGGTGTTTCAGTAGAAGCTGATACATGAGTGTAGATATTCTGTATCAATCCTATATCTTGCAGATGTCCCATATGTTCATTAGATTTAGGCTGAACATGTGCTGCAGTTATAGAGTCCAGAAAAGTTACTCCATGTATCCACTGTTTGTATAAGTCTGTACCTTGAGAATACTCAGCTGGTAGTCGAGAGGTGAAAGGAAAAATGGTTTCATCAAAGATCACATGACGACTGACATAGACATGTCCATTAGTAGGTAGAAGACATCGATATCCTTTATGTCTTTCACTGTACCCCAAAAATATACATGTAAGAGATCTTGGATCAAGCTTATGTTGAGCATATGGTCTGAGGCAAGGGTAACAAGCAGATCCAAAAACCCTTAAATGTGTATAGCTTGGTTTCTGTTGGTACAACTTACTATAGGGTGAATGCATATGAAGTTTTGATGTAGGAAGCAAATTAATGATATAATTTGCTGTCATAAAAGCATCTACCCAGTATTTTAAGGGTACTTTGGCATGATACATCATTGCCATTCCTAACTCGACCACATGTCGATGTTTTCTTTCAGAGAGTCCATTCTATTCTGGTGTGTAAGGACAGGAAATGTTCTGTTTAATTCCACATTGTTGTAAATGGTTCTAAAATGTGTTGCTAATGAACTCTCCTCCTCCATCACACTGAAAGAGTTTCATCTTATGATCAAATTGATTCTCGACTTGCTTTTGAAACAGGACAAAGATATCATAGACTTCTGACTTCTATTTCATTGGATATAACCAACTGTATCGAGAGAAATTATCCACAAAAATGACATAGTATCGAAATTTTTGTAAAGATTGAACTAGTGAGGGTCCCCAAACATCACAATGTATCTTTTCTAAGGGAGTATTAGCTGTATAGTCTGACATAGGAAAGGGTAAAGCTGAACTCTTAGCAATCTGGCAACTACTACATATGCTTTGAGTTCTTGAATTACATTGAATTAGGTGCTGACTCTGCAAGTACTTCACAATTTTTAAACCGTATGTGCCGCCTCGATGCCACAAATCTTCTCCTACTTCTTTTTGAGTTTGAGTGAAGAAAGCTTCTGTGACTTTAGGGTCGACTTGATATAGTCCCTTGACTTTCCTTCCTAGCCTCACTGTTGAATTGTTGTAGGTGTCCTCCAGATATACCCCATGTTTGTCAAAAATAAAAGAACAGGGATAATCATCTGTTAACTTTGAAACAGAAAGGAGATTTTTCTTGATTTCAGGGACTATTAGTACATCATTCAATGGTAACGAGCCAGTTTTTGTATGTAATAAGCCATTACCAACACAAGATATTGATAGACTAGATCCATCTCCTATCATAACAGTATCCGTTCCACTATATAAAGAGCGTGTGAAGCATACCGAGTGTGCGGTGATATGAGCTGAAGCTCCTGTATCTGGATACCATTCAGTGCCATGAGAGTCTTCAATGTGCAATGCTGCTAGTGCAGTTGGTATTTCATCTGTTTGATATGAATTATCAAAACGATACCAACATCGAAGTGCTGTATGTCCTGGTCTTTTACAAATTTGGCATTCTAATAGACTATTATTTGCTATTTTTGCATTCTGCATATTCTGATCAGATGCTGCACTTTGTGGTGGATATGACTTAGTGGCTTGATACTTTTGTGCAGGATTTGCATATGGTCTGAACCCCTGTCCATAGTTAGACCAGTTGTGTGGTGATTTGTTAATCTGATCTTCTTGGTTCGATTCAGATTATTCATTACGTAGTATTGATTTCTACTGTCTCAACAAAGTCATTACCTCGATCTCTAGCACACATTGCACGTCCTCTACCATAGCTATATCCTCCTCGATTGTTTCCTCTTTGGTTTTCGAGAGTTAGAGTTTTGCACAACTCAAATGAGACTTTCTTTGGCCATAGTAGGCTAGACTAGGATTATACTGATTTACAGAGTAAGTCTGTAGCCTAGTTTCAAATCTCTCGAGCTGAGAGATAACCTCATCATAATCAGGCTAAGGTTGTAAGCAATACATTGTTGTTTTGAAACTTTCATATTCTGAACCTAATCCCTCGAGAACACCAAACATCTTGGTTATCTCATCAACAGGTTTTCCAATGGCATTGAGTTGATCACAAATAGATTTGAACTCTCGAAGATAAGCATTCAATGTTCTATCTCTTTTCGACATGCTTGCAATTTTCCTCTTAGTTCGAACTCTTTGCCACGAGACTTTTGTGTGAAACGATTAAGGAGAGTCTCGCCATACCTCATATGAAGTCTCTAGCCCGATGATCAAGCTTAAAATGTTCTCGATTCTTGCTCCACTTATCCAAGATGAAATTAATTGATCAGTCTTCATCCAATCCGTATGATCAGGATTCACCATTTCTGTTTCATTACCTTCGATCTCAACCTGCATCATTTGAGCTGGTGGTGGTGTTTCGCCATTGATGAATCCAAAGAGATCCTGACTTCGCAAGAACCTGTGAAACTGTGCTTGCCAAAGTAGGAAGTTGTCTTCAGCTAACTTTATTGTAACAAAATTAGCTATATTGACATGAATCGGAAAAGGATATTTCTGCATCCTTGCTGTCATACTGTATTCCAGAAGCTTTTGGGAATGTGCTTTCTTGATTACTATCGAATACTCTGTTCTTTGAACTTCTTGCTGTCGTCTGGATCACACATACGAAATGGATCACACAAACTCCATTAAAGACTTCGAGCTCTCAGGATGGCTCTGATACCATGTGAAGAAATGAAGAACAAAGTACAAGATGCAGAAGAGAAAGAACTTCTGTATTTACTTGAATCGAAGTACAAAAAACATGTATTCACTGAGAGCTTCTCATCTCTTCCGTAATACAATCTCATTTCATCTTTTTCTCTCTCTATCTATTCTCTATCCTCTATATCTCTTTTTATATTTGAAAAACAGAGTACATCACAGCTTATATAAGACTTGAGGAAGAAGATGGAAAAACTCTTTTAACCGACTTAACAACTTTGATTCCTTATCTAACAAACTAACCGCCCTAATGTATTAGAGCACGTGCTTTTCCTGTTAAAGTCTTCAGGCTCTAAGTCTTCGGACTCGTGAAGAACAATCTCTGTCGGTCATGAGTTTTGACTTTACCATCTTCTGTACTTCTTCCTCATTGCCACGAGCACAACATCGCCAGAACACATCAGTAATGAGCTTCGTTTTCAATCTCTTTTTCCTTATGCATTGCCACAGATCCTGTCTTCAAAACACTATCTTCAACATGGGATACTAATCCCTTATCTTCTCTTTCTGATATGCTTGTTTCAAATGTGGGAGAGAAGCCTCCTCGAGCTTCCAATGACTTTTTTTCTTACTGAACGACTGTGAAGTGTTGTTGGCCAAGAAAAGACACCTAAGGCACTCGGATAAAGTGGAAAAGAGAATGAATAGCCAATTCCTGCCATGTGGATAATTTACATGTTCCCTAAAAAAAATTCCCTACAAGAATTGCTGATGATCCTATGTGATTGTGAATCCCACATTGCCACTTGCAATCAGGAAAGCAAAACTGATCATGGGACCTTCCATCAGACCTCTGGGGCACATTATTTGAGCCTTTGTGGAATGAAATCCGAAATATGATTCCAATCAAAGTGATCCAAGTATCAGAATATGAACAAAAGGTCTCTCTAGCAATTTTAGAATGAAATCCTTCCACAAAATCGATCAACCAACATGTCAGGCAACAACAAAAAATCAACCTCCGTGGGGTCCCTCCACTGCCTTGAAATGAGGGATTAGAACAAGCATGGTTCACATTTTCTTATAAAACACAAGCAAATGTTCACTTTGACTAGCCATGCCCGGGCAACATAACAGCTGCAACCATTATGGTAGAGTTCAGCAGATGCAACGATCTACATTGGAATATACTGCCCACAATCAACCCTTGCGGGTTGGAATCATGGGCATCCTATTTTTCGTCACATAAGCAAATTGACTGAAATCTGGGGCAGTAGTTCACCTACTAGTGGATGAAATCAATGAGGGATAACCAACTAAGAGCTCGGAAAAGTAGAGAATCTATGTGTTGTCATCTTCTCACCTATTCGTACATGCGCTGTGCACATCCTTCAGAGGAGCACGAAGGCCACTGGCACGAGAAGTAGAACTCGTGAATCTAATTGACATATTACCGAGATGGATCTCTCTAATGATTTTTCTGTTATGTCAGAATAGTGGCCCAAATGAGAGATGTCAGCTCCAAATTTTTCTTCAGAACCAGAGAACGACTTGTCTAATTCGGGGGCGCGATTACCTGAAGCCAAGAGATATTTCAAATTTCCAACATCATCCTGAGGGAACTCTTAAAACATGTACTCTCCATAATGCCAAAGAGGCCACCACTATAACCCAAAATGAAGGTGGACTACTCTCCATTTACGATAACTTTGATGAAGAGCCTTCACTTTCAAAATCGAAATACATGCAGATGAGTCAATGGATTTAGAATTCAATTCATCAGAGTATGAGCCTAAGAATGGATTGTAACTTCTGCTAAAGCAAGATGCCTTTTTTCAGATCTAAAATGCACTGTAACATGTAGAGTCAATATTATAGTTCCTTTTGATACGTGGCGTAACCCTAAATTTTGCAAGCTTCCCACTAGCCGAGAAAAATTTTGGTGTTAACACGTGTACATTCCAATACCAAATGATGCAAAAGATTTCCTGTTCGAAAAAAGTGAGATTATGCACTCAACATGAAATGCATGCTCTGGCTTGAATGTTGCAATCCAATTAGAAGATCAGCCTAGCCCTACAAAGAAAATGCAGTTTGGCTTTGCCATGTTAACGCATGCATCTTCATCAGTTAGCTAATAAATGGCTTTCCCAATTTCATCCTTAATTCTGTGAAGGCAGTATCTTGTACAATATCTACCAAAATTAATCTAGATTAATGCCAAACATGAATGTATGTTAAGATTAAGAACCAAGAAAATTGCTAAACAAGTTCTCATATTAACAACGCAGCTTCAGTTGACAACATACCATCATTGACAAGAGAATCATCCACACGCATTCGCTTTTGTTTTGAGCTCTTCTGAAGCAAAGAAAACTCGGGGCACAGGAGTTGAGAAAACTATCTTGTTGCATTGCTGGAAGTTTTGTAGGAAGTTGTTGTACCTAATTTTTCCACTGTGCCATCATGGGAGGTCTTCCTCTTAATGATCCTTCCTCTCAAAAAGTCTGTCTCACCTAGACTGGTGGGATGATCACTTTCAACCAGGATATTTTCCTTCTCATCGTCTTTATGGGAATCGTTTGCAGACTGATGCTTGAAATAGAAGCTACTTATGATAACCTTTCTGTCCTCTCTTCTTGCTTTTTCCTCCATTCCGTTTACACCTACTTTATGCGATATATCATCAAGGGAGGTTTTCCCCTTCATGATCACTCGTTTCATAAAGTCAGTCTCGTCTAGACTGATTGATGATCACTTTTAATCAGGATAATTTCTTTTCCGCCATCTCTATTAGGTTCCTTTCCAGCATGATGCTTGAAATAAGAGCTCCTCACGATGACCTCTCTATTGTCTGTTCTTGTTTATTCCTCAATGCTGTTAACACCTATATTTCCAGCCGTGTCATCAAGGTGTTGCAGGGGAGAGGGCGGCTTCGGGATAGGAGAGGCGTGAAGAAGAAGAAGACCAAAGGAAAGAAAAAATAATAATAATAATAAATAATTAAAAGAAAAAATAATTAAAAAGAAATAGGATAAAAAATAAAAACATTTTATAAGTTGGTTTCAAATTCGAAGTGGGTTGGATTCGGTAGGTGGATCAGGTTAACGAGTCGGACCGGGTTTACCAAATCCAAACTCTCTTTCCTGAATATAATATTAACTAAAAAAACTTAGAAAATTATAATATAAGAAAATATATAAAAATATATAAAAAGGGGTTTAAAATTCAGAAAAATTAAAAATTTCATAAAAATTGAAAAAATTGAAAAAATTAAAATTTTGCAAAAAAAAAAAAACTTAGATATTCATTTAAAAATTTAGAAAATTCAGAAAATGCAAAAAAAAAAAAAAAAAAATTAATATTTTTGAAAAAAATCATAAATTCACAAAAATTTAGGAAATTAAAAAAATCCAAAAAAATTCTAAACAATTAAAATTCCTCCAAAAGTTTTAAAATAGTCTTTTGGGTAATTTTATCATAAAAAGTGAAAGTATTTCAATCTAGATCAAGTACTAAAAGTTGACTAAGCCCTTAGAGTTCTATCTTAGGGTTTTGATTATCTTTAGAGACATATGCTCTTGATTGTGCACTTTCAATATGATGATTATGGCTTGTCTCTAACCTAGTTAGGATTGGCATTTATTATCTCTTAACAATAGATGCTTTTTGTGCATTTATTTGATACTTCCTTTGGTTGCTAATTGTTATTTTAATGATTATGCACCCATATGATCTGGCATATGTTAGTAGATATGTCTAAAATCAATCCATACTGCTCGATAAAAGTCTTTTTGAAATGAATGAGATAAGGTACCGAAAGAGCATTGAAATCAAGTCGTTGATCTTAGATTTTCTAATTGCGTAAGAAGTAAAGTACATTCCCATGCTTCACTGGATTTCTGACCGACTTTAATGGGCTAATGACGATTCTCCATTAGAAAATTCTCATGAACACCCAAATATCACATAAGGTCTAGGCTTGGAGAGCCCGCTCCTAATTATGGGCCATAGGCCCGTTCTTTAGGCAATACCCCTAAATCTATTTTCCTCGGTACCAAGGCATAGGTCATGAAACAGATCAGCCAGAAGAAGTAAATTTGGACTCTCCATTAATGCATCCATTTCATCCCATGAGTGAAGGACTTCAGATTCTTCGTTTTTGTTAACAAACTTTATCATTGTGCATTTATGATCTTCTAAACAATCCTCTTCTTTTCCTTTTTCTCTGGCCTTGATTAACATGTTAATGTGGTTGGCCCTGGCGCCATCCCCGAAAATGGAAGAGCATTTTAATATAAATCATTCGATGAATACGCAAGAGAGTCGCCAGTCCAGGGTTTATCGAGTCAAGGCGTCTTTGGTCCTCCTAGCTCGCTATGTAATCTATTTGGATGTCTTCAGGGCATTTAGGCGATGTTGTCCAAAGTGTGCATTCACGTTGCTAGCGTTCGGGGCCTCATGGAAGATGCTGCGATTTTCAATATGTTGTTCCCATTTAAGATGGCTATCTTGGTGGTGGTTCTCGGAAGCACTAATTCCTACTCTATACACTGTCTTGAGGACATCGAACAATGGAAGTCCCTTGGCACCAAGTTGTCCATTAATGTGGTAAAGCAAGGTCACTAACTGGTTCCTATGGGCCCCCCTTAGAAGCTAATGCATGTCGAGTCTTATCTTATATTTTCGGTGTTCTTAAAAGCTGACGAAAGTGTTCAAGCTTTGAGGTCAGCTAGCAAGGATGAAACGTAGAAAAACTTCATTCCAGTGACCAACTACATGAGCACCGAGCACTGAAGCTATTGATATTAATGACTTAACATAAGTTCATGCATTTCTTCTTGTGCATCAGTCTTGGAACAGTTTTATGGACGAATTAATTGATGTGTTAATGGATGCATTTCTTCATGCAGTAGTTTGTAGCGATTTTGTGATGCATTTATGGATGAATTAATGGATGGATGCGTTAAGGAACAAATTCCTTCATCTTTATGTAGAATATTTTACTCGCATTAAGAGATGTGTTAATGATGAATCTTCCAGAGTCTCTCTACAACAATTCTCAGATAATGTTCAGCTTATGAAAATGATTATCTTCCAAGTCTTCTTTTATTTGTGGCAGATAAAGTCATTCAGAAATTAGAATTCCTCTTTGGAAGAACACTCCTTCAAGTGTACCGGTTTCTAGAAGTGTTCAACAAAATCCTGTTTGTATAGTGGTTGTGCAAACAATTTCAAGATGTAGTATCTTGGGAAGCATAGTTCGTGAAGCTGGTTAACATCGTTGGCAGAAACTAATCGCCTTAAGGAGATTCAATTAGCTATATCTCACTTCCTATTTAATTTCCAACAAATTTTATTACAATCAAACAACTTTGTATTTGGGTTGTGTTTAGCATCTTTATATGTAAAGATTATACAGACATTAACTTGATTATTATTGTATTGTTGTTATCATTTTCTCAAATTTATTTTTCTAGTTCCAACAAACAGAGTTATGTATTTCTTTTTATATTCAATATGTGAATATTATTTTATTTCAATAAGTGAAAATTATTTTTCAACAATCTTAAGGAGATTTTTCACATATTTTCTTACTATTTGTTGTATTTATTAGAAAATCGAGATGGCTAACAACAATCAAGTACCAAATGATGTCCAGAACATTTTTGGAGACATTCCTATAGATGTTTCGACCACTGCTGTGGAGAGGTTCATACCTTAGGGCCTGGTGTTGTGGCCATAAATGTTGGAGGCCTTTGAGCCGAGATCACCTATGGTGATGTGGGTACAAGTCGCTCAACTGACATACTTAGGACTATTTTTCAAAACAGCATAGGCCAAATGGCATATAATCTAATTTCTTTAGGGATGGTTCAACAGGTTTTGCCTAGTTTGATGTTACCACATCCAATAACACCGAATGAGAAACTAAAAAAATTCACCGATGTGGGCTTTACGCAGTGGCAGCAAAAGATGTTCTTCTATTTGACCACGCTAAATTTGGTCAAGTACTTATTGGAGGTTTGCCTGATAATTAATCTAGATGAGCAAGATGTCACCACCCTTGGGGTCTTGTAGGCTTGGAAGCACGATGACTTCTTATACCAAAAATTCTCTCTATAATGTTTATTGTAACACTAGAACTACTAAACAATTATGGGAGTCCTTAGAAAAGAATATAAAACTGAGGACGCGGGAACCAAGAAATTCATGATTGCCAAATTCCTAGATTTCAAAATGGTGGATTCTAAATCTGTCATGAATTAGATTCAGGGAACTACAAACAATTTTAAATGACATCTTTGTTGAGGGAATGTTACTTAGTTAGTCATTTCAAGTGGCAGAAAGTGGCAACTATTATTGAGAAGCTACCTTCGAGCTAGTTAGATTTCAAAATTTATTTGAAGTACAAATGAAAAGAGATGAGCGTTGAAGGTCTCATTCTGCATCTCAGAATATCAGAGGATGACAAAAGGAATGCAAACCCTCCTATTGAACCAAAGGCCAACATTATGGAGTCCTTAAATTCTAAGCAGACTATGAAGAGGAAGAAGTCTTTTTAGGGAAAAGACAAGCAGAAAGAACAATCCACAAAATTCTAAGGGACTTGTTTTATTTGCAATAAACCTAGTCATCGTGCTAAATTGCAAGAATTGCCCAAACAAAGGTAAAGGCGATGGTGCAGCCAAGTAGCTGAATTTGATAGAGCATGAAAATAATGAGAAACTGACTGTTGTGATGTGTCTGAGGTATCATTAGTGTAAAACAATACCGATTGGTGGTTGATGCAGGTACCATAAAACACATTTGTGTAGATAAACAAATGTTCTCCTTTTACGAGAGGATAAAGAAGAAGAGAAGCTCTACATAGCTAACTCTACATCAGCAAAGATTGTTGGAAAAGAAAATGTGATTTTGAAGTTCACCTCTGGCAACGAAATTACCTTGCTAAATGTACTACATGTACCGGAAATTTGGAAGAATATTATTTCTGGCCCCATACTTGTCAATAAGGGTTTCAAACTTATTTTTGAATCTAACAGATTTGTACTTTCTAAGGGGGAGCTAGACCGTGGCTGAGGTCTGTGGTCGGTCGGCAGCACTCTAGCGGTGGCTCAGCGACAATGGTAGCCTTCGAGTTTCGCGGGGGACCAAACCGAAGAAGAAATGAGAGATAGGGAACTGCTGTGGGGGCTGGACAACAGCCTCCTCTGCTTCAAAGCTCGGCTAAGGCGATGGAAAAGATGTGTGGAGGGCAGTGCAGCATCGAAGTGCAAAGGGCGATCGTCAGTAATTGAAAAACAAGAGGAAAATGGAAGAACAAGCTTGCCAAAGAGAGCAATGGAGGTGTGGGGCTTCAGCCTAGCGCTATAGGGAGAGAGAGAGAGAGAGAGAGAGAGAGAGAGAGAGAGAGAGAGAGAGAGAGAGTGAGAGTGTGTGTGTGTGTGTGTGTGTGTGTGTGTGTGTGTGTGTGTGTGTTTGAGAATTGCAAGTGAGGAAAATGAGAGAGAATGAGAGTAAAGGGAGAGTGGCCGGTTGTGAGAGGAAGAGAGGAGAGAGAAAAATATTTAATCCTCATAATTATCCATCCCATCCTAAGTGCCTCAAACCTACTAGATCTAGGGCTCATTTGATGTGAAGGTGGCTTCTTGAAGAGGGAAAAATCCAAGCCAATTAAAGAAGGGATTGTACTTGAGTGCATAGATTTTGGGTAGGCTAGTCTAGGTTGGCTTCAACACCTTCAATTGCTTGTGCTGCCCCCTCCTTTGCCATTTTCCAATTTTTCCCTTTTGTCCTTAGTAAAAAGGAAGGGCATTTCAGTCATTTCACCAAAATTATGCACCATTCATGCACTATTCACGTACTTGAATGCGTTAAATGCCAAGATTGGGTCATGATGGTCCTAAAGGCTAGGAGAGCCTATGGACCTCCCCTTGGGCCGTGCAGCTCATGGGCATGGGCCCTTGGGCCGCCCATTATGGGCATGGGCCCAATTAGGCATAGCTCCGTGGGCCTGGGCCCGTTGGGCCGCCCAACGTGGGCTTGGGCCCACTTGGGTCCTCACTCATAGCCCGTTCCCAACTCTCCGAATTTCCACGTCCCTTTGATGAGAAATTGAATTTCCGCCCCAAAGTGAACTTTCCGATGCTTTCGTGGTTTATCGATCCTCAAGGTAATTCCATCCGAAAATTGTTCGCTGATATAATTCCATTTTGAAAATCGAGGTTGAAACGAGGATGTCATAGCACCGATGGGCCCTATAGCCCAACTTACCAAGAACCTAAAAGAAAAATCCAGATTAATCGGTCAAAGACTTTGCTTATGTCAAGTTCAAGGGTAGCAAAAGATGTGAACATTTCTTCTTTTTAAATTTCCAAAACTGGATTATAGAAATGACTCTGCCTGGCACAACAGCTCGTCAATTGTCAGAAATCAAAGAATGTAGGACAAGCTTGAGTCGGTTGCCCAAAATATTTGAGCTTATTTTATAAGGAACATTGCAAAGATGGATTGGTCAAAAATTAAAGATATATTGAGGATCGGGAGCATTTAGGAAAATATATGTGGGGTTCGTTTCCTGAAGCATGAAATATGATGGCAAAAAGGACAGAGCACCAGTCCAACAACATCGCAACATTATCAAAGAATGTTGGTATTTCCTTAGGTCTAGTGGGCTTCCAATGGACCCAATTGAAAAATAGCATTTTACTCTGCATCTGTTGTAAGAGGTTGGCCAAGAAAATTTTGCTAGTCCTCTAGAGAGCGCCCAATGCTCCCTATCCCCAGGTTTGTTTTCGGGAAAAGGAAGATAAGATTCACTATTGAAGTCTACGCACTTTCTTTTCGAATGGTGATTAGACTTGCAGACATCTAAGGACTTCATAAGATGGTAGTCTTCGCTGAATGGGATTCAATTCCACCATGGATGAGAATATCCAAATTGGTAATTTGAGAGTTGAGTCACAGGTTAGATCCAGAAATAATAGGAAGTGAAGGTAGAATAAGGAGAGGTTCTGGTTCTGCAATTTTGGTAGAGGGACCCAAAGAAAAGGTCGATATTTTTATCTTGGCTCTAGGGAGGCTCAACTGTAGTTTAGAGACCCATGGAGATAACAATGGGCCCAAAGCTTTTTGCGTTTCCCTGTTCTTTATCAGAGGCTGTTGGATGCGTAAAAGTAGCAATTTATAAGGAGGTTCAATGCACGATGATTTCTTGCTGACGCAGAAAATGTATGCCTCACGACTACTATCCTTAGCTTTGAGATGAGAATCCCTTCCCTGATCATGTATCTTGATTTCTTTGCTGAAAGGTTTGCAAAAGAAGCATGCAGATCTTGAGGTGAAAGAGGAGGAGTTGTTCGGAAAATATGGCTTCGAATTGAGTAGGACGATGAAATTAGATCTTTAGAGCAATCAAGTCGAACTTTGAGGCATGATATCACTTTCTTTAAGGATCTATTTGTCCCACAATGTTGCTAATTGTCACCGGCAAATTTCCTCTAGGATACAATAAAGTCTCAAAATAAGAATACTATATAGCAATTCTAATATTTCTACATGGTCTATCATGGGAAATAATTAGAAACAATGGCTATATATTCTTTCAAAAGAAAACGAAAATGGAAGAAGAAAGTTTTAATTGAATAAACACGTTTAGTAATTTATAGCAAAAACAAGAAGTTACATCCGAACAGACACAACTTTCCAAGGATTAAGAAGTCATGTCTGAATAGGTACAAACTCTAAGATAAATATTGAAAAAAATAATAAAAATTGAAATTGAATAAATAATAAATAATAAATAACCGTAGCTCCTTTTGAACAGTCACACTATTTCAAAAGGACGCAATGGTTAATTTTTATAAAAATAAATCTGAATTTTCAATAAATAAAAATAACAATTGTTAGTTAGTGTCAAATCTTGTCCACGTGCGCACTCATGTCTTTTCGATGTGGGACAAGACACCTCTTTATTTGTTTTAAAAACAAACTACCAACAATCCCCCACTTTTGTTTTTGTTTTGTTTTTTTTTTTTTTTTTTGGTAAAGATCCCCCACTTTTGTTTGTAAAAAACAAAAATAGAAATAAAACATTAAAAATATAGAACCAAAATTTCCGCAAGATTAATATACATACATACATAAAGGTCTCTTTCAAGTTAAAACTTTATTAAGTGCAAGTTTTTTAAAACTTTATCAAAGTGACAAATAGCTCGGCTTTAAACTTGTAATTTTAAATAATAGAACTAGACATACCACACATATACTAACTGTGACATCCTGGATTTTTCACTACTGCTTTCAATTAAATTGATCGAGCCTTTCATCGACACGCCTATAGGGCTGTTCTTAGAGCTGATCACTCTCGAGATAACTAGACTATCTGGGGAAGTCATTAAGAGATTTTAAGGCAATAGACTTGAGAATTCGACTAGGATTCGGCTACTCAACCGTGCTCATCTTTAGAGGTCATTACGGCATAGTTAAAAATCGATCAAGGATCAGAGATAGGTCAGTCCGACTGATATATGTGATTAAACGTGGGTAATTCCACTAAATTGCAAAATTCTCGTTAATCGGCACTAGACTGATTTTGCCGTCATTTTGGTACCCTGTGTCCATATTTGAATCCTCAAGATTTTCACGACAACCAAGAGTCGCCAATGTGTCGAATGGGTTCATTGTGGTTCGAAGAAAATCGATCAGGGGTCATTTGCACTAAAATTTTTTGAAAGCTACCCAGTAGCCTAGGTCACGCTAAAATCGCGCCGGATTGAAATTAATCACGAAGTTGAATATGATTTCAGAAATTGAAAGTCCTGTTATGTCACAAATCATTTTAGGAACGTCGACTCAACCTCCGAAGATTTTTCTGCAAACCGAGATTTTTTGGAAAAAAAATCGAGGTAGGGTCGTTTTTTGTCCAGAAAATGTTGGACCATTTTTTATCGCAAAATTGGGATGCAAGTGGGTTCTATTGGTGAGGAAAAATACCAATTTGATCGAGGACTTGATATTGGAATTTTTAGAGGTCAAATTGAATGGAATTGAGAAACATTTGGTGTCCAATTGGAGGGAAAACACATGAAATTCGTAGCTCCCCTTGCCCATGACTTTTGGACTACTTCAAGAGCTTCTAGAAGGGCATTGGTTGCTGAATTATGGCCATAAAACCCAGCTGGTGGAAGGCATTGGTCAAGGGGACCAAAAGAAGATAAGAGAGACCAAGTAGGCCCCCATTGCCCCTTGTCTCCTCCTTCCCTCCTCAGCCGATCAAGCGGCATCCCTCATCCCCTCCTTCCAGCCGTTCGAAGCTTAGCAAGCCCGGAGAAGCCGCTGGAGCAGCCGCCAACCCTAGCCGGACCGTCGCCGTGCACGCCAGAGCCACTGTATGCTCGTTGCGCCTCGCCCTGCCGCGTGACCGTCTCCGCCGTTCCATCTACTTCGTTTTGACCTGCTCGCCATCCATCCGTCTGTCTGAGCCGTGTGGAGGTCGCTAGAGCCGCCGCGAAACGTCGCCACCGCCCGCCTGAACTCGATTCGGTCTCCTCAGCTCATTTTAGCCATTGCCGCCTCAACCAGCCACCGAAGCCGCTTCAACCAACCATGAACAGAACCGGAAATCAGTGGGCACTGTTTGGCCCGTTTTAGCCCACTTCTGGACCTCGAAAGTTGGTCCCGCTTTGGAGTTTGTCGAGCTCCTCCACATCCTCGTTAGTTTGATCCGAGCGGATCGTCAAACAAGTGAGTTTAACTCACTAATCATCGCTTAGTAAGTTAATGAAGTTTAAGAGTTAATTGGTTTAAGTTAAGCATGAATTAGGTGGATAGTTAGATTAGATTAGCAATTTGATTAATTATTGATGCATGTTAAGTAGATAGTTTGGTGCAATTAGGGCCTAGACAAGCTCTAGTATTTATCTAGAGTGATTCAAAAATTTTCCGAGTCCGTCTCGGCTTTCAATTAGGCTTTACGGGCCTAAGTTTTATTATGGGTATTTAATAATTAATTTATGTAATTATTTATTTATTTATTTATTTTCCAAAAATTAGATCGAGATAGTCGATGACTGGAATTTTATGCCGATTGCGGTGGTGTGGTCCGTTTATTTAATTGAGTTCTAATTTATGCTGATTGGTGTGATTTGTATTTTAGGAATTTATTCCTAAATTAATTAATTTCAATTATTAATTAACAAATAACCGAGCATCGGTTGATAGCGCCAAAAATGAATTTGTGCATTGTAATAAATGGTGGGATTTTCAAGTGGTAGGAAATTGTATTTTGGCTAAGGTCGACTGTGTACCCACACACGAGTATTTTTATCGGGTATGATAAAAATGGAGAAATAGTCAGATGGTTAGACCTATAATTGCGGCAGCTTCTAGTGAGCATAAATAGTATACTATATGAGTATAATTGCTGCAGCTTCTGGTGAGCATAAATAGTATACTATACTGATATTGGCGGCAGCTTCTAGCGAGCTATACTATCTATTATCGGCTTATAGTAAGCAATTCTGGGTATGATCGGACTTATAAATAGTATCGATTTAAATGACCGGGGAATGGTCTCGATGACATGTAATCGACTGAGTCGATTGATCAATGATTCGATCTGGTTGAGTGAAGTGATTCGTGAATTGATGATTGGATGGTTGTTTGAATTATATTAGAATAGTCTAATGTAACCAAATCTCCGTACCCAAAGTCTTTGGTTCGTAGAAGTGAAATAATTCTCCCATTATTTTACTTAGGTGTCTAATCGACCTACCGCAAATTGATTAGTGGCGACTCCCTTTTGCATGCTAGATATTTAAACCTAAGTCGCGAGTTGGTATGGGCTTGGGAGAGCCCAAGCTAAGTCTAGGCTTAGCAATCCATTAACCAAACCCTAGGTGGTTCACTCGAAAATTTGGTCGCGACACTTGCTAACCTTGGCTGGAAATTGAAGAAAAACCACTTGGTTTAGCACGGTAAGGCTCGGGAATGAAGAAATAAACCAACTCGGGCCTTGGTAGGACTTTACCGATGAAGAAACAACCACAAACAGCCCTGGCTAAGCTTCCACAGACCAAGAACAGCAGCTGGACAGCAAGCTGGGCGAGAGAGAGGCGGCCAAGGGGGACAGCGGTGCGCGGCCAGGCAGGCGCGCGCGTGAGGGGCAAAGACAGCGGTCCGGCGCGGCGACAGGCGGCCTTGGCGTGCAACAGCTGCAGCTTCTATTCTCCTTGCCGCTTGCTGGTTGCAAAAATGGAAGAGGGAGAGGAGGTCTAGACGGCACAAGGAGAGAGAGGGAGAGAAGATAAGAGAGAGGGGGGATGGAGGGCTCCACTTAGCCAAATTTTCCGCAACAAATATCTTCTACATGCTTGTCCAAGAAGTCTTCATCGCTTGGCTGCAAATTGGCCACATAAACACTCCATACAACATCTCAAATGGTCCATTTGGCTAGGGGAGGAGGGGAGCTACGAAATTGGCATCATCTCCTCTCAATTGGACACTTAGATAATCTCAAATCAACCTCATTTGGTCTCCATAAAATCCATTAACATCTCAATGCTTCCTTTAGCATTTTTCCTCATCCAAGAATCCATCTCGCTTACCAAATTTGCCATAAAAAACAATTACCAGCTTTTTATGCACAAAAATGACTCGCCGGCGACTTTTCCCCAAAAAGTGTCGAATGTCAGAAAAATCTTTTGAGATTGAGTCGACACTCCTATAATTTATCGTGACATAACAGAAACTTCAATTTCTGATATCGGACTTGAATTCATAGTTAATTTCAACTTGGCGCATTTTTAGCATGACCTAGGCTTCCGGGTAACTTTCAGATATTTTTAAGTACAAATGACCGGTGGTCGATTTTCTTTGAGCCACTATGAAATCCACTCGACTCAATGGCGACACTCGATTATCGTGAAAATCTTGAGGATCTAAATACGGACACAGGGTACCAAAACAATAAGAAAATCAGTCTAGGGCCGGTCGACGAGAATTTTCCAATTTAGTGGTGTCGCCCACGATTAGCCACGCATCTCTGTCGAACCAGTCTATCTCTGATTTCAAATTGATTTTTAACTGTGCCATAATGGCCTCTAAAGATAGACATGGTCGAGAAGCCGATTCCTGGTCGAATTCTCAAGTATATTTGCCTTAAAATTCTTAATGGTTTCCCCAGATAGTCTAGTTATCTCTAGAATGATTAGTTCTGAGAATAGCCCTATAGACGCATCAATGAAATGCCCAATTTATTTAGTAGAATACAAGGTTGAAAATCTGGGATGTCACAGACCAAGTGTACCGAAATCCCACATATCGAGATCCTCCAGCTCTGCTTGATCAATATAGTGTCCGAACTCATCAAAGCACGGCAACCAGAGATTCGAACCACCCAGTCTATCCGAGGGGTCTTTAATAGCATTGAAGTCTCCCATAACCAGCCAAGGCAAGTCCTGAAGAGAGGAACTTCTAGCCACCAAATCCTCCCAAAGAGGACGTCGCGAAGTAAAGGAGTGCTCAGCATGAATAATAGAAATATAACAAGCCACTTCGGTATCTAACCTTCTCAGATTCCCATGAATCGCCTGATCCAACACTGATAGAATTTCAAAGGACACCGCAATAGGATCCCAACCAATCCAAATTCTACCTCGAGTGGAGCACTCATAGTTAGCCCGCCAACACAAGTTCGGCAACAAACTCCGAGAAACCGCACTAAAGAGATTGTGGCGAACTTTGGTCTCAACTACCTCGACCAAAGACAGCCAGTTAGCCAAGACAAGATTCCTCACCTCTGCTTGCTTGAGAGGGGTGCCAAGCCCCTTGATATTCCAACAACCTATATACATATTTACAAGAGGAGAGGAAATAGGGTTACCTCTTTTTAGAGGAGCTATGCCTGGTGGACGGCGGAGCAGGCCGGGCCGTCAAAGGGGGAGGGTCCAGTGTTAGGGCAAGAAGTCTGTCCTGCAAAGTGGAAGGGGGAGGATCCGGAGCTTGGGTGGGCCTACTAACCCCAGTAGACGCCTTCGGTGAAGAGCAAGGGAGAGAAGATCATCATCCGAGTAGGAAATCAAGTTGTTCGAGACCCCATCCACCTCGCCCGGAATGGGTAGCTTGGGTTCGGACGACTTCGAAGGGATGGCAGTCCCAACCATGGAAGAAGGGGTTGTCTTAACTAGTTCAAAAATGGTTAGAGAACTGCTAAGGCCTTTGCGAGAATAGATGCCAGGGAGTTTCTTTGCCACTGTCACGGACTTGAGTTTGGACAGCCTCCCTTCATCACTCAAACCAGCAAGGCTGGTCGAAATATCATCCACCTGAGGGGTAGGCTTCTTCTTCTTACCTTTCACCTTCTTCCATCCTTGTTCCACCTCATTGGGTGCTGTCAGATCAGGAACGAGAGACGGAGACAGGTCCAAAGTAGCAGGGGCTGCATGGGACTTCACCGGTGCCACAGCAGGCCGAGAAGGGTTCTTGGCAGCATGACAATTGTGGCCAAAGACCCCACATTTGAGGCACTCAACGAGCCTCCATTCGAACTCAATTGTAATGGACCTCGACACTCCATCTACAATGACATCAACCGAAGAAACCCTGGGCTAGTTAGCTTGGATCTCGACACAAACCCGGACAAACGAGATCATCCTCTCGCCCGCGGTGTGTTGGTCCACAAAGAGGGGCTTACCCACGGAGCTAGCAATGGCTCCAATCGCCGTGCGAACCAAAGATCAAGTGGAAGGTTTTTGATTCTAATCCACACCGGAATGGAAGATTGCTTTTCCTTCTTCAATTCCATGAGAGGCTTCCACTACTGCAATATGAGAGGAACCCGAGCAACAATGAGGGGTCCCTCCTCCAAGATCTTCCTCTTGAACTCCGGATCCAGGACATGGAAGAAGAAAAAACATTGATCGTCGGCCAGCACATCCACTAGCTTAGATTGCCAGGTATTCTTCATCGTTTGTTCAATAAGTTGACAAGGGAGTCTTTTCCCCACCAAATACCCAACTAGGAACTCAACCAAGAAACAACAAGAATGATGCATACTGATGCCAAATTAATGCAAAACCATGCCTGAAACACGTCAGACCTTACCCTCTGAGAAACATCCTCGGTCATAACTGGGAGATCAGTGATATTTGCAACTAAAGTAAGAAAAGACTTGTAAAGACCATCTCTTCTCACCTTGTCATGTACAATTGTACCGGAGAGAACTACTCTCAAATAGCCAAACGGCTTATCTCTTCATTAAAAATATCAACTTACCAAGAAGTCTTTCGCATTTTGTGAAACATACTTAACTTTCTCGCTCGTAATGTCAGAAATAGAACAAGCTTCCTTTTCTCCAGTGATAATTGGTAAAAAGATTGGATCAGACAGTAAAGGGATGAACTACTTACTCCACAAAACAAGAAAGACGCTATTCCAAGTCTTGATACCTACCAAAGGATATGGAGTTCTTCAACTGTTTCAAGATCGAGAAACAAGCCTCGCTTCGTAAGGATAGTTAACAAAAGCACTCTAGAAAAGTAATATTGCTTCCTAATGAATTGAGTAATAAGGATCAAAGAATTTAAGCGAGCAAGTTGCTGCTTGGTTTTCCCCATTTACATGGGCCGTAGGGTCAGTATTCAAAAAAGAAGAGACTGGGTTTTCCTTTCCGCAGGTCCATTAATTTCTAATTTACATTAGAAATTCTAAATGAGACGACCTACTTTCTCTTTTACCATATGCACTTCTTTTCATCAAACAAATCACATATTTCAATCCAAGTGAAAGATTATGAAGTAACATTGCTCTCTTTACTGGTTAAGCATTAGGATACTCTTTTCTTTTGCCAATAACAGAAAAAGGGACCACAATGTCAAGAAGATTGATTAGAAAATTGATCAATTACATCAGGCATAGTTGTAGCAAGAAGAACTTAGCAAGCTCCACAACTGATTTAATTTGTGACCTCACGTTGTTTCATGTCTGCAGTGTTGGAAGATATTTGCTATGAATAATTGAGATATCCGACAAGTAAAGAAGGAAAAAATGACACCCACCCATGCATGGCTGCGCTAGTTGAGGCCTAGCGGTCAGGGGTTCGACTCCCAAAGTCCGCCACAACTCATAGAGCAGTTTCGTGACTTAAGCGGGGGGCCTCAACTAATGGGTTGCTGGGCTAGTCTCCCCCGAGGTATAGTCGATGCTGTGCTCCCATAAGATGAGCTAGGCCAGATTCTCGACATAAAAAAAAAAAAAAAAAAAAAAAAAGGAGGAAAAATGACAAAAGTACCAAGTTCTCATTCCAACGGTCATAATCGTGACTGTGGTCATTAGGAAATTCAAGTGTACCATAAATCGAAATCTGTTGCAAACTTACTATAATTATTTCATAATGAAAAATACATTGTGGGAAGGAGTCTCACCTCTCCAGTGGAGAAAATATTTAGTGCTTGACTAGTATCATATAGAATTTATGGTGTCCATTCATTAATTGCCATGTGTACACACTGGGCCTTACTCTGACTTCATGAGACTCTTTTTCTCTTCTTCCTTCTTATGAATGTGATATATAGGGGCCACCAACCTCCTACCCTAAATTTACTTCTCCCGTTGGCTCCTGTAATTCAACACCATATGAGAACATTGGCTCGTCATCGTCTTGGGTTATTAGGACTGAAAAACATCTCATCTTTATTGAAATTGATAACTTTGTTGTGAGGTCATAGCGATGTTGGTTTAGACAATTACAATGACCCGACTAGTAGACTCAAAACGGAACAGCAAATCATCTGCAAAAAAGAAAATATGAGAAATTTCAAAACAATTTCTATTTAAGGAAATGCCTTTCGAGACATTATACGACTGAAGATATATAAGAGAAGCCAAAAGAGCCTTGGCACCGGACATGAACAGATCATGTGAGAGGAGACCGCCTCATAGCAGACCACAGAAAGGCTTGAAAAGGTGACAGTGCGAGCCATTTATCAAAAGTGAGTAAGGTGCTGTTTGGTAACGTTCCGGGGAATACCCGTTTTTGTTCTTTTGTTCCCCAAAATAGAAATAGAACAGATTTGAATTTAGTAATTTTTTTATTCCCGATAACAATTTGATCTCGGGAATGGATTTAAAATAGAGACAAAAAAAAAATTTGTTTCCTGTTTCCACGAACAACTCAAGAAACAAGTTTTTTTCCTTTTCTTTTCTTTCTTTTTCTTTTCCTCTCTTCTTAAGGTTGGTGACTAGCCAAACGAGGCCCGGCGACCTCGTCAAAGCCTCATTAGCCCCCAGCGAGGTCGCCCCGAGCTCATCGACCACCGGCGAGGCTCGAGGGAGCCTCACTATGGCTGGGTGAGGCCCCCCCAAGCCTCGCCCAACCACAGTGAGGCCGAGCCTCGCCGTGGCCGTGGCAAGGCTCGACCTTGCTCAACCACCACGAGGCCGACCTCGCGGTGGCCGGGTGAGGTCGAGCCTCGCCAACCTTGGCCAGCAAGGCTCCCCTGAGGCTAGCGGCCGGCGATCGGGTAAGAAGAAGGAGAAGAAAAAGAAAAAATTAGCAAAATGATTAATATGTTAAAATAAATTCCAAGGCACAAAAATATTTGGAGTTGTAGCAAACGTATTTCTGTTCCTAGAACATAAATTTTTTATAGTTACCAAACGTCTTAAAATACTCATAAATTGTTTCCGAGAACAGAAATAGAAAAATGAGTTTCTAAAAAGAAATTGTTCCCAAAAATAGAAACGTTACCATACATACCCTAAGAGATTGTGGAGACAGATTGCCAATTGAAGCAACAATGACGATCAATAAAGCCCAACTCACCGAGAACCCTTAAAAGAAAAGTCCAGCTTTTTATCTCTGCCCTAGGAAGGTTCAACTGTTGTTTGAAGACCCAAGGAGATGAAAATGGGCCCAAAGCTTTTTGCTTTTCCCTTTTCTTTAGCAGAGGCTGATTGATGTGTGAAAGTAGCATGTTGAATTTGTAAGGATGACCAATGCATGATGCTTTCATGCTGATGCACAAGGTATGCCTCATGATTAATACATTAGCTTTGGGATGAGAATCCCTTTCTTGATCATGTATCTTGATTTCTTTGTCAAAAGGTTTGCCAAAGAAGCATGCAGATTAAGAGATAAATGGAGAGGAGTGATCAGGCAGAACACCTGCTCTCGCTGCAAAAGAACAATCATGCCCCATGTACATGAGCTTCTCTGGCTATCTGGTGCGGGATCCAGATGAAGCTATTCCTGATTTGAAAATATTCACATACAATGGGCATAGATTCTATATCATTTTGATCGCCCCAAATCGATAACATTTTCCATCCCCAAAACAATAACAGATGAATTTTTTGGAACCCTTGATTGGTATAATATGTCTGGTGCCCACACGCTTTCATAAAGGAAATCAAATGAAGAAAAAACGACCGTGACAAACATCTAGTGCACGCTGTATATGAGTTCTGCTGCTTGTTCAATACTATAAACACACCACTTGGCCCTCATGTTGAGTGAGACCACATACCGAGAAGAATTCAATCATAGCTTACCTCAATACCTTAAAGCAATTACCCAAGTTTATCACAACACCAGGAATTAAAGGTTGCTGCACGTTGATTTTTAACTTTTTTCTAGGAGAAAATCCCATGGAATAAGGTCAATGTGCTCTTAATCCACTAAGCAAACATCCCCATCGAAATGAACAAGGAGAGTGGCTTCATAAATACTGAGCAGTTCCACTGAAAAATCATCCTGCATGGATGCAGTTGAATCCAAAAAGGGGCCCAGTCAAATTGGCGGTCACAAGAGATTGTACCTAGTTCACCGCAGCAAAGAATCAGGAAAGCATCACCTACCGTCCAAGTTGGTGGTGGGGGGAAGACCATCTGTGTAATAGTCTCTGTAATGATCTCACTCCTAGTCCTCTTCAAAAACTCAAGGAAATTTCTTCCTTGTACTAACCGTGCTATCCAATCCTCTAGAAAAACTAGAAGAAATTCCTCCATAAGGCGCCCCACTCAATCATTGAGACCAAAAGAAAATATTAGGTAAACAGGTGATATCAATCACGGCAGATTTGCAATAGTCCATTTAATGGATGGCACATGTCATCCTTGGGGCCCATCGCTAGAAATTTTAGTAGTGTCCCTCTCTACTTCGCAAATATGGCTTGGCAGCTCCTCAACTTCCACATGTTGAATTTGTAAGGACGATCAATGCATGATTCTTTCTTGCTGATGCAAGGTATGCCCATGATTACTACATTAGCTTTGGGATCAAAATTTCTTCCTTGATCATGATCATGTATCTTGATTTCTTTGTTGAAAGGTTTGCCAACGAAGCATGCAGATTGATAGATAAATGGAGAGGAGTGATCAGGCAAAACACTTGCTCTCACTACAAAACAATAATCATGCCTCGTTTGGAAGAGCTTCTCTGGGTATCCGGTGCGCCAGATGGAGCTATTCATGATTGTCTTGAATATGTTTGCATATATTCACAAACGTGGGACATAGATTCTTAATCATTTTGATCGCCCAAATCGATCACATTTTCTCTCCACAAAACAATAACAATCTGACAGATTTCTTGGAACCCTCGATGGGTATTGTGACATCCTGAATTTTTCAGTTCTGCTTTCAATTAAATTAATCGGGCCTTTCATCGACGCGCCTATAGGACTGTTCTCAGAGCTGACCACTCTTGAGATAACTAGACTATCTGGAGAATCCATTAAGGAATTTTAAGGCAATAGACTTGAGAATTTGACGAGGAATTGGCTACTCGACCGTGTTCATCTTTAGAAGTCATTATAGTACAGTTAAAAATCAATTAGAGATCAGAGATAGGTCGGTTCGACAGAGATGTGTGGCTAAGCGTGGGTGACTCCACTAAATTAGAAAATTCTCGTCGACGGGCACTAGATTGATTTTTCTATCGTTTTGGTACCCTGTGTCCGTATTTGAATCCTCGAGATATTCACAACAACCGAGAGTCGCCAATATGTCGAGTGGGTTCATTGTGACTCGAAGAAAATCGACCACGGGTCATTTGTACAAAAAAAAATTTGAAAGCTACCCGGTAGCCTATGTCACGCTAAAATTGCGCCAAATTGAAATTAACCACGAATTTTAATCCAATTTCGGAAATTGAAAGTTCTGCCATGTCACAAATCATTTTAGGAACGTCGACTCAGTTTTAGAAGATTTTTCTGCAAACCGAGACTTTTGGGAAAAAGTCAGCATAAGGCCGTTTTTTGTCCAGAAAATGTCAGGGACCATTTTTTATTGCGCATTTGGGATGCAAGTGGGATCAATTAGTGAGGAAAAATACCAATTGGATCATTGAGGTGTTTATTGAATTTATGGAGGCCAAATTGGATTGAATTAAGAGGCAATTGGTGTCCAATTGGAGGGGAAATCTTGTGAAATTCGTAGCCCCCCACCACCTATGACTTATGGACCATTTCAAGTGTTCTAGATGGAGCTTTGGTGGCTGATTTCCACCATGGAACCCAGCTGGTGGTGGAGAATGGTCTTAGGGGACAAATTGAGAGGAAAATAGACCAAGTAGGCCCCTTGTCCCCTTATCTCTTCCTCTCTCCCTCATCTACCGTCGACAGCCTCCATTTCCCTCTTCATTATGCCATTTTGAACGCCAGCAACCGCAGAGAAGCCAACCAAAGCCCCTGCACCGTTGCATGCCACCGCCTGTGTCCGTTCGCCGCCCAGCCTCACACTCGCACCGTCGTGCCCCACCGCACGACCCCGACGCCCCAGCTGCCTCCCTCCGCCTCTATCCGAGCGTCCAGCAAGCCCTTTAGCCAACATGGGCCGCCATCCAGCTCACCTTAACCACTGTGAGGCCTCGCCGTTGGCCGCCGAGCACCCTTGCTGCCTCCGCCGTCCTTGCTCGCCCCAACCAGCCCCTGTTTCCCTCTCTTTCAGCCCAAAACAGAAGCAAAAATAGTGGGTTTCCAACAGCACCTTTGGCCCATTTTGGAGGTGTTCCCGGCCCGAAAGCCAAGCCCACTTTGGAGTTTTCCGTCCCACGCAACGTCCCCATCGTTTCAAACTGAGCGATTCGTTAATCAAGTGAGTTTCCCTCACTAATCCTCGCTTAGTAGGTTAATAACGCTTAAGGGTTGATTAGATTAAGTTAAGTATGGTTAGGTGGTTAGTTAGATTAGATTAGTGAATTTAATTAATTACCGATGCATGTTAGGTGGATAGTTAGTGCAATTAAGGCCTAAACAAGCTCTAGTATTTATCTAGAGTGATTCGGAAATTTTCCGAGTCCATCTTGGCGTTCAATTAGGCTTTATGGGCCTAAGTTTGATTTATTTGCATTTAATAATTATTTTCTGCAATTATTTATTTATTTATTTATTTTCCAGAAATTAGACTGGGATAGTTGATGACCGGAATTTTATGCTGATTGTAATGGTGCGATCTGTTTATTTAATTGAGCTTTAGATTGTGCTGATTGTGCATGATTTGTATTTTTGGAATTTATTCTAAAATTCATTTAATTTCAGTAATTGATTGGAAAATAACCAAGCATCGGCTTACAATGCCAAAAATATTCTGGTGGACCATATAAAATGGTGGAAATTGTGGAAAGGAGATTATTGTATTTTGGCTAAGACAGACCGTGTACCCACACACGATAATTTTTATCAAGTATGATAAAAATGATGTTTTGATCAGTTTTGGGTGAGCAATAATTTATCAACTTTGGGCGAGCAATATATTATCAGCTTTGGGTGAGCATTATTAGTATACTATATTGGCCTGGGGGCCCTAATATATTAGCTTTGGGCGAGCAGTATACTATATTATCAGCTTTGGGTGAGCTATTCTATCTATCTTCAGCTCTGGGCGAACAATCCTGATTTGAAGGACCTTGAAGATAGTTTTGAGTATACCGATCAAGGGAATGTCGTGATGACATGGAATCGACCGAGTCGATTGATCGATGATTCGATCCGATCGAGTAATTGTCTGATTTATATTGTCTGACAGGAAGGAACTGAGGCCAAGGTAACTCCTCTGACTTGTGATTGTGCTTAGGTAGCCCTCAGAGCATATTTTCTTCCTAGTCGAATCTTAAGTGGTTGAACTCGCCGAGATGTCGTCTCACCCCGTTGTGGGATAACATTTCAGGTCCCTAGATGGCAGCCCCTCCAAACCTTCCTGAATATTTTGGGCAACCTAAGAAGTTCACGGAACAAGGTTACCATATTCTGATACAGGGACACCCCGAAGGATTAGAATATGTGCTGATAAAGTCCACAGTCTGGGTTGAAGTGGGTGAATCCAAAAAGGTGCCCCATCAATACAGGGCATGGTATCGCCATTATCATGATGGACGAAGGGAGGGCCCTGTACCGGAATCGAGATACATTTGTATGCATTAGAGGTTGCTTTTGGGAAGGTTACAGTAGACCCTAAGGGTGGATCAGTGGTGGACGCGAAGATTCCCAAGCTTGATGATCCTGATTCTCTGGTGTACTCAGCAATAAGCTCCAGCTGGAGTGTTGAAGAAGGAGAGATCGTAGAAGATAATGACCCGAAGTAGATTGGGAAGACCCCCACCCCTGTTTGCAAACCCTATGTGCTGAACTGTTTTTTGTAAGAACCGACTTTGGTTGTTAGTGTTGTAATATTCACAACTCTAGTTGTTTGTATATAAGTGTGGTTGGTTTGGTTTCTAAAATATGTGGCCCTACTATTCTATCCCATTGTTTTATTGTCTGGGGATTTTATATCTGCTTTCGCATGTGTATTAAAATGAATGGGTCAGCGATGCGTCATGGGATGTTGCTATTTAATCAACCAATGAGGGATGGGCGTGCGCTCGAGGATCGGGGCGTGACAGGTATAAATGTGTCTAGCGCTTCAATGACGAAAACGATGGTCCCAATTATCTCGTGCACGCTGCGTTATGAGTTCTATTGCTTGTTCAATGCCTTGAACACACCATTTGGCCCTCATGTCGAGTGAGACCACATGTAGAGCAAAATTTAAGAATTCATTTGTAGCGAACCTCAATCCCGTGAAAGCAATTAACCAAATTTATCACAAAACCAGGAATTAAAGGGTTGCTGCTCACTGATCCTAACTTTTATACGGAGAAAGTCTCATATAATAAAGTCAACATGTGTTAAATATATGTCTTGAGTTTGGGCCCGATAGACAAAATCTGACTCGAGATTGATTGTTATATGTGGAGATTTGAATATTTCAAATTGGATATTTTAAGGATGTCCTAAATCGACTTACCGTTCAAGAAGCGGAGGTCTCCTAATGTGTGTTGGAGTGCCTGGCTGAAATTGGAAAGTCTATCTGCAACTTTGAATTCGATATTGACCCGGTCAATGTGACAGACCAAGAAATCAAGGAAAAAAAAGAGGAAAGTGCAGTTCGGTTGTTTCCTTCTCCAACTAGAGATATTGGCTTCCACTGGGATTTGATCAAGATTCTTATCAAATATATGGGCTGTTCTTTCTGCTTTAAAACCGTGTGGCTACGCCGTTGCTGATATGCCGTGAGTGCTTCAAACAGAAGTGCTGAGCGTGGTCTTCGTGCTATCCATATCCGGAGAAAGAGCGCAAGTCTTGGAGCATTCTGGTGATCGAGCGCTTGGCGTGGATTATTTCTCTTTGGAATTACACCAATAATTTTAGTGTTGAAGCGGATTAAATCTTGTAGTAAGATTGGCATGTAATTGTTTCGTGAGATTGATAGATTATTTCGTGAGGAATTTCGGAACTAAACACTGTTTGTGTTATTGGATGTAATTGGCGCTTGGGAAACACTGAGTTTATTTGAGTAATTTGAGTGTGTAATCTCCATTGTATTGCTTGATATATAGTGAATTCATCGCTGCTCTTTCCGTGGACGTAGGTCTCTACGACTGAACCACGTAAATCTCGTGTTCGATATATTTTTTTTTCTGTCTATATTATTGTTTGATTGTTTCCACAACAGTGTGCTCATAATCCACTAAGTAAATATCCCGTCAACATGAACAAGGAGAGTGGCTCCATATATATTGAGAAGTTCCATTGAAACCCCATGCTGCACGGACAAAGCAGTTGAATCCAGAAAGGTACTCAAGAAGGAGGTCGCGAGAGATGTTTCCTGGTTCATCGCAGCGAAGAACCAGGAAAGCACCGCCAACCGTCCAAGGATAGGACCATTTGGATATTAGTCTGTGTAATAAATTAATAATCTCCTTTGTCCTCTTGGAAAGCTCAAAAAAATTTCTTCCTTATACTAACCGCACTGTCTAATCCTCTAGGAAAATTCGAAGAAACTCCTCCCCAATGCCCCTATTCCCACTCAATCATTTAGGCTAGTCCTATTGGAAAGTTCAATGAAATTCCTCCGTAATATCGCCACCATTCCAACTTGAACTCATTGCTTATATGTATGATAAATTCACTTGCAACTTCTTTGTGTCCAGAGGATTGGTGCGAGAGAGAGAGAGAGCAACATACTAACATCATTGTTTAATACATTATTCACTTGCAACTAATTGACAAAAATATGTTATTCCAAAAGGTGCTAGTTTCATTATCAAATAATCAGATCAATCCAGTTGCACACCTAATCAAACGAATACACCTACCGTGACGATGGGGCAATAGATTCTAAAGTTTAAACCGCTCAAATTAAAGGCGGTTACTTATCCTAAAGGTCACGACATACATCGTCGTTTAATTAAGGCCTAATACTATATACCTATTTCTTATCACTTGACCAATCATGGGGCACATACATCTACGCCTACATAGGTATATCTATCCACGAAATTCAACAAGTGGGGGAGTGATTATCGGACTAGCGTCTTGACAAAGCATGCATTTTTCAAATGGTTTATTATCCTTATTTCTTATTAATAGTTGAATATGGACAATAAAAGCCGATTAAAAAGTACCCCTAATTGTCCACCGCCCGACGTTGCTTTATATTAAAAAAATTCAAAATAGAGAAGATGACAGTGGACTCTCGGCGCCTCGAAGCAAGTCTATGTATTCTTTATTAAGCGTCCATTTGTCCAACTAAACTTTTGATTTGGCTTTTGTTTTTTTTTTTTTTTTTAATGACCGAGGGACCACTGGAGATCACCCTTCGGGAATCACACGACCCTCCAATGCTCAGTAGCACCGGTGGAGCCTCACCACAATCCGCTATTTAGACGTAAACCCTTGGAGGGCTGGCCTAATAAACTACCACTGGGACCCCCACTTAAGTCACGAGCATCCAGAGATTCGAACTCATTCCCTCCACGATGAGGTAGTAAAGCCCAACCATCACAGCTACCTACAGGTGGGTTTTGATTTGGCTTTGTTTGTTTGTTATGAAGCAGACATATGGTCTTCAAATAATGTATTTTCAGGTGTATGAAACATACTATAAAGGTTATCATGTAACAAATTTTAAGATTCGTGATAATTTTAATGTAGTGTTGAACGTGTTTCCAAACCTAAATTGACTGTTTATGATACATTTAGTGGGGATTAATCAAATACTTAAAGACTTCGATGTATACTGCATAACTACAAGAAATTAAGTCCATTTGTTCATTATATATATTTAAGTTGGAATCTTGTGCAATTCTCTAATAAATTGATCAATGAAATTGATTGGCACTTGTAAAAAAACGTAATGGGGGTGATAGCATTGCCCTCAACTATATCTTGTCTAGTCATTTGGGGCACAAATGATAACCATCCTAGCCAAAAATTGTTTTCTAGAATAGAAATAGATTTTTTTTTTATTTCTATTATTGAATGAGTTTCTAAGTAAAAATATCTATTTGATAATAACACAAAATTTCTCTCTCTCGAGTGGTGGCGGTAGACAGTGGGGGGGCGGCGGCAGTGGTGATTGGCGATCGGCGGCGGTCGATGGGGGCAATGACCGGTGGTGATAGATGGCAGGCGATAGTGGCGAGTGGGCAACCGACTAGTAGCAAGAACAGTGATGAGAAGAGTATTTATTTCTCATTTTTGTTCCAAAAATATAGAAGTAGAAAATTTTACTTCTCATTTATGTTATAAACCTATTACTTGGACTAAAAATTTGTTCTAGAAATACAAAAAAGAAATTGCGTTGCCAAACGGATTTCTGTTCTATAAACAATTCTAGAATAGAAATATAGTTTTGGAAAGGAGAATTTGTTAATAGCAGCATAAAGCTATGGCAACAGGGTTTTCCAGATCAGGAATTAGAGGTCTTCCCTTCAATCCCACCAATTGTTGTAAACTCCTATGAGTTAAAGTCACATGCACAGGCCAAAGGCATGTTACTTGACCGATTCATGGGGCTAGAAAGGTATTCCATGAGCTCCAGATGCCCTAAGAGATTTTTATATGATACACTCAAGGGTAATCTCCAGCTATCAAATACGGTACCCATCATACTTAGCGGCTAATATTTCAACGCAACCGGTAGTGATTTCATAATATTTTTACTTTGATATTTTAACGTTAAAAATGGGGCTGCGGTGGAGATCGAGGTGGCAATGGTGATGGCGGAGGTGCTAAGTGGTGGCGGTGGATGAGTTGAGACTATTTGTAGCGATGTTAAATTCAATGAATGACGGTGTCATGTCATGGGAGAGTTGGTGGTCGCGGTGATGCATAGTAACGCCGACGGTCGGTGTGATAGCCGCTGGGTGTTGATTCGTTAGAATTTCCCTAATCCAAATGACACCGTCCAATGACATCATCCTTGAGGGTTCACTTGGCTGAAGAACTATCGAAGATGGTTCTCATTGCTATGGACTCGCTGGGGAAAGGCATAGAAGTCTAAAGTTATGATATTCCAAGAAGTATCGTCATTGAAGAAGAAGCTGCAGGAAAACCTGGCCAGAGTTTATTTGTTTTGTTTTTGCTTGATCTTTTTCCTTTCGACATGCTTGTGGGAGAGTAGAAACTTCAAAGAAATAGATCAATTTGGCTTTTTGAAAAATATTTTGTGAAAGAAATGCCTCTCACTTGAACTTATTGCTTATATATACGAGTTAACTCACAAGTACTCTACATCCTAGAGACGGTGAGAATGAATCTCAAAGTGTACAAGGCTGCAAAGTCGGGAGACTTTGACTCTCTGGAGGCAATAATTTCAGGAAATGGAGAGGACCTTTTCCACCAAACAACACCAAAGGAGAATAACATTCTTCATGTTGTGGCTCAATACAAGAAGGTGAATTTCATTAGACAAATTCTTCAATGTTCATCAGGGCCGTCCCTTCTTTGGCAGGGTAATTATAGAGGAGACACTCCCTACACCTCGCTGCTAAAGCGGGAAGTTGGGAAGCAGTTCAACTCTTCATTAGTTTAGCGAGATCACTACATTGGGTTGTTGAAAATGGACAAGTTGATGCATGCAAAGAACTACTTCGAAAGCTGAATTTGCATAAGGATACCGTGCTACACTATGCATTAAGAGGAGGCCATCATTCGGTGGCGAAGTTGCTGATTGAAGAAGATCCACAACTGTGTAATATTACAAATGTTGCTGATGAGTCCCCGCTTTATCTTGCAGCACATCGAGGGCTTCCTCTTGTCACTGAGCTGATTTTAGGTGTTTCTCCGTTGCCATTCTCTCATAAGGGCCCTAAGGGAATGACAGCTCTGCACGCCACAATTTATCGTCCAGAAACTGGTAAGTATCCCTAGATTCTAAGCCAATGAAACAAATTTTAACAAAATCTCTCTCTCTCTCTCTCTCTCTCTCTCTCTCTCTCTAGGCTTATCTAGGTAAGAGTGCTGGTATTAGTAGGGATGGCCGCCATCAATCTTAGTAGTTTTTAAAAGAAAATATAACAACAAACACAGTATATATTTATTTAATATTACTTTTATTTATTCAATATAATCCTTGTTCAATATATGTATAAAATTGAGTTGGGCACAATATTTCCCTAAAATGATTGGCATCGGAGTAAAAAGCCCTCGTCTTTTATTCTAACCCTGACAGAGCAAATGTCTTGCTAAATATAAAAGAAGCTTCTTCTAAATCAACTTTATGAATTTCCAACAATTTCACTCATCAAAATGAAAAACTTCACGAAATTTCTGCATTATGCTAGATTGAAGGTAGTTAGATTCTACATGTGTTACCCAAGATCATTAGAGAAACTTCAGAATAATCATGATATATTCCTTCCGAGAACATGGAAAAAGGGGAAAACTAGATGGGATGAAATGCTGCTTTAATATCTATATGCTAAAAGAGAATCTAAATCATGACATTTCCTATCGTATTGGCAAAGATTGGTGGAAAATCATGAGGAAGAGGCCAGAAGTGATCAGAGAAGCAGATGATATTGGGTGGACTCCTCTTCATTATTACGCTTTGCTCGGTGATGTCAATGAAGTTCAAGCACTCCTGAAATACAATACTTTTGCGGCATACGACTTAGACAAAGACGGGCGATCGGCTCTTCACATTGCAGCCTTTCGTGGTCACGTCAATGTCATTGACGAGCTTCTTAGATCTTGTTCCGATGCTTGTGACATTATGAACACCAAAGGACAAACGGCTCTTCATGCAGCTATTATTGGTGGACAAGTAAATGTAGTCAAGTACACACTAGGAACGCCAAACCTTGAGGATCTTATCAATGAACAAGACACCGATGGAAACACAGCTCTACATTTGGCTGCACTTCATAAACAGTACAACATCATATACATACTGGCACGAGACAAGAGGGTGGATCGTTTGGCCACAAATAAGGATCATTTGACCGCCCTTGACATTTTTTGGACTCATGAGGAGGTATGCTTGCTTGAACACCATAGAGCTTGATTTGATCACTTGCAAAGTCATTTCTTCGGTATCATTTAGAAACTATGGCCCAGGAGATACTAATTTCAGGTGCAAACAAACAACCCAATCGAAATCTTTTTGCATCAACTTGTTTTGCTTATTCAATTGTTTGAGCATATTGACTACATTTCAGTTTTCCCAGCAAATCATAGCATAGATTGCTTTATTAAGGGTGACAGATCTTAGGAAAAGGGACTGAGAGTGAAGTCATTTCATACTTCATATCTAAATTATAAATAGTAAGAAAGCTGAACAAATTTGAACTTTATGGTTGAACCACGTATTAAACAAAGCTTCATTCTCTCCCGCTGCACTTAACATTTATTGGCACACTAACTAATACATTAATTAGACAAAAAATAAAAAGGCCTTTTTATCCTAATTAATCTATCATTAACGTTCCCACAACAGAATGCCAACATCAATTCGCATAACTATGTGAAGTTGTTGTGGTTCATTCATGCATATGAGTTGATATATATTTATGATTAACTAAAATGTGTAGGGTCATATCTCTCTTCTTCTTTTTTTCTTTCAAAGTACTAATTTATCTATAAATCGGATGTGTGCACAAAAATGACAGTGCATTTATTTCGCGAAAATGAAAATTTTGAAAAATATTTTTCTAAAATAATCCCTGTATTGCTTACAATAATGAATCGACAAATTTTCATCATTCACGAAAACGCTAAATATAAATTGTTGTCGACAATGAAAATATTTTTAATTAGGTAATCATTTTAAGTAATATAAGCGATCATTTTTAGCAAAATATTTTCCGAATTATTCATTTCCGTGAAACAAATGGAGTTTAAAAAAAATGATTTGAAAAATATTTTCCTAAAAATGATCGCTTGGAATAATTAGTAAATGAAAAATATTTCATTATTTACAACAATTTATGTCTAAATATTTTTATAGATGACCAAAAAAAAAAAAATTGGTTCATTCATTTTGTAAGCGATATAAGCGATTGTTTTTATAAATATATTAATCATTTATTTTTTTGCTGAACAGTATTTTTATTGATAATGTAAAACGTAAAATTAGATATGAGGGTTTTATGAATTGTCTTCCCAAGGTGGGCCCTTCTGGGCCCATCATCCATCTCCTTCAAGGAGCTCGTTCAAGAAATTAGACTATTTAAAAATTTTATGAAGACATATTTATGAGTATTGCAAAAGTAACACAATATTGTAGCTAAAAAGTTGCAATCAAGTTTTTTATTTTTAATCTATAACATAGTTATGAATTTGCATTATCATATACAAATTTCAGTTTAGCAAATGATTATTTTGCGAGTACTTATTATTGCAAAAATGTTAAAAATAGAAGTCTTTATATATTCAATTGATACTTTTAGTCTATAACCTTCTAACAAATTCCCACATATAAAAGCCCACTTAAAAATCTGATTACATGAAAAGAAACGTATTAATAGCAATAGTTAACTGCATTTTGAATCAATACTAAGTTGGAATATTTTGTTAGTAACAAAATATTCAAATAACAAGGTATAGTTTAAGACAAACCACTTAGTAAAGTAATGTTTAATATTAGTTAGAAATTTTATTTAATTGATAGATATATATATTAATCGTCTAAAATATAATGTATGACGTTTGTAAATATTGTGTCATATGATCATTCTATAACATCAAAACAAAATTTTTCGATTAGCATAAATTTCAAATACATGCAACAGACGAGTCTTCAACCAGTATCTTGAAAGCAATGCAAAACATTTAGGGTTGGGTTCCTCTAAAGTTACAGGACAAGGTAAAGAGAAAAAAGAAAGAAAAGGAAAGGAAAAAGAACGAAAAATACAGGATAAATCTGAACTGTGTAATGACTCTTTTGCTGAGGTGTCAACCATATAAAAGGTCGCTTTAAGAGAAAATCCCAATCCAAAAGTTGACAGGCACCTTCTGCCTTTGAAACAACTATTGTGCGACACTCATACAAAAGAATCAGAATAGTGTACAATTTTTAGCTAAAAACCCTTCCGTTTCTTTTCTGCCCCCCTTTCAAATAGTTCTTGAGGTAAAAGAGAACCCGCACTCTGCCCGATATAGGAAAAAGGATTTTAACCGATTCGTAGATAATTTCACTTAATTATAGCATTACCCGACACTGTAATTGTTTAATCAAGAAAACTCGATTTACTGGTTGTATCTAAAAGAGATTAATTGAATGAATTATTCATTGTGTCTAGCACTCCCTAGAAGTTATGTCTGTTATAAATGGATTTTCGGTATGTAAAGTGGGGGTCTTGAAGTATATCGCCGGGAAAGAACTCTCATTGATTAATACTTTCTATATATTTTTTAGATCGGCTACAGAGCTGCAAAAGTTCGTCATATGTTGAAAAAATCTCGTGGACCTCCATCTATTCAAGGCCCGCTTATAAAATATTTAAAGAAGAGTTTTGACAAGCAATTTGTTGAGGGTCTACCAGCTGCGTCCATCACCACAGAAAGTAATACCGCCAGTCGAGAAAATTATGATTCATCAAAAAGAAGCATTATCGACCTTCAACTACTAGTGGCAGTGCTCATAGCCACAGTCACCTTCGCAGCGGCCTTCACAATCCCCGGAGGTTATAACAACGACGGACCCAACCAAGGAATGGCGACTCTTGTTGGCTCGGCAGCTTTCCAAGCCTTTGTGGTATCCAATACTACTGCTTTCGGATTCTCAATTGTGGCATTAATCTTAAATGGCAAACTTCTCTCTCGAGCAGTTGCCACCAGGTGAGATACATCCCCCTCGCGGTACATTGCATCAACATTGCGATAGTCGGGATGGTGCTAGCCTTTGCCTGTGGAACGTTCGTAGTGTTGAGCGGAACCATCAGGCTTGGAATCATTCCTTTTGTCATGTTTGGATGTCTCGTGATTATGTACGGTGTTGGTGTTTTCCTTGACCCCGAAGCTGTTGTCAATCGCCCACGTCAGTCTCCCGGAAATTACGTCCGGAATTTATTGTTTGACTATGGAATACTCTAGGGAAGCTGCTAATTGGTTGGGCCGGTTCTACAGCCCCATGTCTTTGTGCACAGGAAATTTTCTTTTGGCTTTGTCAGTTCGAGCACTTATACGTCAGCCGTCTAATTTATGTCTAAATATTTTGTCAAGGATGCGCAGCTCAGATTGCATCTTAATTAGCCAAATGAAAGCCCAAGAGGGTTAGAGGTCGCTGAACAATTGTGGTTGAACTGCCAAGGTTGGTATTGTTTGGTGACAATCGTTTAGTTGCAAGGGTGTTGGATATGGGGTATTTTCATCAAATGAAAAATGCTCTTAGTAGGATATAATGAGTTTTATTTGTTTTTACCGTTGATTGCCATTACTATAATTTCTATGAATTCCTTGAACATTCTGCAACGATGGTAGATGTTTGGAGAAGTTTATGATGTACATTCGCCAATTCCAGTTACTGGTTAGTAAATTATCGGTATTGTAGTGAATTTACTAACACCAAATTGCAACTTCTGTTAAATTTTACAGATGGACAAAGTAGAGGTTAATAAACCATTCAGATCCTGATGAATTTACCTAAGTCAAATTAATTAGTAAGCTAATAACTTCTAAGTTTTATAAGTGGATCGAGTAAGCGGTTAGTAAGTTGCCGACATGGTAACAAACACACAAATGCCAAATAAATTAGCAATTTACCATTGCCTTTTTAAGCTTTACAAGTGGGCACAGTTAAAAGTTAGTAATTTAGCAATATTTTAATGCATTTATCAGAGCCAAATTTCTTCTTAAGTTTCACAAGTGGACGTTGATAAGGTTAGTACACCGCAGAAGGTTTGCCGAAGAATGTGAAGTTTACTAGCATATATTTGAAGTTGCCGGTGAACTGGGACTTGGCTTCGGTTTCTATGCATCGCTCTTTAATGGCATAGTTGCGCTGATGTAAGATCCTTCCCTTATGATTATTTCCAAGTTTCGTAAGCATACATAGAAATGCGAATGTCTATGTAATCTCAGAACTTCCAAGCCAATCCAGCGAGTAACATCATCAAATAATTAGATATAAAACGCCAAGAATGCATCACCATATCAATGTATAAAAATTCAATCGCGCACTCATGCTAGAAACAATCATTTTGCTTTGTCTTTCGTGTTCACGCGTGAAAAACATGCATCGCAAACTAATGCACAGAGAGGAGTAGTGGCCGATCCTCGAACAGCCCAACCATTCTTCGATACAAACCCTGAACCCATGGGGTCCAACTACTAGAGGCCGTTCCTATTGCCACGTTCCTCGCTGAAGCTTCATCAGCCACCAAGTAAGGTACAATATACTTTTGCATGTCAGCGAGAGAGATCTGGAGATGGTTCCCAGAGACGTTGATGAATTTGACTTTCCCAGCTTCATCCAGCGTCTTCAATCCAATCCAGTCCTCGATGTAAAGCTCAGTCTGCGGGAAATGCATTGGTTAGACACATTCCTCTTTTTTTCCAGGTGGATTAATGGTAAAGGGCTCCAAAATGTAGCATCAAGTAAGGGTAAAATCACGTTACGACAAGATTACACCACAACGACAACACCATATCCAATTATGTTCTTTCAACCATTCTGTTCAGTCCATTTTTCTCATATAAATGCATTTCTCCTTAGGTCATAGACTTTTCAAAGTCGAATTCTCATGATCACATGAAAATCATAGATCACTATCAAATGTAATCGCATTCCATGTCCGCCACCTGAGGACGCTCTCTGAATGACCCTATTGATTCTGATGGGCCACGAATAGATGGCATGACACCGACAGTCATCATGATAGGTAGACCAAAGTTTCTTATGGGGTCATCCCGTTCATGCAAATTGGTTGCGGCAAACTATCACCGCAGCAGGATAAAATCAGTAGATTCAGATTTAATGTAGCTTCATAAGCCAGTGGAGAGTCCCCAACTTGCTGTTGGCCTTTAGATAAGCAATCGCACAGCTGCATCGCGGTAGAATCATTCTTTCTCGCCGCGCTTCCAATTCCAAGCACCAGACACTTCCGCAATGAATGACGAAGCTTCCATAAGTACGTCAAAGTCCCTGTGGGGTCTACACCATATTCATTCATATCCACTGCAAGATCGCAGTGTTAGAAATAATTAAGATATTTTCTTTCTTTTTTCTTTATATCTTTCATGATTGTACAAATTGAAATTCCGTCTTTCCTGGCAAAGCTACTGCCAAATCTTTCATGATCTGGTCCACGAGGGTCGTATATCCAGAGAGCTAGAGGTCTGGAGCTTGTCAACAATGACCTGACAATCTTGTCCAAAACTTAAATTCCCAGCTCCTGCTGCACGAGCACAAGCTCTATATTAGAGTTGGATTTGCTCTCTGGAATTTTTCCTTAAGACACACACACACACCCACCTCACATGTGCACCTAGCATGGAAATTCTAAGCTTTAGCTGTCTGCCTATCTTGCGTCGAGTGCAAGAACAACCATCTGTTCACTGAGACTGCTCTAAGTAGCAGCTGTTGATAATTACGGATTAATCGGTCAGTGAGACCGCCTCTATCCAATGGGCTATACATGCTTGTTTCCGACCATCGCCCCAACATGATCATCAATGCCTAGGGAGAGAATAGCAAAGCGTGTGAATAAGGAAGGAAACATATGGGGCTGCGTTAATTACTGAAAGTCGCCTCTATCCAATGGGCTATTCATGCTTGTGTCCGTGGTTTTGCGGAAAGTGCCCAAAAAACCAGGGGCGACGCTAAACTTGGTTCTCGGATTGGACAGATTCACTTGAAACGGCCCCAAGTTGAGCGTGTTGTTGGATTCAGCCCATCCAGCCCACAAAGTCTTGCAGGCCCAATCCCCCAAACACAAGAAAGGATAATAGTATAAACAAACCTGAACTTTTATCCTATGCGTAACATCATCTCTATACTAAATCAAAGTTCATGGACCACACTGAATAAATTAAAAGTTCAAGGAAGACATTACACATTCAATGAAGGTTCATGAACCATTTTTTTTTCATTTTTCCAGACAATAACTCATTTCTTGTCCCGCTTGATCCTCTCCATTTTAGTACAATAAACCCACTCAACCCATCTTTTACAGCCCTACATCACCTTGAGAAAAAGAATGCTAAGTGTTGGAGAAAACTTCCTTATATGTTTCGATGTTGACAAAACGTTTCTATCAGTCTAGTCTGAAGACTTAAAGACTCTGTCGTCAAAGTCTGAAGACCATCATATTCAAGATTTAAAGTCTACCCTCATTGACAGTATCTAAACCATCGAAGAAGATTTATCCAGTATCAATGATTTATTTAAAGATTTGTTTCAAGCAGTTAAAGAAGTCCCTTATGGCTGGAGATAGCATTTCAAGATCTTCTTATTCGTTTTTATCTTGATATGAATAAGTTAGATTTGTTGATTGACAAGATATACTTGGAAGGTTTAACTTATGGAAACTTAGATCCTGATTGTATGGGCGAGCAGGATTGATAGGCTATCATCTCTTTCCTTAAGTAACTCGAAGATCTCCTTAATTAATTCCGTCCAACGGTTTGATGGAGGAACTCCTTTGGAAAGTGCTTACGGGTATGAAGGCATGGAGGAGTATAAAAAGGAGAAGCTCTGGTTATTCGAGAGAGTGCGTAATAGATAAATTTCAAAATCTAAAGCTCCTCGTTCTTTGTGGATTCAACTGTTAAGCGAAATTTGTATTCAAAAGAGAGATTAAATACTTGTGAGACCTTGAGAAAGTGTAGCTGAGTTTCTACACTGTGGAATCAAGGACGTGATATTGTAACGACTCTTTTGATTCATAGTGAAATCCAGCTGGTGGGCTGTCAATGTGGGAGGGTAGACGTAGGCTTGGAATAAGCCGAACCACTATAAATTCTATGTTCATCTTCTCTAATCCCTGAACTTTCTATTTACGCTTTCGTGTTACTCATCTATTTAATAGTTGAATCTTATTTTACTATCCATCAAACATATTCTTCTAAGTCCTGCGAAAAAGTTTCTTGTACACCTATTCATCCCCCTCTAGGTGTATTCTCTAGCCTCTTTCACTAAGATTTAGACAATGAGAAAATATGTTCTTATTTTTCACTCCGCAAAAATGTTTAGAAGAACTAGTAGTTTGAGACTCCATTCGTTTCACAAAAATGTTTAGAAGAACTAGTAGTTCCATCTAAAGTTCTCCATTTTCCAATGGTCATGATCGTGATTGTGGTCATTAGGAAATTCCAGTGAAGGCTAAAGGAGATGACATCTCTGAAAATCCATTGTGGGAGGAGAGTCTCCACTCTCCGGTCGAGAAAATTCATTAGTTACCATGTGTACGCATTAGGACTCATTTTGACTTCATCGGACTTGTTTTCGTTTCGTCATAGCTCCCTTTACTCTCACTCTCTTCTCTTAATATCTTTTTCCTTCTTTCTCTGAATTCCTATCATGTTCCGGAACATTAAATTGCTTCATTTCTTTCAATGACTATGCAACACCAAAGAACCAACAAAAACCCAGCTCCTTCTCAGAGTAATTTTATCGAACATGGCCGTTGTGTTCCGTGAAAAGGAGACAAGTCCAAAAAAGAGATAGACGACAGAGGGATTCAGTGACAGATCGAGAGGTAAGAGCAAGTGGGGACAATGGACATGGAGTTGGTCATGGCGTATTGGAACGCCGAGACCCAGAGGTGGGAAGCCAAGCCCAGGCCTCGCTTCGAGTGGGGGACAAAGATGTGGACCATGTCCATCACTCTACCACCATGTCGGAGCCCATACTGGAGGTCAGCCTTCTTTTGCTTTGTCTCAAACCTCTGTTGAGGCTGGACACTATCTTCAGGCCCCTGCCGGAGGCTGCGTCATCAGTGATGGAGCTGCCACCACCATCGAAAAGTGCAAAAATTTAGGAGAATCATCTAACAAATATCAGTAACTTAAAAGTAGCATCCTGAGCCGATGAAGAACACTCGTACGCCTGCACATCTGAATGCGATACGTGGGGGGGCCACCAACTTCCTATCCTTAATTTACTTCTCCCATTCGCTCCTGTGATTCAACTCCGTCATCAAACATTGGCTCGTTGCGAACCTTCTTGGGCGTTAGGATTGAAAAACCGCTCATATTTTATTGAAATTGATAACTTTGTCGTGAGGCCTTAGCCCCATTGGTTTATACACTACGAGTAGGCTCAAAACGGAATAGTGAGTCGTCTACTATAGGAAATATGGTAAATTTTAGAGAATTTTCACCTTATGGAAGTGCCTTTCAGGACATCATTTGATTGCAGATTCACGAGAGAAGCTGAAAGGGCCTCAATACAGATGTAAAAAGATAGTATGAGAGAAAGTAGTAGACCACAGAAAGGCATGTGAAGGTGTGAGGGCAAGCCATTTATGAATAGCAAGAAAGAGACTGTGGAGACACATTGCCAGATGAAGTGGCACCGATGGCCCCTAATACCCAACTTACCAAGAACCTAAAAGAAAAGTCCAGATTAATCTGTGAAAGACTTTGCTTATGTCAAGTTCAAGTGTAGCAAAAGATGACAACATTTTTTCTTTTTGAATTTCTAGAGCTAGATTATAGAAATGACTCTGCTGGCACAACAACTCCTTAATATTGAGAAATCAGAGAATGTAGGACAAGTTTGTGTCAGTTGCCCAAAATCTTTGAGATCATTTTATAAGGAACATTGTAAAGACGGATAGGTCAAAAATCAAAGATATATTGAGGATCGGGAGCATTTAGGAAAATATATGTAGGGTTCGTTTCCTTAAGCATGAAATATGATGGCAAAATGGATAAAGAGTCCACCAATCCAACAATATCGCAACATTATAAAAGAATGTTGGTGCTTACTCTTCATCTGTTGTAAGAGGTTGGTCAAGAAAATTTTGCTAGTCCTTTATAGACAGCGCCCAATGCTCCACTATCCCCAGGTTTGTCTTCAGGAAAAGGAAGACAAGATTCACCATTGAAGTCTGCGCACTTTCTTCTCGAATGGTGATTAAACTTGGAAACATCTGAGGACTTCGTAAGATGATAGTTTCCTCTGACTTCATCAGACTCTTTTGCTCTTCTTCCTTCTTCTGAAAATGATACGTGCAGGCCACCAAACTCCTATCCTAAAATTACTTCTCCCGTTGGCTCCTGCAATTCAACACCATCATAGAACATTGGCTCATCACGAACCTTCTTGGGTTGTTAGGACTGAAAAACTGCTCATCTTCATTGAAATTGATAACTTTGTTGTGAGGTCATAGCGATGTTGGTTTAGACAATTTCAATGACCCTACAAGTAGACTCAAAACAGGACAGCAAGTCATCTGCAAAAAAAGAAAAGGTGAGAAATTTCAAAACAATTTCTAATTTAGGAAATGCCTTTCGAGACATTATACGATCGCATAGATCTAAGAGAAGCCAAAAGGGCCTGAGCGCCGGACATGAGCAGATCATCTGAGAAAAGACCGCCTCGTAGCAGACCAAAGAAAGGCTCGAAAGGGTGGGAGTGCGAGCCATTTGTCAAAAGTGAGAAAGAGACTGTGGAGATAGATTGACAATTGAAGCAACAATGACGATCAGTAAAGCCCAACTCACCGAGAACCCTTGAAAGAATTGTTCAGCTTTTTCTCTTGTCCCTGGGAAGGTTCAGCTGCTGTTTGAAGACCTAAGGAGATGAAAATGGGCCTAAGTTTTTGCTTTTCCCTTTTCTTTAGCAAAAGCTGTTTGATGTGTGATAGTAGCATGTTGAATTTGTAAGGACGATGAATGCATGATGCTTTCTTGCTGATGCACAAGGTATGCCTCTTGATGACTACATTAGCTTTGGTATGAGAATTCCTTTCTTGATGATGTATCTTGATTCCTTTGTTGAAAGGTTTGCCAAAGAAGCATGCAGATCGAGAGATAAATGGAGAGGAGTGATCGGGCAGAACACCTGCTCTCGCTGCAAAAGAACAATCATGACCCGTGTGCATGAGCTTCTCTGGCTATCTGGTGCAAGATCCAGATGGAGCTATTCCAAATTTGAAAATATTCGCATACAATGGGCATAGATTCTACATCATTTTGACTGCCCCAAACCAATAACATTTTCCATCCCCAAAACAATAACAGACGGATTTCTTGGAACCCCTGATTGGTATAATATGTTTGGTGCCCATGCACTATCATAAAGGAAATCAAATGAAGAAAACGACCGTCACAAACATGTAGTACACGTTGTGTATGAGTTCTGCTGCTTGTTCAATACTGTAAACATGCCATTTGGCCCTCATTTCGAGTGAGACCACGTACAGAGCAAAATTTAAGAATTTTTTCATAGCGAACCTCAATACCATGAAAGCAATTACCCAAGTTTATCACAAAACCAGGAAATAAAGGTTGCTTCACGTTGATTTTTAACTTTCACTAGGAGAAAATCGCGTGTAATAAGGTCAATGTGCTCTTAATCCACTAAGCAAACATCCCCATCAAAATGAACAAGGAGAGTGGCTCCATAAATATTGAGCAGTTCCACTGAAAAATCATGCTGCATGGATGCAGTTGAATCCAGAAAGGCGCCCACTCAAATTGGCGGTCGCGAGAGATTGTACCTAGTTCATCGCAGCAAAGAATTGGGAAATCACCACCTACCGTCCAAGTTGGTGGTGCGGGGAAGACCATCTGTATAATGGTCTATGTATTAATCTCATTCCTAGTCCTCTTCGAAAAATCGAGGAAATTTCTTCCTTGAACTAACCGTGCTGTCCAATCCTCTAGGAAAGCTAGATGAAACTCCTCCCCAATGCCCCCCACTCAATCATTTAGACCAAAAGAAAATATTTGGTAAACAGCTCATATCATGACTTGCAATAATCTATTGAATGGATGACACGTGTCATCCTAGGGCCCACCGCTAGACATTTTAGTAGTGTCTCTCTCTACTTTGCAAATATGGACTTTGTAGCTCCTTTAACTTTGACACATTGAATTTGTAAGGATGACCAATGTATGATGTTTTCTTGCTGATGCACAAGGTATGCCTCGTGATTACTACAGTACCTTTGGGATGAGAATCCCTTCCTTGATCATGTGCCTTGATTTCTTTGTTGAAAGGCTAGCCAAAGAAGTATGCAGATCGAGAGATAAATGGACAGGAGTGGTTAGGCAAAACACTGCTCTCACTACAAAACAATAATCATGCCCCGTGCGGAAGAACTTCTCTGGGTATCTGGTGTGGATCCAGATGGAGCTGTTCATGATTGTCTTGAATATGTTTGGATATATTCGCATACGTGGGCACAGATTCTATATGATTTTGGTCATCCATATTGATCACATTTTCATCCACAAAATAATAACAAAACAAAAAGATTTCTTGGAATCACCGATGAGTGTAAAATGGGATAATTAAAAAAAAAGTGATTAACCTATTGTACGACCGCCAATTTAGTGATAGATTTTTCTGTTTAACCAATTTAGTTATAAACATTTTGATGATTTGTCAATTTAATCATTATAACCAATTTAATTAGAAATCGCTAACATGGATACCACTGTCCTACCTGGCACGAGCGAGGGCTCCAAGCAATGACCACTAACCTTACCGATAGCCAGGAGGGGGTCCACACCTTTCCCCCAATGATTGGCAAGGATTGCCGGCTTAGAATTGGAAAAACAGGGAAAATTCAGAAAAAAAAAAATTATTTAAAAAAATTATAAAAATTGTCCAAATTGACCACAGTTAAAATTGGCGGAATGACTATATTGACAAATTATCAAAATATTTTAAATTAAATTGGACAAATTGAAAGGTTTATAACTAAATTGATATCTGTACGATAAATTTTGGACTTTTTTTAAAAAAATTTCATGGATCCTAACTTTTACTCGGAGAAAATTTGATGTGCTCTTAATCCATTGTGCAAACATACCCATCGAAATGAACAAGGAGAGTGGCTCCATAAATACTGAGAAGTTACGCTGAAACCCCATGCTGAATGGAGAATGCAATTGAATCCAGAAAGGCGCCCACTCAAACTGGAGGTCGAGAGAGATTGCACCTTGTCCATCGCAGTCAAGAATCAAGAAAGCATCACCAACCGTCCAAGGTGGGGACCATCCATATGATAGTCTGTAATAATCTCCTTCCTAGTCTTCTCGAAAAACTCAAAAGAAATTTCTCCCTTGACTAACCGTGCTGTCCAATCCTCTAGGAAAGCTCGAAGAAAGTCCCCCACCGTGCCCCAATTCCCACTCAACCATTTAAGCCATTCCCTTTTTGAAAGCCCACAGAAATTCCTACGCAACACGCACAACCTCCAGTCTCCTTGCCCATCTCTTGCTGAATGGCAGAAAAACACTTACTAATAAGTGAATTAGCTCCGACAGATTCTTATGACGATGGCACAGGATAGGTTGTTTCGTCGGAAACTTCCATTGACTATTCCTCGTGTAGACCACTCTTACACTTAAATTTTTTTTTCCTATCCGCGACTGAAAATGCCACGGGGGAAGTAGTTTTCCTAGTGAATTGGTAATTTTCTTCTTCTTCTTCTTCTTTCATTTTTCCAAGTTAAATGAAAATTGAAAAATTAATTGACAAAAAATATTACTCAGAAAGGTGCAAGTTTTATTATCAGATAGTTGGTTCAATCCAACGGCACCCCTGATCGAACGAGTACACTTACTATAATTATAGGGAAATAATTATAAAGTTTAAACCACTAAAATTAAAGGCAATTACTTATCCTAAAGGTCACAACATATTTATATCACCGTTTAATTAAGGCCTAATACTATATACCGGTTACTTATCACTTAAACAATGTGATATATACAATAACATTGGCTTCCGGTGACTAAGAAATTTGGGAAATAGCAGAGGCTATTGGATGTGTGAAATTTGCATGGTGAATTTGTAAGGACAACCGCGTATGATGGTTTCTTGCTGATGCGGAAGATATGCCTCATGATTACTAACATTAGCTTCCCTTCCTTGATCATGTATCTGAATTTCTTTATTGAAAGTTTTGGCAAAGAAGCTTGTAGATGGAGAGGTGAATGGAGAGTAGTGATATTGCCTGGGTAAATAATCTAGTGTGGGATCGAGATGGAGCTGTTCCCGATTGTCTTGAATGTGTTTGAAAATATTACCATACATGGACAGAGATTCTCTATCATTTTGATCTCCCAAATCCATCACATTGTCATCCACAAAACTATAACAAACAATTGTATATTTCTTGGAACCACAGATGGGCGTTAATGTTTTTGCTGCTCCAAAAAGGAACGACATGAAAAACGATGGTCGCAAACATCTTACGCACACCGTTATATGATTCTCCTGCTTGTTCATACTGCGAACACACCAATCAGCGCTATGTCCAGTGAGGCCACGATTAGAACAAAGTTTAAGGATTTCATTGTTGCAAACCTCAATCCCTGAAAGCAATCAACGAAATTTATACAAAAACAGAAATTAAAGGTTGTTCCACTTTGATCCTTACTTTTACTCGGAGAAAATCCTATGTAATAAGGTCAGTGTGTAATCTAATCCACTAAGCAAACATCCCCATCGAAATGAACAAGGAAAGTGGCTCCATAATATTGAGAAGTTCCATTGAAACCCCATGCTGCATGGACAATGCAGTCGAATCCAGAAAGGCATCCGCTCAAACTAGAGGTCGGTAGAGATAGTAACGGTTCATCACAACTCTCCTTTCTAAGCCTCTTCGAAAATTCAAAGAAATTTCTTCCCTGTACTAACCGTGCTGTTTAATCCTCTAGGAAAGCTCGAAGACACTCCTCCGCGGTGTCCCTATTCCCACTTAACCATTAAGACATTCCTCTTCGAAAGCTCAAAGAAATTCCTCTGCAACTGCACAGTTTCTTTTGCTAAATGGTTTAGTAATCCAAAAGATTTTTATGATGATGGCGTGGGATAGGTGGATTGATCAGAAACTTCCATGACTATTCCTCCTCTAAGCCACTCTTGCACTTATTTTTTTTTTCCCTATAATTCCGCCACTGAAAATGCCACGTGGGAAGTAGTTTCCTAGTGAATTGGTAATTTTCTGATTTCTTTTATCACTTTCTAAGTTATAAGAAAATGGAAAAAAAAAAACTAATTCCTAAAGGTGCAAGTTTTATTATCAAATAATTGGTTCGATCCAGAGTCGTGCCTAACCGAACGAGTAAACCAACCGTAAAGACGGGGCAATAAATTCTAAAGTTTAAACCAATCAAATTAAAGACAATTACTTTTCCTAAAGGTCACAGCATACTTATATCACCGTTTAATTAAGGCCTAATATTATATAGCATCGAAATGAACAAGAAAAGTGGCTCCATAATATTGAGAAGTTCCATTGAAACCCCATGCTGCATGGACAATGCCCCAATCGGAAATCCAAAAAAAAGGCGTCCGCTCAAACTGGAGGTCGGGAGAGATAGTAACGGTTCATCACAGCTCTCCTTTCTAAGCCTCTTCGAAAATTCAAAGAAATTTCTTCCCTGTACTAACCGTGCTGTTTAATCCTCTAGAAAAGCTCGAAGAAACTCCTCCGCGGTGTCCCCATTCCCACTTTACCATTTAAGACATTCCTCTTCGAAAGCTCGGAGAAATTCCTCCGCAACACTCAGTCTCTTTTGCTGAATGGTTTAGTAATCCAAAAGATTTTTATGACGATGGCGTGGGACAGGTGGATTGATCGGAAACTTCCATGGCTATTCCTCCTCTAAGCCACTCTTGCACCTACTTTTTTTCCCTACAATTCCGCCACTGAAAATGCCACGTGGGAAGTAGTTTTCCTAGTGAATTGGTAATTTTCTGATTTCTTTTATCAATTTCTAAGTTATACGAAAATGGAAAAAAAAAAAAAAAAAAACAATTCTAGACAATCTTCAACATAATTCCGAAAGGTGCAAGTTTTATTATCAAATAATTGGTTCAATCCAGCGTCGTGCCTAACCGAACGAGTAAACCAACCGTAAAGACGGGGCAATAAATTCTAAAGTTTAAACCAATCAAATTAAAGACAATTACTTTTCCTAAACGTCACAGCATACTTATATCACCGTTTAATTAAGGCCTAATATTATATACCTGTTGCTTATCACTTAACCAATATAATATACACGAAAATACTGACTTCCGGTGACTAAGAAATTTCTAGGAAGTTGCTGGTTTTACTTTTCTTTTCTTACCTGTTGCTTATCACTTAACCAATATAATATACACAATAATACTGACTTCCGGTGACTAAGAAATTTCTAGGAAGTTGCTGGTTTTACTTTTCTTTTCTTTTTTTTTTCCCTTTTGGAGGTTAATTTATAGAGAGATTATGGCGATTCTTTGTTGATATGATTCTGTTTCGTTCACCCAAATCAATTACTGTGATATATTGTTTTTGAAAAAAAAAAACTCAATAATACTAATACGTAGTGATCAACTTAAATAGCCTTGTCCAAAAAAAAAAAAAAAAAAAAAACTTAAATAGCCCGTGAATGTCGTGTTTAAAACGTATTAAAATATTTCACTTAATTTATTGAGTTATTCGCAAACTCAATACTTATCTTAGTATTTCATAGCCAGGGGACGGTATTTGACTTCGCAAGATAATGACTTCGCGAAGTGGAGGGTCTCCTCCCCCAAGGTCCAAAAATTAACTTCTCAAGTTTATATGTGAAAACTTTGGCGAAAAATAACTTTTTGAAATCATTGGTAAAATCCCTCATGTTGGCCTCCCATGAATCTCTCTTCCGTCCTTATTTAAGAAGATAGTGGTCTAGCATGACAGAAATATCTACAACCTCATGTATTCTAATAGGGTATAAATTGTTCTAAGTCAAGTTATCCACACAGGTCAAAAGTAAGGATTTAACTGATTCATGGAACCAATTCATAGACTCTTGTAAAGCATTCCATGAATCTCCAAATAGCCACGTTTCTACTTTCATGTCCCTAGACTATAAAAAGAAAAAGGGTTAATATTCTGAAAAACCTCAAATTAGTATACCCGTAACAAATTTACCCTAAATTAAATTTTTTGACCACCAAAACCCCAAGCTGATACACCTTTGACAAATTTATCTCAAACTAGTACATTTGTGACAAATTTACTCTATGCTAGTTTCCGTTAAATTTTACTGTCAAATTATTAAGTTGAATGACACATGACAATTGGCTAGTATACCAGTTAAATCCTCTCTGTTTGTTACAGTTATATAATTTTTGTGATTTTTTATGATATTAATCCAATTTAATGGAGGGTGTATTTGTCACAAATTTACTAGTTTAGAGTTTTTGGCGGTCATATAAATTAGTTTGGGGTATTTTATGGTCAATTGGGATAAATTTATCATAGGTATACTAGTTTTAGGTTTTTTATAATTAAAAAAAAAAAGTTTGTGATAAATTTACCATATATGTACCAATTGAGTAAAGAAAAAAGAAGTTATAAATTGAGTAAACTCAATGCATTAGTGTTTGCAAGAAAATCTTTTGATAAGTAAAGTGAAGATAATAGAGGACAAAGGGGTAAATGGGTTTATTGGCGGTGTTTGCGAGACCGTATATGAATATGTATGCTTTATTTTCTGGGCAAAATAAAAAATAGCAATACCTGACCTTGCCGCCAACATGATATCGTCCTCTATAACCTGGATTCATCTTCTCCCATACGACGTTAAAATGCATCGCACTAGTTCGAGCTGGGCAAGATCTATCTACCATAACAACATGTCGCACAAGCCTAATGCACCAACATGTAAAATTCTAGCTTTGGTCACTGCACTTACAAAAGCACGGCTTCAGAGCCTGTCATACTAGTTTGAGATTGAAAAAGACTTCTCTATCAATACAACAACTCATATATGCCGATGTGAGATTAGAAGCATATCTGACACCCTACATACCTAAATTAAAACTCATGAACTAATTAGGTCATCGCTTGATAGTATATAAAATATAGATCTTCAAACGTGTAATTCATGGTTTATATTCAGGGCCACATACATCTATGCGTACATAGGTACATCTATCCACGAAATTCAACGAGTGGGGGCATGGTAATTGGACTAGCGTCTTAACAAAGCATGTATTTTTAAATGATTTATTATCCTGATTGTCCATTAATAGTTGAATATGGACAATAAAAGCCGAGTAAAAAGTACCCCTAAATGTCCACCGCCCAACTTTGCTTTATGTTAAAAAATACCGACCACTTAAAAAATGAAGATAACTGTGGAAGACTTTCTTTCGGCGCCTCAAAGCAAGTCTATGTATTCTTTATTAGGCGTCCGTTTGTCCGACTAAACTTTTGTTTTGGCTTTGTCTATTTGGTCTTAAAGCAGATATATGGTCTTTAAATAATGTATCTTCAGGTGTATTAAACATCCTATAAAGACTATCATGTAACAAATTTCTGGATTCGTGGTAATGCTGATGTAGTGTTGAACGTGTGTCCAAATGTAAATTGACTGTTTATATGAGGACTACAACATTTCGTGGGGATTAATCAAATACTTAAAGATTTTGATGAATACTGCATAACTACAAAAAATTTTAGGCCATTTGTTCATTATATATTCGAGTTGGAATCTTGTACAATTCCCTAATAAATTAATCAATGAAATCGATTGGCACTTGTAAAGAGAAGCGATAGGGAGATAGCGTTGCCCTCAACTATTTCTCATCTCGTCGTTTGATCAACTAAAGGAGAATTTGTTAATAGCCGCATAAAACCATGGCAACAGGGATATCCATATAAGGAGCCACAGATATTCCCTATCAATCTTGTAAACCGCTATGAATTAGAAAGACTTGTACTTAACTGGTTCATGGGACTAGAAAGGTGTTCCATGAGCCTCTAGGAAACCGAATCTCCATGCCCTTGCGCAATGATTAAAAATAAAGACTTCCACTTCGATTAATAGGTTTCCATTAAAAAGACTTTTCTAGCAGGAAAAGGGCTCTCTTTGGTCTTGTCCAATTAGCCTTATTTTAGTGTGCTGGAAAATGCCTTTTCGAAGCATTTCATATATTACAACCAATAAAAAAAAAGTCACTCAGTTAAGTGAATTAGATTTATGAATAAGCTCGTTACTTATTTTGATAGAAATCTTAATCAATAACCAATTAAGAGATTTTTATGGTACACATAGATGTATGTGGCCTTTGCACACAACTGGTCGAGATTGCATAATTTGTTTACTTAAATATTTAGCGTTAAAAATAGGGCTGTGGTGGAGATCGAGGAGGCAGTGGCGGTGGCGGAGGGGCTAAGTGGTGGCAGGTGGATGAGTTGAGACTATTTGTCGCCATGTTCAAGCCAGTGAACGACGGTGTCAGGCCAAGGGAGAGATGTCGGTTGCGGTGATGCATAGCAATGGCGACGGTGTTGTGATGGCCGTTGAGAATTGATTCGTTAGAACTCCCTAATCCGAATGACACCATCCGACGACATCTTCCTTGAAGGTTCACTTGGCTGAAGAACTATCGACGATGGTTCTCATCGCCACGTACTCAACGGGGGAAGGCATGAAAGTCTAAAGTTACGATGTTCCAAGAAGTATCGCGGATGTGCAATGATTTTGATTTTGATGAAAAGTGGAAGAAAGGATGGTTCAAAAGTCAAAAAAGAAGAAGAAGAAGAAGAAGAAGAAGCTGCTGGGTGACCTGGCCGTTGAATTCTTTTTATTTTGTTTTTTGCTTGATCTTTTTCCTTTCGATTCGCTTGTGGGAGAACAGAAACTTCAAAGAAATAGATCAATTTGGCTTTTTGAGGAATATTCTATGCAAGAAATGCCTCTCACTTGAACTTAATGCTTATATATTCGAGTTCCCTCACAAGTACTCTACATCCCATAATAAATAGACAGTGAGAATGATTCCCAAAGTGTACGAGGCTGCAAAGTCGGGAGACTTTGATTCTCTGGAGGCAATAATTTCAGGAAATGGAAAGGACCCTTTCCACCAAGCAACACCAAAAAAGAATAACATTCTTCATGTTGCGGCTCAATACAAGCAGGTGAATTTCATTAGACAAATTCTTCAATGTTCATCAGGGCCGTCCCTTCTTTGGCAGGGTAATTGCAGAGGAGACACTCCCCTACACCTTGCTGCTAAAGCAGGAAGCTGGGAAGCAGTTCAAGTCTTCATTAGTCTAGCAAAATCACTGCATTGGGTTATTGAAAACGGAGAAGTTGACGCATGCAAAGGACTACTTCGAAAGCCCAATTCGCATAAGGATACGGTGCTACACTATGCATTAAGAGGAGACCATCATGGGGTGGTGAAATTGCTGATTGAAGAAGATCCTCAACTATGTAATATTACTAATGCTGCCGATGAGTCCCCCCTTTATGTTGCAGCACATCGAGGACTTCCTCTTATCACTGAGCTGATTTTAGGTGTTTCTCCATCGTCATTCTCTCATAAGGGCCCTAAGGGAATGACAGCTCTGCACGCCACACTTTATCGTCATGAAAATAGTAAGTCTCCCTAGATTCTAAGCCAGTGAAACAAATTTTAACAAAATCTCTCCCTCTCTCTCTCTCAAGGCTTCTCTTGGGTAAGAGTGCTGGCATTACCAGGGATGGCCGCCATCTATCCCAGTAGTTTTTAAAAGAAAATATAACAATAAACACAATACTTGTTTATTTAATATTACTTTTATTTATTCAATATGATCCTTGTTCAATATATGTATAAAATTGAGTTGGGCACAATACTTCTCTAAAATGATTGGCATCGGAGTAAAAAGCCATCGTCTTTTATTCTAACCTTGACCAAGCAAATGCCTTGCTAAATATAAAAGAAGCTTCTTCTAAATCAACTTTACGAATTTCTAACAATTTCACTCATCAAAATGAAAAAAATTACAAATTTCTGCATTTCGCTAGATTGAAGGTAGCTAGATTCTACATGTGTTACCCATGATCACTAGAGAAACTTCAGAATAATCATGACATATTCCTTCCGAGTACATGGAAAAAGGGGAAAACTATATGGGATGAAATGCAGCTTTAATATCTATATGCTAAAGAGAGTCTAAATCATGACATTTCCCATCGTATTGGCAAAGGTATGGAAAATCATGGAGAGGCCAGAAGTGATCAGAGAAGCAGATGATATTGGGTGGACTCTTCTTCATTATTGCGCTTCGTACGGTTCAGTCAATAACGTTAAAGTGCTCCTGCGATACGATACTTCTGCGGCATACGACTTCGACAAAGAGGGGCAATCAGCTCTTCACATTGCAGCCTTTCGTGGTCACGTCAATGTCATTGACGAGCTTCTTAGATCTCGTCCCGATGTTTGTGACATTATCAACACCAAAGGGCAAACGGCTCTTCATGCAGCTATTCTCGGTGGACAAGTAAATGTAGTCAAGTACACATTGGGAATGCCAAACCTGGAGGATCTTATCAACGAACAAGACACCGATGGAAACACGGCTCTACATTTGGCTGCACTTCATAAACAGTACAACATCATTTACATACTAGCACAAGACAAGAAGGTGGACCGTTTGGCTACAAATAAGGATCATTTGACTGCCCTTGACATTTTTTGGACTCATAAGGAGGTATGCTTGCTTGAACACCATAGAGCTTGATTTGATCACTTGCAAAGTCATTTCTTTGATATTGTTTAGAAACTATGGCCCAGGTGATACTAATTTCAGGTGCAAACAAACAACCCAATCGAAATCTTTTTGCATCAACTTGTTTTGCTTATTCAATTGTTTGAGCATATTGACTACATTGCAATTTTCTCAGCAAACAGTAACATAGATTGCTTTATTAAGGGTGACAACGTTTGAAAAAGGGACTCGGAGTGAGTGATTTCATACTTCATATATATATTTAATAGTAAGAGAGTTGAATAAAATTGAACTTTATGGTTGAACTACGTATTAAACAAAGCTTCATTCCCTCCCATTGCACTTAACAATAAAAACATTTTTCATTAGCTAAACATTTTAAGCGATATAAGCGATCATTTGTAGCAAAATATTTTTCAAATTGTTCATTTCAGTTAAACAAATGGAGTTTTTTAAAATGAATAATTTAGAAAACATTCTCCTAAAAATGATCACTTGAAATAATTAGTAAATGAAAAATATTTCATTATCGATAACAATTTATATTTAAATATTTTCATAGACAAAAAAAAAAAAAAATTGGTCCATTCATTTTGTAAGCAATATAAGCGATTATTCATATAATATATTAATCATTTATTTTTTTGCTAAAGAGTGCTCTTATTGATAATGTAAAACGTAAAATAAGACATGGGGGGTGGGTGTTTTATGAATTGTCTTCCGAAGGTGGGGCCCAGGGGCCCATCACCCTCCTCCTTCAAGGAGCTCGTTCAAGACAGAAAAAAAAATTATGCTATTTTAAAAAAAAAAAATATATATGAAGACCTATTTATGAGTATTGCAAAAGTAACACAATTGTAGGCTAAAAAGTTGCAATCAAATTTTTATTTTTAATATAGAACATAGTTATGCATTTGCATTGTCATATACAAATTTCAGTTGGCCAATTGATTATCTTTTGGGTAGTTATTATTGCCAAAATGTTAAAAACATAAGTCTTTATATATTCAGTTAATACTTACAGTCTTGAACCTTCTAATGAACTCCTGCATATAAAAGCCCACTTAAAAATCTGATACACGAAAAAGAAACGTATAGTAGCTATAGTTAACTGCATAAAATAAAAATAGTTTAAATCAATATTAAGTTTGAATATATTGTTAGTCACAAAAATATTCAAATAACAAGGTATAGTTTAAGACAAACCACTTAATAAAGTAATGTTCAATATTAGTTAAATTTTTTATTTGATTGATAGATATATATTAATCATCTAAAATATAAGGTATGACATTTGTAAAAATTGTGTCATATGATCGTACTATATCATCAAAAAAAAATTAGATTAGCATAAATTTCAATTACATGCAACAGACGGGTCTTCAACCAGTATCTTGAAAGCAATGCAAAACATTTGGGGTTGGGTTCCTCTAAAGTAACAGGACAAGGTAAAAAGAAAAAAAAAAGGAAAGGAAAGGAAAGGAAAGGAAAAAGAACGAAAAATACAGGATAAATCTGAACTGTGTAATGGCTCTTATGCTGAGCTGTCAACCATTTAAATCGTAGCTTTAAGAGAAAATCCCAATCCAAAAGTTGACAGGCACCTTCTGACTTTGAAACAACTATTGTGTGACATTCATACAAAAGAATCAGTTTGTACAATTTTTAGCTAAAAACCCTTCTGTTTCTTTTCTGCACTCTGCCCTGTAAGGGAAAAAAAATTACCTGCTCTGCCCTGTATGGGAAAAGGATTTCAACCAATTCCTAGATAATTTCATTTAGTTATAACAGTACCCGAAACTGTAATTATATAATCCAGAAAGCTCTATTCACTGGTTGTATCTAAAAGAGATGAATTGAATGAATTCTTCATTATGTTTAGCACTCCCCGGGAGTTCTATCTGTTATAAATTGGTTAATGGAGTGTAAAGTGAGGGTGTTGAAGTATTTTGCCGGAAAAGACAACTCGTTAATTAATACTTTCTGTACATTTTTTAGGTCGGCTACAGAGCTGCAAAAGTTCGTCATGTGTTGGGAAACTCTAATGGATCCCCATTTCATCAAGGCTGGGAGATTGAAAATGTTAAGAAGAGGTTAGATAAGCAATTTGTTGAGGGTCAACGTGCTGTGTCTGTAACCGCAGAAAGTAATACCGCCAACGGAGAAAATGACGATTCATCAAAAAGGAGAGTTATCGAGATTCAACTGCTAGCGGCAGTGCTCATAGCCACAGTCACCTTCACAGCAACCTTCACGATGCCCGGAGGTTATAACAACGACGGGCCAACCCAAGGATTGGCGACTCTTGCTGGCAGGGCAGCTTTCCAAGCCTTTGTGATATCTAACACTACTGCGTTCAGTTTCTCCACCCTGGTATTATTCTTACTATTTGATACTGCTTTGGGCCGTGGATATGCGGCCCAATGGAATTACGCCAAGACCGCAGCACATTGCATTTTCATTGCGATATGCGGGATGGTGCTAGCCTTTGTTTGTGGTACGTATATGGTATTGACCAGAACCATCGGGGTTGGAATCTTTCCTTTTGTCTTGTCCGGATGTTTCGTGACTGTGTACTGGATTGGTTGTAGCCTTGACCCCGATATTCATGTCGGGCGGCGATCTCGCTCTTTCGGAAGATATGTCAGAAACTTAATGTTTGAGTATGGAATCCTCTAGGAAAGCTGCCAATAAGTTGGGCCGGTTCCATAGTCCCGTGACCTTGTGCACGGGAAATTTCCTTTTGCTTTGTCAACTGTCAAGTTCGAGCACTTGTACGTCAGCTGTCTAATTCAAAATGGATTGACCACCAGCAAAATTGCCCTGCTCAAGATGACTGGAGCACAGCAAAGGCCAAGAGGTTTAGACTTTCCGCCGGCAAAATTGCATCACGGTTAACCAGATGAAAGCCAAGAGGGTCAGCAGCTGTTGGGCAATTGCGGTTGAACGTCAAGTTGGTAATGTTTGGTGATAATCGTAGATTGCAACGAAAGTGTTGGATTTTGGGGTATTTCTATTAAAAAAAAAAAAAATGCTCTCCGTAGCATTAGTGAGTTTTGTTTGTTTCTACTTGTTGGTTGCCATTACTTTAGTTGTCATGGATTACTCCAACATTCTTCAACCATGGCAGATGCCTGAAAAGTGTTTGATGTAAATCCGCAGTGTCAAATTGATTTGCAAGTTACCAATTTCTTTTAAATTTTACAGGTGGACAGGGTAGAGATCAATAAATAACCGACTTCGTAATGAATTTATCGACGTCAAAATGATTAGTAAGTTAACTATTTCTAAATTTTACAAGTGAATCATGTAAGAGGTTAGCAAGTTACTGATATGGTAATGAATATACCAATGTCAAATGAATTAGTAAGTTTCCAACACCTTGTGAGTTGTACAAGTGGATATGGCTAACTGCAATTACAAACACCAGATTTCGTTTAGAGTTTTACAAGAAGGCATGATAGAGGTTAGTACACCGCAGAAGGTTTGCCGAAGAATGTGATTTTTACTATCATAATTTAAAGTTGCTGTTGAATTGTGACTTGGCTTCGACTTCTATGCATCCCTCTCTAATGGCACAGTTTCGCAATACTGCATAAGAAACATAATATTTTCAGCATCTATTGAGAGCAAGAGTCAGGGCTGATGCAAGATCCTTCCCTTTCAAAAGTTTCACAAGAAATGGGCATGTTTGTGTAATCTCTGAACTTTCAAATCAATTTAGCAAGTATCATCATCAAATAATTAGATAGACAAGGCCAAGAATATATCATCATATCAACTAATAAAAATTCAATCGAGCACTCATGCCAGAAACAATCATTTTGCTTTGTCTTTCATGATCGTAGGTGGAATGCATGCATCACTCGCTAATGCACAGAGAGAAGTAGCGGCCGATCCTCAAACAGCCCAACCATTCTTCGATACAAACCCTGAACCCATGGGGTCCAACTACTAGAAGCCGTTCCTATTGCCACGTTCCTCGTTGAAGCTTCATCATCCACCAAGTAAGGTACAATATACTTTTTGCATGTCAGCGAGAGATTTGGAGATGGTTCCCAGAGACGTTGATGAATTTGACTTTCCCAGCTTCATCCAATGTCTTCAATCCAATCCAGTCCTCGATGTAAAGCTCAGTCTGCAAGAAATGCGTCAGTTAGACACATTCCTCTTTTTTTCCAGTTGGATTAATGGTAAAGGGATCCACAATGTAGCATTGAGTAAGGGTAAAAGCATGTTACGACAAGATTACACCACAGCGACAACACCAAATCGCATTATGTTCTTTCACCCATTCTGTTCTGTCCATTTTTCTCATGTAAATGCATTTCTCCTAAGGTTATCAATTTTTCAAAGTCAAATTCTCCATAATCACATGAAAATCATAAATCACTAACAAATGTAATTGCATTCCATGTCATGGATATATGCCTCCTACGCCATAAGATTGTAGTAGAAGAGCTCGGTAAAGATAATGCTTTCATAATCCTCAGTCAATATGGTTTATCATCGTATTTAAAGCTTAGAAAATGTTTCTACTTGTTCTCTGTTGTATTTCTTGGTTGACCTTACAAGGTGCAAACCAAAATAACAGTTAACTTAACGTTACCAGAGATTTTACCCTGATCTAGCAAACTTTGCCATTGCTTAATAGTGATCATCACAATCACCCAAAATTTACCTAGCTTCTTGTGGCTAAAGACACTGATAACTGCATCTCAAGGTACTACTGCTAAGGTGCTTTAAAAACTTTGACTCATTTGTCATCAAGATTTGGAAGGTTTCTCAATGAGGGAAGAAACCAACAAACCATAATTCAATGACAAACTGCTGTATGTTAATCATGTGTGTCCAAGCAACACAGCAATTACCTCCTGTGCAGGCAAAAGAGTATCAAAAGTTCCATCTGGACAGTATACAAACCAGGATGTTTCCTTTGGTATCAACACAGTGTCTTGCTCAAACTAGAAGGAAACGAAAAGAGTTAGCATCACGGGGTGCAAAAGACAAGGGTCCAAAATCAACAACATATACAAAGCTAACCATAATAAGGACTAGGTTCTGTAAGTCCGCCTCTCTTATTGGCTCTCCTCTATTGTCAGAATCTTCACTTTTGTGCTATGTATCTTAAGAAAATAATTTTTTTTAAAAAGCATTGTCAATATTTTTCATATTCACGATATTCGTGTCGTGACGTTGTATAAAGAGTAATAGACCGGAGTCGAATGATTATGAACAGTGTACAATGAGCACGATGACTCGGACTAGGATTGATGCGTGAACCGGGGCAAGAGAATCGGAAACCTCGTATATAATCGCAGCCAGCTGGATAACATGCTCCGCCCAAGAAAGCGGCCCTATTCTTCATATTTAATCCTGCATTGGTTCTCAATCTCTACTCTTTGTTTTTTGAGGAAGATGGACAGTGTAAAATACAAGGAAAAAAAAAGAAGAAAAGAAACAATTAAAAATTTATAAATAACTTGGAAAATTAAAAACAAAAATAAAAAATCATCTATGTTAGAGTTGGTCATGCAATATAGGATAGTCAACGACTGCATAAGTGATTTGCTATCAAAATTTGCCGAAATGACTACCTTGGAAAATCATAAAATAAAATAAAAATTATAACTAAATTGGCCATCATATTAATATGTTCAGAACTTTTTGGACAATTATCCCAGTATTTATACATGGATATTTAGATGCATGACAAGAAATAAAACAGGAAATTTTGTATGAAAAACATTTTATAAAAGAGATGAAGGTATAAATAATGGACGTTAATCAAGTTTCCAAACCCATATTTATATAGTTTGCAGAAGTAAGATGAGCTCTCACATCTTACTTGGCTTCTAATTAGCCCACTATAGATGAATCGTGACTCCTAAATTTAATATCAAATGAATACTTAATTGATGTATCGAATCGCAATTGGTAGAGTTTGGGAGAGTCCGTACTGAGCATAAACACCACCTTGCAAGACGAATTAGTCACACTCGTTTATCAATTCCTCAAACTCCCTCAAATATCTCACATTGTTAGAGTCGTGATCAAACTGGCTATACTTTTGTCCGTTTAACTTCACCTTTCTTCCCTAGTTCTTCTTTCGCATTCTGCCCCAGGGTCCATCTACGTAATCCCCCACGCACACCATCCACGCGTGCATCTGCACGACCTTGTCGCCGTAGCCATTGGCCCATTTCCGAGCACCCACCCACTGCGTTTATCCCTCTACGTATCCAGGAGAGAGGCAAGCCTCGCCAGACTCTCCCACGGCTGGCTGGCGACGTCGTAGTGGAGACGACCTCGACTTTTGTGAGGTCAAGACTGCGCTTGTATGGTTGAGGGCAATCAATCCACATTGGCCCCGCCGCTGCTAAGAGTTATTGCTATCTGGACCAGGGTGTACGTTGCCACCTGCATTAGAGTTTACGCGTGTGAAATACATATAAATTGTCGTTTTCATTTCAAGCGACTTTTTTCCAAGAAAAGGACACAAAAGAGTTATTGCTATCTGGGCCCAGGGACTCTCCTGCAATCGAGCATTCAGCTTCATTGCAACTCCAACAAATGAAAAGCCACGCACGTGCGCAATACACTGCATCACTAATGGGCAGAGGCGACTTCGACCATTCTTTTAGTCTCAAGACCAAGACAAATAAATTGCAAACAATGACTCTGGGGTTAATTTCTACTTCTTGGTCTTGCTTTATAGAAGAAACGAATCAAATCAAAATATCGGCATAACTACAGTGGAGAACCTTTTACAAATCAACGTAAAGATGGCATATCAATAGCATATCAAGTAAAGCATCTACGAATTCTTCATTTAAATATTTTGTTTTTTTTTCATTTTTCATGTAAATTAAATTTGTATTGTCATGTTTACCTTCTACCATGATTATAGGGACGATATATCTCTAATATCTTTCTATTTATAGTGTACAAAATATTAATGAATTTATGTGCTTCATTCATTCAATTCTCTATTTATCTTATATCATCACCAAACAAAGGCACATTGATCTTGTTAAGGAGAAAAAAATCAATACAACCATGTCGTCTCCCTCTTCAAACCTGAAATTTCGATTTCCTGCCAATATCAATGTGGCAAACTTTGTGACATGGAAGCTTAATGAAAACAAATATTTGCTTTGGGAGACATAGGTTTTGTCTCTGATTGAAAATAGGAACCTACTTGATTTCTTTATCAGAGAGATACTAGCACCACTCCAGACTCGGACATCAAAAGAAATGGTCGAAATCAATAATCCAAAATATATAATGGATGCATAGTGACCATCTCGTAAAATTTTGGATCGTGGGTACACTCTCAGAAAAGGTTCTCGGACAAGCGTTAAATTTTGAACATCGGCAAAAGTTGATGGAGTTGTGAAGTCTAATAAAAGAAAATAATGTTCAAGCGCAAAAACAGTTTGTTAGGAGCATACACTTCTCAGTAAGTTACTCATCCTGTCATGTTAAAGCGGACAATAAAGGTTTTACTACTGTTAATGACATACGAGTAATTTCTATCATAATTTTTTATGATCTAGACTCCTACTATATATAAGGGTAATATCTTTTATAGTTGTAACGTTGAGGTTTTTACCTCTAGAGTTTGTAGTACTAATACTGATAGTGGAAAAATTGTCTAGAGCAGCAGTGTTATTTTTCCCTTTCTGATTTTGACAAGTTTTTTTTTTCACGTAAAAATTCTCGCTTGTCTTTCTTCTCTATTTTTCTCTTCAAAGATTCACGTTCCTAACAACTAATATTAGATCTCGGTTTTGGCAAAATAGTGGGACGGAATATGGACGAATAGAAAGTGAAGATTGATCGGTTCAATGGCAAGGACTTCGGTTTCTGGAAATTGCAGATTGAGGAGAACTTCCATCAGCCTTGTTGGAGAGAAACTAGATTAGCTTATTTACGTTTTTTTTTTTTTTTTTTTTTGAGCAAGTTAGCTTATTTACGTTTATCCTCACTAAAGTTATTGTATTCTCCAAGCTTTGTCACCAATTAAATTCTGACAATATTTGTTTTTGTATAATTATGTTTGTAGTAAAGCTTTTGATTTCCTTATATATTTGTGATATTTCCTATCCAAAGTCGCCATGGAATCTATTTCCTCTCATTAAAAGTTGAAGAAATATTTTCAGTAAAAGATATTTCGTTGTGGTAGAAATTTAAGCAAAAAGCTGGATTCATCAAGAAAAGTTCAGACACATCCTTCAATAATTTTATGATTCTTCGAATTCCCATATTAATTAAGACGACCGAAACAATGCACGGCCCAGCATCTGCACCCTTAACTCTCTCTCTCTCTCTCTCTCTCTCTCTCTCTCTCTCAAAAGAAAGAAAATGGAAGAACACGAGCTTGAAACAATGGAGGAAGGCAATGACAATAAGTATCAAAGACAAAGGACTCGCATACCAGTAAACATAGCAGAAAACTGGTTCCGACACTTCCAGTACGACCCCAAGCACGACTCAGCGAGTGAGGTGCGGAACATCCTCCTGATCATCGCTACCCTGGTTGCGACTGTCACGTTCCAGGCAGGCGTGAACCCTCCCGGCGGGATATGGCAAGACAATGATGATGGCCACTCGGCTGGCAGAGCAATCTATGCGTCTCATCAGATTGCCTTTTATGTGTTCTTGGTCTCTAACACTTTCTCGCTCTCCACTTCTCTACTTGTCATTGTCTGTCTCACTTACAGGTTCCCACTCCACTTTGAGATATGGGTGGCCACGGCCTCGATGATGGTGACCTACGCGTCGGCAATCTTTGCCGTGACGCCACATGAGTCGGTGAGGTTCCGCTACGTGTTAATCGCAGGGGCGCTACCAGTGATATGTCGGTGCATTTTCCAAATGTACAGGAAGCTGGATAATTGGAGCAAGCAGTCACCGAATAGCGTGAGCCAGCAGAAAGGAAGGCCAGACAACGCCCGGTGGTAACAAAATGAGACAAGGAGTTGCTTCTGTCTATTAGTATGTGTGAGGTTTGTGGTTTTTTCTCCATGCTAAAGGAAACTTTCCTCCAACCAAGTTTTTTACTTAGTTGGATATGAGTTTGAATTTTATGAACATGCAAACGTGATTAAATTGCGAGTGATGTTCGTCTTTCTAAGTATGAATTAGATCTATTGTATGTTGAATATATTTGCATTTGTTGTCTTCGTTCACCACGCGTCCCTCTTGGATTATACTTCACCGCAACCCATCACTGCCCAACAAAAGACCAACACCCATCTCTCTCCTCTTCCCTCTTTGTCTCTCTCCACCCGCTCAACTGTTGCCAAACGACGCGACCGCTGAACCCCCATAACCACCATGAATAGAGCGATCTGAGCCATTCTGAAGAAAATCAAAGGAATTAAGAAAGCAATGATTCAAAGTTAAATTTCCCCGAAGAAAAATGTTCTTCACTAAAAGCCATAATACGCACTTTGCTTCTATAGTATATACTACTATTTATATTAAGAACACAACCAAATTTCCTATTCTATATTCTGAATATCTAATTTTACCGATTGACCGGCTCAATTAACCCACAATTAAAATAATTAGAATCAAATCATATCTCATACTCTAATCTAATCTTCCGATGGTAATATTATTAACCTTATCGGCCTTCCTCCAACTAGGATAAGGTGGAAAATCTAGTCCCAATTTGTAACGTAACCTGCAATGATCAAAGTGTGGTAAAGCTTTTGTAAATATGTCAACAATTTGATGAGTAGCAAGAATACAGTAGACTTCAAGTAACTTGAAAGCAACTTTCTCTCGAATGAAATGAAAATTAATCTCCACATGCTTTGTCCTTGCATGAAGGACTGGATTCGCCGTCAATTAAATGGCCAAGCAGTTACCACTATAAAGCAAAATTGGACCTGTGAGAGGAATCAGAACCTCCAACTCTGATACTATGTGAGGAAATCAAAAGAACTAAAAAAACAATGATTCAAATGTAAATTTCCTAGGAGAAGATTGTTCTTCAATGAAAACCATAATACACACTTTGCTTCTACAATATATACTGCTATTTATATTAAAAAGACAACCAAATTTCCAATTTTATATTTCGAATATCTAATCATACGGATGACCGGATCAATTAACCCACAATTTGAATAATCAGAATCAAATCATATCTCCTACTCTAATCTAATCTTCCGATGATTCACAAATAATATTATTAATCTTATCAAGCTCTACCATCTGCTGTCAGAGCCGACAAGGGGGCCACTTGGACTTAATGCACCGCTTTGTCTCTTTCTCACCAACTCCATCTCCTCTCTCAAGCTTTTGGTCCTTCACCATGAGCTCCGTCTTGTGAATATTCGACAACAACAAGATCCAGAGGAGGTGTTTCCAGATTTGGAGGCCCATGAACTTAGTTTGTGTGCCCAAACGCAAGATCATTTAAAACATACCAAAAACACCCTCCTCACTTTTGAACACAAGAACACTTTACAACTTCTATTTCTCATAACACCATTTTGCATCCGTCCATAAAACCTCATAGTCGAAAAGATCACATTGCCCTTGCTCAATCAACAACAATACCTTCTTCTCAACGTCTTTCCTTTCATGATGCCACACGAAGTGTCGAAGCCTAGTCTCTTCCACACGCCACCATCACCACCACCCTTGGAAGTCAACCCAACACCTCCGGTTGCCATATCCCGTCTTTGAGCTCCTACAGTTGACAGTGCAAACTAGGAGATTTAATCTTTTAATTTTTTCACAAGCGAGATTGAATTGGGGGATTCCATGAGATTTTTGTTTCATGAAAAATAAATAATTTTTAAAAATAATCAATTATATTGCTTGAAATAATTAGTTAATAAAAATATTTTTTATTAACAGACAATAATATATATCTAAACATTTTTGTGGACAATGAAAATATTTTTGTTCATCCAATTTTTAAGTGATTCAAGCAATTATTTGTAGGAAAATGTTTTCTTAATCATTTGTTTTCCACTAAGAAAACACACCCTTAGAGGAAAAAGCTCTTAAAGCAAATTGGCACATGCAAAGGACCATTAGAGTTCAACTGAACAAAATTGGGGGGTAATTGAAGAAACAACCTTAGAATTATTGTCAATATCCAATAGAATAATTCAAAAATATATATTGTTTGCATCTCTTAGTAATAGATTAATGAAAAATATTTTAATTATGAACAAAAATATATAAATATATATCGTTATTAATAAAAAAAATTGTTGACAATTTTTCTAAACGATACAATGATCTTTAATAAAAGATCAAATCATGAATTTTTCATTAAATGAATGCATCCTAATAATTGTAATTTGAATAATCAAAATAAAATCCTAAAACTTTTCCTGTAGATGCTCAATCAACTCCTCTCATATAAAGATCAACCAAATCCTAAATGTGACACACTACCACATGGCACTCTCACTATTTTTTGTGAAATTTAACTAACAAAGTTAATAAGTCCGATTAGATTGAATATTTGCTCAAATATTTCAAGATTAAATTGATGGAAACCATTGAGGTTTGCCCTAGTGGCCACTCTTCCCACATGAAAAGGGAGAGATGGGAGATTCAAATCCCCACCTTCTCATAAAAGTTTGGGGTGGGGACGACGATTTAACTTCATATGTGGATTTTGACTCTCATGTCTTGCAAGCAAGCGGGCGAAATGATCCCAGAGTGAGAGTTAAAATAAAAATAGAATATGACTGACAAAAAAAAAAATTGAACAAATGAAAGGCCCTATTACGCTAGTTGGACTTAATTATCTCAAAAAAAAAAATCCAAAATCTGTTTTGTCGCTTGTGTGATGTTATACTTGTTGCTATTTCATCGGATTGAATGGTCGCCTCAAAGTTCATTGGAAAATATCTCCCTGCTCACATCGAAAAATAGTAAATTGATATGTGGAAATGTGCTTGATTGATCGCCATAATTGTTGGAGGGACAATGGGGTGGCATCAGCTTTTAGCCATATAGGAAGCTTTTTGGAGATATTTTAACTGAACTCCTGATAATGACTCACCTCATTTTGTTATTAGAAATTAAAATACAGTTGGTGACAAAAATTTTTAAAAAATAAAATACAGTCAATATCGTTCATGTTAGAGAGTGATTGTCACGTATGAATTATAATATATATTTTTTTACTCTATTTCGCATAAGAGAGCCATTCTGCCAAAGATCCTCAATGCATGGGATCTTATCTTCTTCCAATCTGGGTTGAAGATAATTCCTTCCCACCCGATCCCTAATGGGTCATTCGTAACTTTTACCATCACTGACCCTAGCCTCCAGAATCACCAAGCCACTCTTCCTCTCTCTTGCATTTCTCTCTCCTGTTTCTCTCACCGCTTCTCTCGTCTGAGCACCAGCCTTCGCTCGCCGACCGTTTCCGCGACGCTCTTAATCCTCTGACCGTGACACCCTCGACCTTAGCGTGTCGCGTCAGTATTGCTCGTCAACCGCCATCCTCGTTGGGCTCGTCCTTGTCCTCTTCTCCGATACACGTTCCTCTCTATTCCCCCATCTTTGTCTGCGTGTGTCCTCCTTGCCGACTTCAGCAGCAGCACTTGTGTCATATTCTACCTCAAGATTCCATTCGTCATAACAACTGTCGACGAGAATAAGACAATGGCGGCAATGAGCCTAGATCGAAGGCTTGGATTGAGCATGAGCTTAGGATCCCGGCTTCTTTGTGCTAGATCTAAGTCAAGATCTAAGGTAGAGGAGGACCTCGGATTGAGTTGGTGACATTGTTAGCAGAAATAAATGATCCATAAATGAAATAAACATAACAAGAAAATAAATCGGACACCATATTTACATGTTTTAATCAATCCGATATATATCCAAGGGGAGAGCAGTAAAAATTCTATTGTAGATTAAACAATATAACAAATATTACAACTACACTCGAGTAACTTAAACACTCTTAGTGTTTCCTAATCACTAAATGCACTCAATAAATCAAATAGTATTTAACCCTCTCAATTTCTTGTGAAACAATCTTTGATTTCACAAAGGAGTTCACAGATCTTACTCACAAGATTTAATTGAATTTAACACTCTTATGTTTTTTCGAGTGTTATTCATAATAAGTCGCCTCTTGAATACTTTTCACAAAGAAGATGCTTATATGTAAAGAAGAGTTGGATTTAAAATAGGAAACACATTTTTAGGAAACCAATTCCAACTAAGAGACCTTATCATTAAGCAAAGTTTCCTTTTCAGATTAAAACTCGATATACATTTTCAACAATCTCCACCTTTGCTCGATGTGTGAGCTAAGTTTCAATTGATTTGCCAAAATCTAAACTTCTTTGCTACTCTCCCATAAACCCTCATGGACTCCTCAACCGCCACATGCATCTTATGGGTACAAATCTTGCTTGAATTTCACCATATCCATAGACATCATCAAAACGCCACACACCTTTAACCGCTCCATAAGAATTTTCCGACATTAACTCCTCAACCATAGATAAAGGAAAACCATTGCTATATCCATATCTATCAAGAGATTGAACAACACTTAATCAAACTTAGCAACTATAGAAATTGTTGTCTCTATTGGCTTCATCTCACTACAAGCATCTGCTTGTAAAAGTTTCTACTTGCAACTCCACCTTAAAATAAACAACGTCCAAATTCATTTATACATTGTCACAATTGCTCATATATAAACGTACTGGAGATTCATTAAATGTAACTTCTCTACTAATAACATGTGAATTTAATTCTAAGTACTAAAACCGATAACCTTCTTACATTGTGCATAGCCTAGGAATATGCATTTTTTTTTGTCTTCTTTCACTCACTCAAAGCACAAGTAACCAATTATTCTAATAAGAGAATAATCAGCAACATTACCTAACCAAATTTCTTCAAGAATCCAACCTCTAATTGTAGTTGATGGGGATATATTTACTAGGTAACTCACAATACCAATCACATCTGCCAAGAATCTCCTAGCCATTCTAGCACTAGAGTGTAATACATTGCGGTTCACTAACACCAATGTAGTACCTCACTATGCCTTCTTCAAGCATAATCTATTTAATAGCTCCAAGTAGTACTCTATTGTTGACACTTGAATTTTTACCAACAAGTTTAATAAGTTTCAAACCCGAGACTTGGGATTCTTAATCGTGATAGGGCCCGATTCTCGATCAAAAAGAGTTATTTACATGTCTTTATAACTCTATTTGTCTGTAAAGACATATAACATCTCATTTCATATGCATTTTAGTGTCATTTAGTCAAAACATCAAAGTTTCACTTTTAGATTGACTTTTTGGTCAAACCCTAAAAAGTCGACCATTGATCAAAATTTGGTAAATCATGTGAAAATCACAAATAAGTGTCAATTTGATGTTTACATGTACAATTAGGCTTTTACACTCCAAATTTTTATAAAATAATCAAAGGTTGACTTTTTCGATCAAGCTAAGATTCAAAACAATGAAAAATTCATTAATTTCTAGACATGTTTTATTTGGCTTCTTCTAAAATTTGATCGAGGAGAGCAATATAAAATTCCATTGTAGATTTGATCGAGGGACCATAATCAATCAAGATTTCAAGCCCTATTTCAAAATTCCAAGCTCAAATGCATTGATCATCAATCGAGTACAAGTTTAAGGCCATGGTTAACTTTTTTCACTGAAGTCTAAGAGCACTAGAAATATAATTAGGCCAAGCACAACTCAATTTCAATATCAATTATTACAAGATTATGACAATTTGAGCATGAAACAATGGTTGGGGACCTTGGGTCAAACTCGAGTCAACCTGCTTAAGCCCAATTGGGTCCAGCCCATTAGATCGAACCTAATTGGGCCATTCAACCTATTGGGCCAAAAAATTTCAAGCCCACCAGCCCACTAACATGGCCAATTGGCCTCTCTCACTATATCCCATATTTACCAAATTGCCACTCTTCCAAATTTATCTAAATATCATGTCATATCATCAATCTAGGTGCACTCTCATCTTGGCCAGTCAATCTCATCTAATCGTAGCCATGGATGGTGTCATGCCACCCAAATGTGCTTTAGCAAGAGCCGATAGGGTCCATTCTTAGCCATTAAGGAATAAACCTTAGCCATTAGATTAAATATTGACATGTAGGGCTAAGGTTAATTAATTTTAAAATTTCCCCTCCAAATTTCCCTCTCTAATTCCCTCTCTTACTTCACTTTGGATAGCCATAAGCTCACAAGAACAAAAAAATTGAACAAAAACTTAAACTCTCTCTCTCTCTATCTCTCTCTCTCTCTCCCCCATGGCTTCCTTCCTCCCGGTGTTTGCCGGCTGAATTATGCCCTCTTGCTGCCAATCCCGACTGCAACCACTTTCCCCGACGTGTCCTTGAATCGTTTGTGGTGACCCATGGTTGTCACCAAAATCTCACTGATTAGGCCGGTTTTCCATTGTTGTTTGCCGATGGTCTCAATTAAGAGCACTAGGCTCCTCATGACAATTTTGTAGGATCGTCTAATGACTTTGATTCAGCTATAGCTTCAATCTATAAGATAATTATCAAGGCAAGAAGTAATGAAATTGAGTAGTTATTAATAGATAAAGCTAGTTCAATTTCCGCAAAATCAAAGTAAATCGCCTCTTAGATTACCTAGGACTTCAATCCTTACTTGGCCAAATTATCCTAGACGAACATCGCTGTTGATTTTGATTATTTCATTTTCTTTTGTTTTTTGGGATGGTATTATTTGCTTGATCAATTCCATAATTATCATGATGTGGCTGAAATTTCTAGGATGATGGTGAATGTGATTAGGATCAAGTTTGGTTGATTTTGGTGATGATTTCTTGAAGTTTTCATGAGTTAATTGGGTAATTTTTTAGTTCATTGAAGTTGAATGCATGAAGGCATGATTCAATGTTCTTTAGGATGAGTTTTTTTTTTTTTTTTTTGGGGGGGTTGAAAACGAACCATTTCATTAAAGAACAGTACTAGTTGAACAAAGATGATTAGTTTGTAAACATAATGAGTCCCATAAGGGTTAGGGAGGCTTAGAAAGCCAGTATGGAGGTGGTGTCCTTCCTAGAGGTGAACCGCCAATAGAAAAAATTAATGGATTACTAAGCCCAAAGACCTAACACAGACTCTCACAAACCCTACCAATCGCAATATGGTACTCAAATTTATCAATTTAATCATGCAATCTTATTTAATTATGAGTCACCACTAATCAATTAAGGTCTATTAGAAACCCATCTACAAACTAGAGATTTGCTAGAATAATGTAATGTCCTTTTGGTACATTTTCCCTTTATTTTCAAAACTATTTTGTAAGCAATCTAGATTGATTCTAAATGACCAACATACAAACATGATCATGCGGATGCGCAATCAATAATTTAATAACCAATAATCAAAGCACTAAATAAATTGCTCAAATAGGGCAAGAACCTAAATACCTCAAGCAAGCAAAGCTAAACCTTATTAAGGTTAATTTTCAAATATGTACAAAGTATTAATTATTAATGCATGTCTAGCATAAACGTTATTTCTAAATGCTTATGGACTTCTAATATAATCTCTCTTTTTTGGGGATTTTTTATTTGTGAAAATTAAATATGCTAAGCATGAGATGCAATTTTAACTCTAAATTTGACATGTGATGTGCAATTTATATGACCTAATTCTAATGATGGGCAAAAATTATAAACTATACTAACATGGCATGCAATTTTGACTATATATATATACCTATTATGCGATCACTAAATGTCCTGAAAAGTATGACTGCCATGGATGGTGACATGGTTATGACATGGCATAATGACATCGAAAACATAATGACATGGCAAGATGACATAGCATAATGATGTTACAAATATGTATGCATCATATTCTATATGATATGCACATGTTATTATTATACATTTTTGAAATAAAATTCGAAATAAATAAATATTAAAAAGAAACTATTTAAAGTGAAAGATTATCCAACTCAAATGAGGAAGTAAATTAAATTAAATCCTCTTCAATTTTGGACTTTTATCCTAAATTACTAGATATTATCTTAACATGCAATTTCAATTAGGAAATAATCTATCCTAATGGGCAATGTAATATTTTTTAGCATAGTAGAATTTACTATGTTAAAGCATGTGATATAATAAACCCTCATCAAAATATTCACCGAGATTAAAAAAATCAAAATAATCAAAAAAAATTATCCAACGTCTTGCAAGTCAAACTAATGATTATTACGATTTTATATGGAAACTCTCGTGATTGGTTAATGCCTAAAAATTTTACCAAATCACGGTTAGAATCAAATAATTCAAATTTGGCAATAAGATATTGGAATTGGAATCGGTTAAGGGCATTACCTATTTTAACGTATCTGTTTCCAAGAGGTGGACCAGCGGCAAAGGAAAAGGTAATACAGCAGGGCACGGTGGTGGCCGTTCAGTCCGATGGGTCACTGGCAAAGGAAGGCTGGGGCCGCTGGAGACACGCCTGTAGACCTATAAAGGAAAGATATGTCTCGGTGGCAGGTTTGCTGGCGCAATATCCTAAGTTGGGATTGCAAGATGGCTTAGCGTGCCGTGTCAAAGACCGCTTACATTCTTAAAAATCAATTCAAAAGTCAACCTTTGATATTCTTGTTAAAATTTGAAATTGAGATGCACCATTGACTCTAAAATCTAACTTCATAGGGATGAAGGAAAATGTAACAATCTCTAAGCCCATTTACCCAACATTGCCTTGTTAAAAGTGACAAGGTCTTTGAAATCAAGTCCCTTGCTATCTTTCCTGGTTTTTAATACATCACATTTCTTCCTAATGGATCTCAAACTGGATATAGATATGGTGTGTCGGGGCAGCTTGAACCACAGTTTCAATCAAAATCTCCTTTCCAACTTTAGACGCCAGTTTCTCTTTCCACTCTTCTAACCGATGAGTGCCAAGTGCTCCCGTTATTGTATGAAGGTTTGCAAACAAAACAAGAAGATGCAGTTAAACAGTGAAGTATGAAAGAAGAGAGACAACAGTAAAGAGCTAGTTGTTGATGGTGTGGAAAAAGTAGCCCGGATAAGACTTTGAGCAAACTTATCATCAGGTATCGTTGTAGCAAAAGGGTAATGTGAATCAGAAATGACTAGGAAGACCGAGACAAACCTGGACGTAGCCAGATTGGACCCCTAGTAGCTCGACCAAATCGTCCACAAGAACGTAGAAGATATCAAATTGTAAAACAAGGCAAAAAAAAAAAAAAAAAAAAAAATTCAAACTGCCTTTATATATGCAGACTTCACCCCCCTTGAGACCTCAACCAAGAGACCACTAGAGAATGGTGGATCCTAGTGCCAAATTAATCTAAAATCACCCCAGAAACGTGTGTGAGACCTTACCCCACGAGAAACATCCACTGTGGAGATCAGTATAGTTGCGACTAAACATAGGAAAGACCTGAAAAGACAATTTCTTCTCGCCTTTGTCACTTACAATACTAGCGAAGAGAACTCCTCTCCACTAGCCAAATCGATCATCTCTTCACCAAGGATATCAACTTATCAAGAAGTATTTTGCATTTTGTGAAAAGATACAAACCTTGCTTGCTTACAATGTCACAAATAGAACAGGCTTCCTTTTCTCTGCTAATAATTGGTAAAAGAATGGATCAGACAAGAAAGGGATGCACTTTCTCCACAAAACAGCATAGACGCTACTCCAGCGTAGATGCCTGCCAGTGATATGAAGTTCTTCACCTGTTCCACAAATAGAGAAAAAAACCTGCTCTGTTAGAATAGTTAACAAAAGCACTCTGTAGAAGTAATTTTGCTTCCTAATTGTTGGGTATTGCTTATACCCTAAAACCGGATTCGACACTAAATCGAATCCCTAAAAAGAGTGCGGAAGACGAGCCCGGAAAATCAATCATGAATCACCGATCAAAGGCACACCACGAGTTCGAGCGTACCTTGTATCCACAGACTAAACACCGACGCCGATATGAAAAAGAGAATTTAGCCCTGTTCGATCCGATGACGCCAATTCGCCTTGAAGGGAAGATGGGTGTCGCCTCTTGCTTACTGTTCTTTATTTTTGGAAGGAGAGAGAGGGAGGAACGTACGTCTTGTGAAAAGGTGCGTTCCTCCCTCTCTTTTCTCCCTTAAATACGTCCTCTCCAAAGGACGTGTCCCTTCGGTAAAAGGCGCTCCCCCAAGAGTTACAACCCTTCAACATATCCCTTCATCCATGGGCCATAATCTTGTGGGCCAGGCTTTTAGTCCCAACATGGGCGGACGGGCCAACTTAGGCCCATCACATTAATTAAATAAAACTATCATCTCCCACTCGCACATGGTGGGCTGAACAGGATCCTCTTTACTTCTCTATAACGTTCATACTGGTGAATAGTCCGTGCGACCAGCATACTTTGAGAGCTCGTTGCCATACATCTGTTAGGAATATATAGCAGCTCTGTTGACACCTAAATTTTGGCAATCCACTTAGTTATTTATCGCATAAAAAATAGGGGATTAATTTTTAACCCCTAAACAAAAATATCAAAATTGCATTATGCATTTGCATCAGACCGATGGCGGAAGAGTCGAATAAATGATTCTAAATTGGATTGATTGGATTAAGCCTGCGATGATAAAAATTTGAACAAAGCTCATAGCTGAAAATTACATCAATTAGGCTATTTTTTGTCCTGCGATAGTAGAATATTTCGAAATAATCGATGGGCAACAAGGAAAAGAAAGCAATCGGCGTGGATTCCCAATATATCATACATGCCCAGCTATTTGGCAAGAAATTGACCGACATTATTTTAAGAGGAAAGAATTTATGCATGATTCTTTGGTCAGATTCACGCAATATGGGCAAAGTAATAAGCAAGGGAAGAAATAGGAAATCGGCAGAATAATTCAACATGAGCGTAACCCTTCGAGTATTCACGGCGGCCGATTCTCTTGTTTACAGGAAATAAAGGTCGTTGCTTGGGCTTAAAAGGAAAATAAATATATTTGCATAGCTAAAGGTACAAGTCCCAAAAGGAAAAAAAAAATCAAAGGAATATATTTCAATGCACGAAAGCAGATCACCTTCTCTTCCTGGGGATCCCATCTAGTCTTGCATTTAAAAGGAATAGCTCTCACATGTTAGAGGGGCGGGCAAATCAAAATTTCAGAGCACGTTCATTGACGAGAAAAGAGAGGATTGTGGTCAGTCAAGCTTTGTCTCTACTTGTGTCATTCTTCTTTGCTGTTGGCCGTGAGCATCCGCCAGCGCCACTAGCGAACTAGCTGCGATCGTGCCGAGCCTCACCCATGAGACAACACGATTGAGACTACGCGGTTACAACATAAAGATAAAAGAGAGAGAGAGAGAGCTGAAGGAGTGAGGGTCGAGACCCCTTCACGGCCGTGATTTTGCTGAGTTCGTGGCCGCACCTTTGACACCGACCTTGCTGCCAATTGTCTATTGCATTGACAACGACCAGCTTTCCAGTGATCCTCCCCGATGATGGAGCAACAGCATTCACTTCCTGCCAAGCCGTGATCAACAACCCCGAAGTTTTGGAGGCTACACAATTCGTACACGGCCACAAGAGAATAAAGAAAGAACGGAGACCTGCACTTGGATAGTCCGAACATCCTATCTCATAAGAAGTCTTCTAAGTCAAATTGTCTCTCTTCTACCGTGGAGATTCATGCCCATTCTCCATGAAATATCCCACTCTTATCTCTTTTCTCTCTTGAGGAAATTCACGAATAAGTCCTTGGTTGCACAGATTCTGCTGCTATTGCTTCAACGACGAATTGCCATTGGAGATTTTCCACCGTTAGGGCATCTCTGCAGCAACCTTGCAGGTCCAAATCAGGTCGTTGTCGCAACTAAGTTATACAACGACGGTGTCATCCATGCCGAAGCCATCACCGCGATTTGATCTAGAGCCAAGATCCACGAGTCACCATCTTTGCACCGTGAGTTGTTGACGGTCATCGTTGCTCCTTCGTGACCAAGTCGCTATCCCATGGCGTCCCCATTGTCTTGAGTTGCGAAGTCCGATATTGCCATATTGCCCGTGGAGCCTTGATGCGAGCCATTCCTATGAGGTGCCGAGCCCGCCGTCGTCAACGTCCTAGTTCGTGAATCGCCGTGCCACCGCGACCCACCGCTCGCCATCCCGTTGAGGAACCGGTTGCGATCCCGTCGATCATGCTTGATCCAAACTTGGAAAGAGAATCTTCAAATTAGGTAAGGCACTCATCTTTATTAAATTCGCATATTTTACTGCCTAATATATGTCTATTAATAACTAGCATGCATATCTATGAGTGATAGACATATCTCCCAGGATTTATTTCCTAGTTCGCAACCGCGCATGTTTTTTTTTTACTCCATCTATAAGGCTTTAGATGGAATAATTAATCAAGTGGGAATAAAGTTGATACTTTGATCTTTAAGGCTTAAGATCAATTTATCGATTTTATTAGCGAGAAAATCAAGTTTGATTTAGATATTATTCCTTGATTTGAACGATATTTGGTATCTTTGATAATTCTAAATGGCTTGGTGTTTGTCTCATGGTCCTGATTGCTTTATTTATCCTAAAATATGCTTGAGTTAGATTAGGTTCATATTAGAATGTCGCATGCTTTAGGGTTATTTGCATATTTAGACTAAACATTTAATTTATCATGAATTTTCGAAATAGAAAAATTAGGATTTTAGATTTTTGTTTCATTAGCTTAAATTGCATGTTTAATTATTTGACACTTTTTAAATTTCGAAATTAAAAGAAAAATAAAAAAAATGTTCGAATTAGGATTAGTTTTTTTATTATCATGCATATATCACGTAGAATTAGGAGGCATATTTTGCACGTCATTGCATATTAGGGTAAGAATGCATGTTAGATTTTACTTCCTAGTTAATGTTTAAGTTTAGATAGATTTTTTTAATAGATTGCATTCTAGGATTATTTGGGTTAAGATAAGATTTTAGTTTAAATTAGGATTTAGTTTAACCTAATTCCTAGTATAAATTGAATAGGATCTTAACCTAGCAAAATAATTCTCACATTTTTTATTTCGAATTTCATAAAAAAAAAATCCAAAAAATATCATAGGATAGGTTACTTCCTTTTAGGGTAAATTGCATTTTTAGGAAATAAAAATGTCATGAACATGTCATTTAGGGTTAGATTAATTGAAATGCACGACATTTAGTTCTTTTTTTTTTAGGCCCATTTAATTAGAGATTGCCTATCAATAAAATTAGGTCATTTAGATTGCATCTAATTATTGCATTTCTTTAGGATTTACTCTATTCATGTCATATAATTTAGATCATATTTTCATGTCATATAATTTAGATCATATTGCCATGTCATGTAATTTAGGTCATGTTGCCATGCCATATTAGATTACTAGCATGCATTGCATATAGATTAAGTTCCCATTAAATAAAGCGAAAACAAAAAAAAAGAAATTGCGTGTTAATTAGAAACCATATCTAGGGTTGTTGATGTGGATTTTAATTTAACATTGCAGATGCTTTCGTTGCTTTGAGGTAAGTTTGCGATTTATTTATTATTTATCTGGGTGTTAAATTGGTGGATTGCGCACCCGCATGATCGCCTCACATGTTAGGGAAATAAATTCAAAATCAATCCAAGGCGCATGCCAAACATTTTTTAAATAAAGAATGGTACCGAAAGGGCATTAGAAAAATCTAGTGTAATCAAGTCCCCGTACCCATGGTCTCTGGTTCGTAGGAGTAAAGTAAACCTCCCGTTGCTTTACTTGGGTTTCTAATCGACCCACCAAAAATAGATTAGTGGCGACTCCTAATTGAAAATCATTTGCATGTTAAGAACTTAAACTTAAGTCGCGAATTGGTATGGGCTTGGGAGAGCCCGAGTTAAGTCTAGGCTTAGCAATCCATTAGCCAAAACCTAGGTGGTCTACACCCGAAAAAAATTGGTCGCGACAAGCTCATAATGGGTATCACATTCCGAGTAAATTTAGTATGCAGTACCCTAGATCGATCGATCACATTTATATCTCTCTTGATCTCTTTTAAACAATGATATATATATATATATATATATATATATATATATTGTATTCACAATTATGATTATCCCAAAGACAGTCATAATTGGTCGACCAGTGAATACAAAACTACAATGTGATTCTCCAAAAAACGATCTTCCTCTTTCCTTCAAACTCTCAATTTCAGTTCAGCTTGTTTTTCTAGAAATGTCCCATTAGATCGAATCAACTCATGACCATTGGCAACATTCTAAGATAGCAAACACTAAATAGAAATCTTGAGAATAAGTAAGAGTCATGAGGGCACTAAATTGAGGAAATATTTTCCTTAAGAGTCTCATACGGCATAAAAGTTGAGATCAAACTTTTGCCACTCTTATTGGTCATCTCATGCATATGTAGTATGAAATACGTATTACGGTATTAACTCCTTTCCCATGGAGCGTATGTCTACACCATCAATACCGTACAGATGATAGTTCGGACATACCCAATGTCTAACTTAAGTTCACGTATCTACTCATTCACAAAATTCATCGAACTCACATCGGCATCTTAGACGATAAAGTAAAATATGTGGGGTATTTTACTTTCGGACATAGTACATATCATGTCCTCATCTTAACACTTAGTTAAGGCGACATATATATTTTAAGCTTGAGCTCTCGATTATCACCTAGATAATAAAGCTTAAAAACCGTCTCATCTCTATTTATCACATAGTAAATAGAGGCGATTACCCGTGTGAGTGGGCTAATCTCTTATCTATCCGACATACTTTCTCAACTTAATGTAATGCACTGAGCATTAAGATGCATAAAGATCAAACAAAGATTCATAGGCATTAATGATGAAAACACAAATTCATTAAATGTGAACAACTCAGGGAAATTACAATATCCAGTACATCAGACTCTACGCAGTCCTAGAGATTTTACATGACCACAAAACATATCTCTAGGTATTGGCTTTATCATAGGATCTGCTATCATTCTATGCGTAGATATGTACTGTAAGTTCACATCCTTTCGTGCAACCATATCTTTGACAAAGTTATACTTGGTATCTATATGTTTGGTCTTGTCATGATATTTTGGATCTTTGGTGTACGCTATAGCTGCTTGGCTATCACAGCTAACCAACAATGGATTTGCAGCTTTCTCAATAACACCTAAATGATCCAAAAATCTCTTAAGCCAAACTCCTTCTTGTACCGCTGCTGATAATGCCACGAACTCAACTTCTATCGTGGACAAGGCTATACACGTTTGTTTCTTATTACTCCAACATATGACGCCATTATTCAATAAGAAAACAAACCCAGAGGTAGATTTCCTTTCATCTAAATCTCCTCCCCAATCGCATCGAATAGCCTTTGAGTCGCGAGATCCTATCATTGATAACTCAGCGTATAATCAGCCAGTTCCTTTTAGATACCTCGGTATTCTCTTAACGGCTTTCCAATGTGCTTGACCTGGATTGGATTGGTATCTACTCACCATTCCAACCGCAAAACATATGTCGGTCTTGTACACATCATAGCGTACATCAAGCTCCCAACAGCACTAGCATAAGGAACATGTTGCATTTGTTCCTTCTCTTGTGGAGTTCTTGGACACAGTCTATGACTCAATCCTTCACCTTTTGCAATAGGAGTTTCTATGGGTTTACAATCTTGCATACGAAATCGTTCAAGAACCTTATTTATATATGTTTCTTGCGAAAGAGATAACGACCTCTTCGAACGATCTCTTGAAATCTTAACTCCAAGGATGTATGCAGCCTCACCCATATCTTTCATCTCAAAGTTGGAAGATAAACCAACTCTTAACAGTATTAACAAACTCCATATTGCTTCCAGCAATTAGTATATCATCAACATATAATGATATGATCACAAATTGATCTTTGGATCTTTTGATATATACACAATGATCCTCATCAATCATTTTAAAATCATATGCCATTATAGCATTATGAAAACGTATATACCACTGTCTTGATGACTGCTTAAGATCATATATCGATTTCAAAAGTCGACATACCTTTTCTTCTTGGCCTTCCATAATGAAACCAGTAGGTTGTTCCATATATATTTCTTCCTCTAATTCTCCATTGAGGAAAACAGTCTTTACATCCATTTGATGTAATTCAAGATCCATACTAGCCACTATTGCCAGAATAATGCGAATCGAGGTAAATCTCATCACAGGAGAAAATGTTTCTTCATAATCAATTCCTTCCTGTTGATTATACCCCTTCGCCACAAGGCGAGCCTTATGTCTTTCTATCGAGCCATCAGCTTTACGCTTTATTTTGAGAACCCACTTGTTCCCAATAGCTTTGCGTCCTTTTGGAAGATCAACCAGTTCCCAAACATGGTTTGACTTCATTAACTCCATTTCCTCTCTCATTGCATGCATCCATTTTTCTTTACTAGGGCAACTTAGAGCCTCATCTATATTTCTTGGTTCATCCTCATCTTGTGGGGCAATTATAAGAGTTTCCCTTTCAATGTCAAAACGTCGACGGGGAACACTTTTGCGACTTGTTCGCCGTATGAGAGATTGTACACTTTGCACATCATTTCCCATTATGCTCCCACTAGGATTAGATAATGATGATGTCGTCTCATCATGTGGTTGTAATTGAGAATGAGTCGAATTCAATTCATCACTTCTCATATTACTCCCACTTGGACGAACTCCATTAATATCATTATCTTGATCCAAGGTTTCAAATAGGGAGTAATCGTCACCTATTTCGCCCTTCTTAGGAAATTCATTCTCTAAGAATGTGACATCCCGTGATTCAAATTCAGTTATACTCCCACTTTCCTGCTCACCTATGAACACATACCCTTTCGAGTGTTCGAAGTATCTTATGAAAATATTCTTCTTTCCTCTGGGACCCAATTTCCCAAACTTGTGAGAGGGCTCATGAGTATAGGCAGCACAACCCCATGGCTTAAGAAAACTTAAGTCCGGTTTCCTACCTGTCCATAACTCATATGGAGTAGAAGTAACTGATTTGGAAGGCACCCGGTTAAGTATATATGCAGCGCTTAACAACGCATCACTCCAAAAGGTGATAGGTAAGTTAGCATGCGCCATCATTGACCTAACCATTTCCAGTAGGGTTCTGTTCCTTCTCTCCGCAACACCATTTTGTTGAGGAGTATATGGAATAGACAACTGTCTTTCTATTCCTTTTTCATCACATAATTTTCTGAACTCATTAGATAAATATTCTCTACCTCGATCAGATCTTAATACTTTTATTTTCTTGTCTAATTGATTTTCTACCAAGTTCATAAACCTTTTGAAACAACTTAATGCTTCAGATTTATGAGAAATCAAATAGACATATCCGAATCGAGTATAATCATCTATAAAAGTGATGAAATAAACAGCCCCATGCCTTCCTCTCACATTCATTGGACCACAGACGTCATAATAGATTACATGCAGAGGAAATTCAGCTCTTTTACCTTTTCCAAATGGTTTCCTTGTCGTTTTCCCTACCAGGCAATGCTCACATATGGGCAAATCGACTCTTTCAATATTGCCTAACAAGCCCTCTTTGGCTAGTCCATTCATACGTTGTTGGCCAATATGACCAAGTCTAGCATGCCACGCATTCACATCATTATCAAATAAATTAGGAGATGTGAGAAGGGAATAACAAACATTTGCATTAACATAGTCAATATCTAATACAATGAAACCATCCAAAAAATAACCACAACCATAGTAGTTTGTATCCAAATACAAATCTACACCACTATTATGGAAGTTCACATTATAACCAAACTTAATCAATACTAAAAACAGACACTAAATTTCAACGAATCTCCGGAGCATACAACACATCATGTAGGAATTAGGTGCGTCCACCACACATGCTAAATTGGCAGGTGCCAATTCCTTTTACTTCAGCTCTGGAGTTGTTTCCTACATAGATCCACTTAGTTCTAGTTGGAACTCGTCGAAATTCTACGAAGGATTCTCTATCCTTCGCTACATGGTCTGTCGCTCCTGAATCTACAGTCCACAAAGGATTAGATTCAGTTAAGAATACAGAACTTGACACATATGCAAAGTTCCCAATAGTACAAAGGGTGTGTACCTTCTTTGGCTCACGACAATCGCGGGCATAGTGACCCATCTCGGTCACAGTTGTAACATTTCACCATTGAAATATTCTTTATATGAGGACGTTTTCCTCTCTTCACACGAGGACGTTTTCCTCTCTTTTGTTGGTTAATTCTTGGTTTCTTGCAAGAAGGACTTGATCCCTTGCTTTCCCACATATTGAACGAATCAATGTGCTTGCGCTTAGAGCTTGAAGCCCCTTCTAAGCTAAAAGCAACACAAAGAAATATCTCGTATCTGCTCAAATGCCTTGAGGCGATCATCGGCCTAGCTCAAGGTGGCGCACGATCCTCAAGATCTTCCATAACATGGTCAAGAGCTTTTAGTGCTTCTTGCTTTTCCAGCACATATTGAATTCTCATATTCAATATTTCACTATTCTCGCCGTTTAATTTGTCTACTTTGTTCAAATCAACAATTATGTTCTTAGTTGCTAAATCCATCGATCTGAACATATCAGACATATATGCACGAAATATTAATGCTTATCACTTATGCATCTATTTTACACAAACCCATCATATTAATTAATAATTTTAAGTAAGGTTTCAAAATCAAAAGGTCACTATGTTTCCAATCATCCTCCAAAAAATCCTAACTTAAAACTATCATTAATATAATTGTCCATGCAAAGTAAATTCTATGAAGCTACAAAAACTTCTATGAACTACCCACAACAGTTAACAACAACAGAAAGCAAACAATATTTGACATCCAATAATGATATAATAATAGTGCTTTCACATAATACAACTAACATATTAGTTGCTACATCAACAACAACCAGGTATAAAACATTACATAAGATGTCCACAAAGCACACTAAATAAAGACCAGCCATAACACCTAAAAACAAGGCATCATACTACTAATAGGGAAAGCTGCTACTTGGTTCAATTTCTTTTTCTTTTTCTCTGTAAAATTTTCAGGCATTCTTGACAGCCACGGAAAAACAGACGGATATCCCTTAGGATTTCTCCTACGCACATTCATTCCTGGCCTAATCGAAGTCATTCCTTGGGTCGCAGTCTTTGTGGCTCCAACCCGATGATATTCATCTACAAATTCCATTACTAGCTCCTTATATCTAGTAAATCCTTTGACCTCCCACAGACGATTCAACACTCCTTGCCATTCTGGTGGAAGAGTGTTCATAAAGAATCGCACCATCTGAGTATCTGGCATGGGATAACCGTTCCAAATGACTTCTTGAATTTTGTTGTTGACCTCTATGACATGATCAATTATGTCATCACTCTCCCATCGATAACCATGCAAATCGGCTATCAACCTTGAAAGCCTTTCCTTTTGTTCATCTGACATTGTGCGCACAGATGCGCGCGGCTTACGGGGATTGTTCCTGCAACAAATGCAGCACAAAAAATGGATTACATATAATCCACATAGACATAATTGAAAAAGAAACACATTCTTTTTTTTTTCTTTTTTTTTTTGGGTCAATGGTCAACGGTCAACGATCGGTCAACAGTCGTCAACGGTCAACGGTCGGTCAACGGGTCAACGGTCAACGGGTCGGGTCAGACCGGTCGGGCCGGGTCGGTCGGTTTGTCCGACCGGCACGTGCGCGGCACGCATGCAGCTGACGTCACGATGACGTCAGCTGGCCCGTGCCTCGCACGCGCTAGCGACTGCGAACGCGCACGTGCGACGCACGCGCCTTCCCCTGCGAATCGGCGCGTGCGTTGCACGCGCCGAAGACGCCGGTTCGTTCAGGCTGCGCGTGGGGGCGCGTCCGGCAGCCTTTGGCGGCGTTCCACCACTCGTCGCGATTGTCTCGACGAGACCTTCCATCCAGAGCCTTCAGAAATGGATTTCGACTTACAGAAACTCGAAAAAATGGATGAACAATGCTCGGGTGTCGGGATTTTTCTGCCCCGATCGGTGTCGGCCGATAAATTTCACGAAAAAATTATAAGAAATCATCCATAAACATGAAAGAGGTCGGGAAAAACATGAACAGGGCTCTGATACCAATGTTGGGTATTGCTTATACCCTAAAACCGGATTCGACACTAAATCGAATCCCTAAAAAGAGTGCGGAAGACGAGCCCGGGAAAAGCAATCATGAATCACCGATCAAAGGCACACCACGAGTTCGAGCGTACCTTGTATCCACAGACTAAACACCGACGCCGATATGAGAAAGAGAATTTAGCCCTGTTCGATCCGATGACGCCAATTCGCCTTGAAGGGAAGATGGGTGTCGCCTCTTGCTTACTGTTCTTTCTTTTTGGAAGGAGAGAGAGGGGAGGAACGTACGTACTGTGAAAAGGTGCGTTCCTCCCTCTCTTTTCTCCCTTAAATACGTCCTCTCCAAAGGACGTGTCCCTTCGGTAAAAGGCGCTCCCAAGAGTTACAACCCTTCAACATATCCCTTCATCCATGGGCCCTAATCTTGTGGGCTGTGCTTTTAGGCCCAACATGGGCGGACGGGCCAACTTAGGCCCATCACATTAATTAAATAAAACTATCACTAATGAATGGAGAGATAAGGATTGAAGAATTTAAGAGAACGACTTGGTTGGTATTTGAATGACAAAGCAATTTTTCAGATAGGTAGCCGTGTCAAAGAAAAAAAAGTCAGGGAAACAAGTCTCCTCTATTGTCCACTTATTCAAATAATACACATGCAGGTAGCCATATAACTTTTCTCTTTTCTTTTTTCCTTTCTTTGATTTCCTTTTGTTCCCACATTTACTCGGACCGGAGGGACAGTATTGACAAAACAACGAGATCGACTTTTCTCTTCCGTTGGTTGATTAATTGTTTGCTTTTCATTAGGAATTCTAAATATGACATAATATGGGGATAAGAACGCTTCAAGTGCCATAACTTGGCACAAAGGGACACTTAAGTGCCATAACTTACGAAAGGTACACTAAAGTGCCACTCCGGCCAAAGTTCGGCCAAAACGCCGACGTGGCATTTTTCCGGCGAGGCGAGCCCAAAACGACGCCGTTTTGCTCGCTGACGTGGCCAAATAATGCAAAAACGGCGTCGTTTTGGGCTGACGTGGTAAAAAAAAAAATATAAATTATTTAAATTAAATTTAAAATTAAATTTAGTTAAAATATTTAAAATTAAATTTAGTTAAAATATTAAAAAATAATTATTTTAAAATTTTAAAATTTTAAAAAAAAAAAATTTTAAAAAAGGAAAGGGGGAGGCGGGCCGAGGGATCGCCGCGCCCGCCGCCGCCGCCGCCCCACCGCCGTCGGGAAGGGCCGGCGACGGCGGGGGAGGGTCGGCCGGGGTCGTCGGGCCCCGGCCGGGGCCGCGACCCCGCCGACCCGGCGAGGGCTCACGAGCCCTCGCTCGGCTCGGCCAAGGGCCGCCGCCCACCGGGCGACCCCCCGGCGGCGGCAGCCCTGGCCCGGCCGGCGAGGGCTGCCGACCCTCGCCAGATCGGGCGAGGGCTCGCGAGCCCTCGCCGCCGGTCGGCCGGGTCGCCGGCCCCTAGCCGAGGCCCGGCGACCCCGGCCGACCCTCCCCGCCGTCGCCGACCCTTCCGTGGCGGCGGGGGCGGTGGCGGCGGCGGCCGAGGGCCGATCCCCTCGCCCGCCTCCCCCTTTCCTTTTTTTTTTTAATTTTTTTTTTTTTAAATTTTTAAATTTTTCTAATTTTAAAATAATTATTTTTTAATATTTTAACTAAATTTAATTTTAAATTTAATTTAATTAATTTTTATATATTTTTTTTACCACGTCAGCCCAAAACGACGCCGTTTTTGCATTATTTGGCCACGTCAGTGAGCAAAACGGCGTCGTTTTGGGCTCACTTCGCCGGAAAAATGCCACGTCGACGTTTTGGCCGGACTTTGGCCGGATTGGCACTCAAGTGATCCCTTTTACTCCGATTTTGGCACTTAAGTGTACCTTTCGTAAGTTATGGCATTTAAGTGTCCCTTTGTGCCAAGTTATGGCACTCCAAGGGTCCGCACGTCCATAATATGATACCGTACTATCACAACCATTTTTCTTCTTTACCATCCACATTTCCTTTCATCAAACGTATTACAAATTTCAATCCAAGTGAGGGTGTACATAGTGAGATGTCTCTTTTTGCTAATAAAGCAGTAGGAAACTTTGTTCTATGCCAATAACAACGAAAAGGACCCGACATCAAGACGGTAGCTTAGCAAATTCATCAAGGTACGGTTGTAGCAAGAAAGAATTTAGCAAGCTTTGCACTGATTTAACTTGTGACATCACATTTTTTCACATCCGCAATGTGGGAAAATATTTGATACGAATTATTGAGATTTCCGACTAGTAAAGAAGGAAAAATGACAGAAGTATCAAGTTCATCCAAAGTTCTCCATTTTCCAATGGTCATGATCATGATTGTGGTCATTAGGAAATTCCAGTGTACCATAGAAAGGCATGTAAAGGTGTGAAGGCGAGCCATTTTTGAATAGCAAGAAAGAGACTGGAAACACATTGCCAGATGGAGTGGCACCGATGGCCCCTAAAGCCCAACTTACCAAGAACCTAAAAGAAAAGTCAAATCTGTCAAAGACTTTGCTTATGTAAGTTCAAGTGTAGCAAAAGATGACAACATTTTTTCTTCATAAATTTCTAGAGCTAGATTATAGAAATGACTCTGCCTAGCACAAAAACTCCTTAGTATTGAGAAATCAAAGAATGTAGGACAAGTTTGTGTCAGTTGCCCAAAATATTTGAGATCATTTTATAAGGAACATTGCAAAGATGGATAGGTCAAAAATCAAAGATATATTGAGGATTGGCGGCGTTTAGGAAAATATATGTGGGGTTCGTTTCCTGAAGCATGAAATATGATGGCAAAATGGATAAAGAGCCCACCAGTCCAACAATATCAAACATTATAAAAGAATGTTGGTGCTTCCTTAGGTCTGGTGGGCTTCCAATGGACCCAACTGAAAAACAACATTTTACTCTTCATCTGTCGTGAGAAGTTGGTCAAGAAAATTGTGCAAGTCCTTTAGAGATAGCGCCTAATGCTCCACTATCCCCAGGTTTGTCTTCAGGAAAAGGAAGACAAGATTCACCATTGAAGTCTGTGCACTTTCTTCTCGAATGGTGATTAGACTTGGAAACATCTAAGGACTTCGTAAGATGATAGTTTCCTCTGACTTCATCAGACTCTTTTTCTCTTCTTCCTTCTTCTGAATATGATACGTGCAGGCCACCAGACTCCTATCCTAAAATTACTTCTCCCGTTGGCTCCTGCAATTCAACACCATCATAGAACATTGGCTCATCGCCAACCTTCTTGGGTTGTTAGGACTGAAAAACTGCTCATCTTCATTGAAATTGATAACTTTGTTGTGAGGTCATAGCAATGTCGGTTTAGACAATTTCAATGACCCTACAAGTAGACTCAAAACAGGAAAGCAAGTCATTTGCGAAAAAAGAAAAGGTGAGAAATTTCAAAACAATTTCTATTTTAGGAAATGCCTTTCGAGACAGTATACGACCGCATAGATCTAAGAGAAGCCAAAAGGGCCTCGGCGCCGGGCATGAGCAGATCATCTGAGAAAAGACTGCCTCGTAGCAGACCAAAGAAGGCTCGAAAAGGTGAGAGTGCGAGCCATTTGTCAAAAGTGAGAAAGAGACTGTGGAGACAGATTGACAATTGAGGCAACAATGACGATCAGTAAAGCCCAACTCACCGAGAACCCTTAAAAGAATTGTCCAGCTTTTTCTCTTGTCCCTGGGAAGGTTCAGCTGCTGTTTGAAGACCCAAGGAGATGAAAATGGGCCCTAACGTTTTTGCTTTTCCCTTTTCTTTAGCAAAAGCTGTTCGATGTGTGATAGTAGCATGTTGAATTTGTAAGGACGACGAATGCATGATGCTTTCTTGCTGATACACAAGGTATGCCTCTTGATTACTACATTAGCTTTGGGATGAGAATCCATTTCTTGATTGTGTCTCTTGATTTCTTTGTTGAAAGGTTTGCCAAAGCATCATGCAGAGTGAGAGATAAATGGAGAGGAGGGATCATGTAGAACACCTGCTCTTGCTGCAAAAGAACAATCATGCCCCATGTGCATGAGCTTCTCTGGCTTTCTAGTGCGGGATCCAAATGAAGCTGTTCCCGATTTGAAAATATTTACATACAATGGGCATAGATTCTATATCATTTTGATCGCCCCAAATCGATAACATTTTCCATCCCCAAAACAAAAATAGACGAATTTTTTGGAACCCCTGATTGGTATAATATGTCTGGTGCCCACGCGCTTTCATAAAGGAAATCAAATGAAGAAAAACAACCATGACAAACATCAAGTACACGATGTATATGAGTTATGCTGCTTGTTCAATACTGTAAACACGCCACTTGGCCCTCATGTCAAGTGAGACCATGTACAAAGCAAAATTTATGAATTCATTCATAGCGAACCTCAATACCATGAAAGCAATTACCCAAGTTTGTCGCAACACCAGGAATTAAATTAAAGGTTGCTGCACATTGATTTTTAACTTTTTTCTAGGAGAAAATCCTATGGAATAAGGTCAATGTGCTCTTAATCCACTAAGCAAACATCCCCATCAAAATGAACAAGGAGAGTGGCTTCATAGATACTGAGCAATTCCACTGAAAAATCATCCTGCATGGATGCAGTTGAATCCAGAAGGCGCCCAGTCAAATTGGCGGTCGCGGGAGATTGTACCTAGTTCATCGCAGCAAAGAATTAGGAAAGCACCACCGACCGTCCAAGTGGGTGGTGGGGGGAAGACCGTCCATGTAAATAGTCTCTGTAATGATCTCATTCCTTGTCCTCTTCGAATACTCATGGAAATTTCTTCCTTGTACTAACCGTACCCCTATACGGTGGTGAATTAAAAGTTATATTGAAAGAATACTCAAGGAAATTTCTTCCTTGTACTAACCATGCTGTCCAATCCTCTATGAAAGCTAGAAGAAATTCCTCCATAAGGCCCCCCCACTCAATCATTGAGACCAGAAGAAAATATTAGGTAAATAGGTGATATCAATCACGGCAGATTTGCAATAATCCATTTAATGGATGACACATGTCATCCTTGGGGCCAACCGCTATAAATTTTAGTAGTGTCCCTCTCTACTTCGCAACTATGGTTTGGCAGCTCCTCAACTTCGACATGTTGAATTTGTAAGGATGACCAATGCATGATTCTTTCTTGTTGATGCAAGGTATGCCCCATGATTACTACATTAGCTTTGGGATCAGAATTTCTTCCTTGATCATGATCATGTATCTTGATTTCTTTGTTGAAAGGTTTGCCAACGAAGCATGCAGATCGATAGATAAATGGAGAGGAGTATCAGGCAGAACACCTGCTCTCACTACAAAACAATAATCATGCCCCGTTTGGAAGATCTTCTCTGGGTATCTGGTGCACCAAATGGAGCTGTTCATGATTGTCTTGAATATGTTTGGATATATTTACAAACGTGGAACATAGATTCTTAATCATTTTGATCACTCACATCAATCACATTTTCTCTCCACAAAACAATATCAGACAGATTTCTTGGAACCCCCGATGGGTATACATGTGTCTAGCGCTTCAATGAAGAAAAAGATGGTCCCAATCATTTCCGCTGCTTGTTCAATGCCGTGAACACACCATTTGACCCTCATGTCGAGTGAGACCACATGTAGAGAAAAATTTAAGAATTCATTCATAGCAAACCTCAATCCCATGAAAGCAATTAACCAAATTTATCACAAAACCAGGAATTAAAGGTTTCTGCTCGCTGATCCTAACATTTATATGGAGAAAGTCCCGTATAATAAGGTCAGCGTTTGTTAAATATATATCTCGAGTTATCGTTCAAGAAGCGGAGGTCTCCTAATGTGTGTTGGAGTGCCTGGTTGAAACTGAAAAGTCTATCTGCAACTTTGAATTCGATATTTGACTTGGTCAATGTGACAGACCAAGAAATCAAGGAAAAAAAGAGGAAAGTGCAGTTCGGTTGTTTCCTTCTCCAACTAGAGATATTGACTTCCACTGGGATTTGATCAAGATTCTTATCAAATAAATGGGCTGTTCTTTCTGCTTTAAAACCGTGTGGCTACGCGGTTGCTGATATGCCGTGAGTGCTTCAAACAGAAGTGCTGAGCGTGGTCTTCGTGCTATTCATATCCGGAGAAAGAGCGCAAGTCTTGAAGCATTGTGGTGATCGAGCGCTTGGCGTGGATTATTTCTCTTTGGAATTACACCAATAATTTTAATATCGAAATCGATTAAATCTTGTAGTAAAATTTGCATGTAATTGCTTTGTGAGGTTGAGAGATTATTTCGTGAGGAATATCGAGGCTAAACACTACTTACGTTATTGAATGTAATTGGAGCTTGGGAAACACTGAGAGTATTTGAGTATGTAATCTCCATTATATCGCTTGATCTATAGTGAATTCGTCGCTGCTCTCCCGGTGAACGTAGGTTTCTACGACAGAACCACGTAAATCTCGTGTTCAATATATTTTCTTTTCTGTCTATATTATTGTTTGATCGCTCCTTTCCGCAATAGTGTGCTCATAATCCACTAAGCAAACATCTCATCAACATGAATAAAGAAAGTGGCTCCATATATATTGAGAAGTTCCATTGAAACCCCATGCTGCACGGACAAAGCAGTTGAATCCAGAAAGGTACCCACTCAAGAAGGAGGTCGCGAGAAATGTTTCCTGGTTCATCACAGCGAAGAACCAGGAAAGCACCGCCAACCGTCCAAGGATAGGACCATTTGGATATTAGTCTATGTAATAAATTAATAATCTCCTTTGTCCTCTTGGAAAGCTCAAAAAAATTTCTTCCTTATACTAACCACGCTGTCTAATCCTCTAGGAAAATTCGAAGAAACTCCAGCCCAATGCCCCTATTCCCACTCAATCATTTAGGCTTAGTCCTATTGGAAAGTTCAATGAAATTCCTCCATAATATCGCCACCATTCCAACTTAAACTCATTGCTTATATGTATGATAAATTCACTTGCAACTTCTTTGTGTCCAGAGGATTGGTGCGAGAGAGAGAGCAACATACGAACATCATCGTTTAATACATTATTCACTTGCAACTAATTGACAAAAATATGTTATTCCAAAAGGTGCTAGTTTCATTATCAAATAATCAGATCAATCCAGCTGCACACCTAATCGAACGAGTACACATACCGTGACAATGGGGCAATAGATTCTAAAGTTTAAACCGCTCAAATTAAAGGCAGTTACTTATCCTAAAGGTCACGACATACATCATCGTTTAATTAAGGCCTAATACTATATACCTATTTCTTATCACTTAACGAATCATGGGGCACATACATTTACGCGTACATAGGTATATCCATCCACGAAATTCAACAAGGGGGGAGTGGTTATCGGACTAGCGTCTTGACAAAGCATGCATTTTTTAAATGGTTTATTATCCCGAGTTCTTATTAATAGTTGAATATGGACAATAAAAGCCGATTAAAAAGTACCCTAATTGTTCACCGCCCGACGTTGCTTTATATTAAAAAAATTCAAAATAGAGAAGATGACAGTGGACTCTCGGCGCCTCAAAGCAAGTCTATGTATTCTTTAGTAGGCGTCCATTTGTCCAACTAAACTTTTGCTTTGGCTTTGTTTGTTTGGTTATAAAGCAGACATATGGTCTTCAAATAATGTACTTTCAGGTGTATGAAACATACTATAAAGGTTATCATGTAACAAATTTTAAGATTCGTGATAATTTTGATGTAGTGTTGAACGTGTTTTCCAAACCTAAATTGACTGTTTATGATACATTTAGTGGGGATTAATTTAAGACTTTGACGAATACTGCATAACCACAAGAAATTAAGTCCATTTGTTCGTTATATATATTTAAGTTGGAATCTTGTACAATTCTCTAATAAATTGAACAATGAAATTGATTGGCACTTATAAAAAAAAAACGTAATGGGGTGATAGCGTTGCCCTCAACTCTTTCTTGTCTAGTCATTTGGGGCACAAATGATAACTATTCTGGCCAAAAAATGATTTCTAGAATAGAAATAAATTTTTTTATTTCTATTATTGAATGAGTTTCTAAGTAAAAATACGTATTTAATAATAACACAAAATTTCTCTCTCTCGCACGGCGGTAGCGAACAATGGGGGCGGCAAAGGCAATGGTGATCGGCAACTGACGGCAGCAACCGGTTGGGGGCAATGACCAGTGGTGACAGATGGCGGGCAATAGTGGCAAGTGGGCAACTGACTAGTAGCAAAAACAAGCAATGAGAAGAATATCTATTTCTCATTTCTGTTCCAAAAATATAGAAGTAGAAAATTTTTACTTCTCATTTATGTTATAAACATATTTCTGGATTAAAAATTTGTTCTAAAAATGCAAAAAAAAAAAAAAAAAAAAAAAAAAATACATTACAAACGGATTTCTATTCCAGAAACAAGTCTAGAATAGAAATATAGTTTTAGAAAGAGAATTTGTTAATAGCAGCGTAAAGCTATGGCAACAAGGTTTTCCAGATCAGGAATTAGAGGTATTCCCTTCAAATCCCACCAATGTAAACTCCTATGAGTTAAAGTCGCATGCACAGGCCAAAGGCATGTTACTTGACCGATTCATGGGGCTAGAAAGGTACTCCATGAACTCCAGATGCCCTAAGAGATTTTTATATGATACACTCGAGGGTAATCTCAAGCTATCAAATACGGTACACATCATACTTAGCGGCTAATATTTTTACGCAACCGGTGGTGATTTCATAATATTTTTACTTTGATATTTTAACGTTAAAAATGGGGCTGCGGTGGAGATCGAGGTGGCAATGGTGATGGCGGAGGTGCTAAGTGGTGGCGGTGGATGAGTTGAGACTATTTGTAGCCATGTTAAAGTCAATGAATGACGGTGTCATGTCATGGGAGAGTTGGTGGTTGCGTGATGCATGGTAACGGCGACGGTGGGTGTGATAGCCGTTGGCTGTTGATTCGTTAGAATTTCCCTAATCCGAATGACACCGTCCAATGACATCATCCTTGAGGGTTCACTTGGCTGAAGAACTATCGAAGATGGTTTTTGAAAGTTATGATATTCCAAGAAGTATCGTCATTGAAGAAGAAGCTGCAGGATGACCTGGCCAGAGTTTTTTTGTTTTGTTTTTGCTTGATCTTTTCCTTTCGACATGCTTGTGGGAGAGTAGAAACTTCAAAGAAATAGATCAATTTGGCTTTTTGAAAAATATTTTGTGAAAGAAATGCCTCTCACTTGAACTTATTGCTTATATATACGAGTTAACTCACAAGTACTCTACGTCTTAGAATAGGTAGAGAGACAGTGAGAATGAATCCCAAAGTGTACGAGGCTACAAAGGCGGGAGACTTTGACTCTCTGGAGGCAATAATTTCAGGAAATGGAGAGGACCTTTTCCACCAAACAACACCAAAGGAGAATAACATTCTTCATGTTGCGGCTCAATACAAGCAGGTGAATTTCATTAGACAAATTCTTCAATGTTCATCAGGGCCGTCCCTTCTTTGGCAGGGTAATTACAGAGGAGACACTCCCCTACACCTTGCTGCTAAAGCAGGAAGTTGGGAAGCAATTCAAGTCTTCATTAGTCTAGCAAAATCACTGCATTGGGTTATTGAAAACGGACAAGTTGACGCATGCAAAGGACTACTTCGAAAGCCCAATTCGCATAAGGATACCGTGCTACACTATGCATTAAGAGGAGGCCATCATGGGGTGGTGAAGTTGCTGATTGAAGAAGATCCTCAACTGTGTAATATTACTAATGCTGCCAATGAGTCCCCCCTTTATCTTGCAGCACATCAAGGACTTCCTCTTATCACTGAGCTGATTTTAGGTGTTTCTCCGTTGTCATTCTCTCACAGGGGCCCTAAGGGAATGACAGCTCTACACGCCACATATTTTCATCCAGAAAATAGTAAGTATCCCTAGATTCTAAGCCAGTGAAACAAATTTTAACTCCTCCGTTGTCATTCTCTCACAAGGGCCCTAAGGGAATGACAGCTCTACACGCCACATATTTTCATCCAGAAAATAGTAAGTATCCCTAGATTCTAAGCCAGTGAAACAAATTTTAACTCTCTCTCTCTCTCTCTCTCTCTCTCTCTCTCTCTCTCTCTCTCTCTCTCTCTCTATTTAATATTTTTATTTATTCAATATGATCCTCATTCAATATATGTATAAAATTGAGTTGGGCACAATACTTCCCTAAAATGATTGGCATCGGAGTAAAAAGCCCTCGTCTTTTATTCTAACCTTGACCAAGCAAATGCCTTGCTAAATATAAAAGAAGCTTCTTCTAAATCAACTTTACGAATTTCTAACAATTTTACTCATCAAAATGAAAAAATTTACGAATTTCTGCTTTACGCTAGATTGAAGGTAGTTAGATTCTACATGTATTACCCATGATCACGAGAGAAACTTCAGAATAATCATGACATATTCCTTCCAAGTACATGGAAAAAGGGGAAAACTATACGAGATGAAATGCAGCTTTAATATCTATATGCTGAAAGAGAGTCTAAATCATGACATTTCTCATCGTATTGGCTAAGGTCGGCGGAAAATCATGAGGAAGAGGCCAAAAGTGATCAGGGAAGCAGATGATATTGGGTGGACTCCTCTTCATTATTACGCTTCGGCCGGTTTTGTCAATGACGTTAAAGCGCTCCTGCGATACGATACTTTTGCGGCATACGACATAGACAAAGAGGGGCAATCGGCTCTTCACATTGCAGCCTTTCGTGGTCACGTCAATGTCATTGACGAGCTTCTTAGATCTTGTCCCGATGTTTGTGACATTATGAACACCAAAGGGCAAACGGCTCTTCATGCAGCTGTTATCGGTGGACAAGTAAATGTAGTGAAGTACATGCTAGGAATGCCAAACCCAGAGGATCTTATCAACGAACAAGACACCGATGGAAACACGGCTCTACATTTGGCTGCACTTCATAAACAGTACAACATCATATACACACTGGCACGAGACAAGAGGGTGGACCGTTTGGTTACAAATAAGGATCATTTGACCGCCCTTAACATTTTTTGGGCTCATGAGGAGGTATGCTCGCTTGAACACCATAGAGCTTGATTTGATCACTTGCAAAGTCATTTCTTTGGTATTGCTTAGAAACTATGGCCCAGGTGATACTAATTTCAGGTGCAAACAAACAACCCAATCGAAATCTTTTTGCATCAACTTGTTTTGCTTATTCAATTGTTTGAGCATATTGACTACATTGCAGTTTTCTCAGCAAACAGTAACATAGATTGCTTTATTAAGGGTGACATACGTTTGAAAAAGGGACTCGGAGTGAGTGATTTCATATATATATATATAATAGTAAGAGAGTTGAATAAAATTGAACTCTATGGTTGAACTACGTATTAAACACAGCTTCATTCCCTCCCACTGCACTTAACAATAAAAACATTTTTCATTAGCTAAACATTTTAAGTGATATAAGCGATCATTTGTAGCAAAATGTTTTTCAAATTGTTCATTTCAGTTAAACAAATGGAGTTTTTTTAAAAATGAATAATTTAGAAACATTCTCCTAAAAATGATCACTTGAAATAATTAATAAATGAAAAATATTTCATTCTCGATAACAATTTATATCTAAACATTTTCGTAGATGACAAAAAAAAAAAAAAATTGTTCCATTCATTTCATAAGCAATATAAGAGATTATTCATATAATATATTAATCGTTTATTTTTCGCTGAAGAGTGCTCTTATTGATAATGTAAAATGTAAAATAAGACATATGGGGGGTTTATGAATTGTCTTCCCAAGGTGGGGCAAGACAGAAAAAAAAATTATGCTATTTAAAAAAGAATTATGAAGACCTATTTATGAGTGTTGCAAAAGTAACACAATTGTAGCTAAAAAGTTGCAATCAAATTTTTGTTTTTAATCTTTAACATAGTTATGGATTTGCATTGTCATATACAAATTTCAGTTTACCAATTGATTATCTTGCGAGTAGTTATTATTGCAAAAATGTTAAAAATAGAATTTTTTTATAGATTCAATTAATACTTGTAGTCTTGAACCTTCTAATGAATTCCTGCATATAAAAGCCCACTTAAAAATCTGATCCATGAAAAAGAAACGTATTAGTAGCTATAGTTAACTGCATTAAATAAAAATAGTTTACATCAATATTAAGCTTGAATATATTGTTAGTCACAAAAATATTTGAATAACAAGGTATAGTTTAAGACAAACCACTTAATAAAGTAATGTTCAATATTAGTTAAAAATTTTATTTGATTGATAGATATATATTAATCGTCTAAAATAGAATGTATGACGTTTGTAAAATTTGTGTTGTATGATCGTACTATATCATCAAAAAAAAAAAATTGGATTAGCATAAATTTCAAATACATGCAACAGACGGGTCTTCCACCAGTATCTTGAAAGCAATGCGATTCCTCTAAAGTAACAGTACAAGATAAAAAGAAAAAAGAAAAGGAAAGGAAAGGAAAAAGAACGAAAAATACAGGATAAATCTGAACTGTATAATGGCTCTTATGCTGAGCTGTCAACCATATAGAGCGTAGCTTTAAGAGAAAATCCCAATCCAAAAGTTGACAGGCACCTTCTGACTTTGAAACAACTGCGACATTCATACAAAAGAAACAGAATAGTTTGTACAATTTGTAGCTAAAAACCCTTCTATTTCTTTTCCGCACTCTGCCCTGTATGGGAAAAAAAATTACCCGCACTCTGCCCTGTATGGGAAAAGGATTTCAACCAATTCCTAGATAATTTCATTTAGTTATAGCTGTACCCGAAACTGTAATTATTTAATCCAGAAAGCTCTATTCACTGGTTGTATCTAAAAGAGATGAATTGAATGAATTCTTCATTATGATTAGCACTCCCCCGGAGTTCTATCTATTATAAATGGGTTTTTGGTGTGTAAAGTGAGGGTCTTGAAGTATTTTGCCGGAAAAGACAACTCGTTAATTAATACTTTATGTACCTTTTTCAGGTCGGGTACAGAGCTGCAAAAGTTTATCATGTGTTGGGAAAATCTTATGGATCCCCATTTAATCAAGGCAGGCAGATTGAACTTGTTAAGAAGAGGTTAAATAAGCAATTTGTTGAGGGTCAACGTGCTGTGTCTGTAACCGCAGAAAGTAATACCGCCAACAGAGAAAATGACGATTCCTCAAAAAGGACAATTATCGAGATTCAACTGCTAGCGGCAGTGCTCATAGCCACAGTCACCTTCACAGCAACCTTCACGATGCCCGGAGGTTATAACAACGACGGACCCAACCAAGGATTGGCGACTCTTGCTGGCAAAGTGGCTTTCCAAGCCTTCGTGATATCTAACACTACTGCGTTCGGTTTCTCCGTCCTGGCATTATTCTTACAATTGGATACTGCTTGGTGGGGTGGACCTGTGTGGCAACACAGATACGCTGACACCGCATTAGCATGCATTTCCATTGCGATATACGGGATGGTGGTAGCCTTTGATTGTGGTACGTATGTGGTATTGACCAGAACCATCGGGGTTGGAATCTTTCCCTTTGTCTTGTCCGGATGTCTCGTGACTGTGTACTTGATTGGTTGTACCATTGAACCCAATGGTGCGCTAAGTTGCTCTTTCGGAAGATATGTCCGAAACTTATTGTTTGATTATGATGTCCTCTAGGAAAGCTGCCAATAAGTTGGGCCAGTTCTATAGTCCCGGGACCTTGTGCACGGGAAATTTCTTTTTGCTTTGTCAACTGTCAAGTTGGAGCACTTGTATGTTAGCTGTGTCAAGGATTAGAAGTATAAGGAAACAGAGTTCGAAACAGAGTTCATGGAAGTGAATAAGGATGAGGAAACAAAGCTTGAAGATTATGCTGCTGCTACAAGTGTGTCAACGACAGCTACAACTACACGTGCATATGGAGTCATTGCGAAGAACAGAGTCAATGAAGTCAGAAGCTCGACTCTTGCCTCCATCAAAAGCACAACTCAAAGCCCCACGTGTCCACGTGCTTTATTACTGAAAAATAGTTATTCAGTTTTACAAGAATAACAGAATCTGTTATTCTGTTTCTTCTTCTTCTTCCTTTTACTTTTGATATGGTGTATAAATAAAGTGATGAAGAGAAATTGAATAGCTAAGCTCTCGGATGAATGTATTACTCGACTGTTCATGAAATCCATAATACAGCTCGATTCATCAATATTCTTCGTCTTCTTCATTTTCTATTCAATCCATTTTCTTCACATGGTATCAGAGCCATCCTGAGAGTTCAAGTCATCTTTGCTATACTACTCAAAGCAATATAGAGCTCATGAAATCCAGACGACGTCAAGGCAGTTCAAAGCAACTTCTGAGTTCTCTCTAATTGAGTTTTCTGATCTTGAGTTGTGCAAGATCGACAGGTGCTCGTGATTGTAAAAGTACATCATCAAAGTTTTTGAGAATACGAAATGACAGCAAGAACACAGAAATATCCTTTTCCGATTCATGTCAATATATCTAACTTTGTTACGATAAAGTTAGCTGAAGATAACTTCCTGCTCTGGCAAGCACAGTTTCACAGATTCTTGCGAAGTCAAGATCTTTTTGGATTCATCAATGGAGAAGCACCATCACCAGCTCAAATGTTGCAGGTTGAGTTTGAAGGTCATGAATCCGAAACAGTGAATCCTAATCATACAGATTGGGTAAAAACTGACCAACTAGTATCATCATGGATTAATGGAGCAGTATCTGAGAATATTTTGAGCTTGATCATCGGGCTGGAAACTTCATATGAGGTATGGTAGACACTCCTTAATCGCTTTATGCAAAAATCAGTAGCCAAGGAGTTTGAGCTAAGAGGAAAGTTACAAGCTTGCCAGAAAAGAGATCGATCATTGTTTGTTTATCTTAGGGAGTTTAAATCCATTTGTGATCAGCTTAATGCAATTGGGAAACCTGTTGATGAGATAACCAAGATGTTTGGTGTTCTCGAAGGTTTAGGATTAGAATATGAAAGCTTCAGAACTACTATGTACTATCTAAAACCTCAACCAGACTATGATGAGGTAATTTCTCAGCTTGAAAGATTTGAAACTAGGTTACAAACCTATTCCTCAAGTCAATATAATCCTAATCTAGCTTACTATGGACAAAGAAAATCTGAAGCTCTGCAGAATTCTAGCTTCAAAAACCAAAACGATAATAATCGTGGGGGACACAGTTACGGCAGAGGACATGCAATAAACAACAGGAGTCGTGGGTATGGTTATACTGGAATAGGAAGAAGTCAAAATTACAGAATAGGTAATCTAAACCTGAATCAAGAGGATTAGTATAACAAGCAATCAAACAATTGGTTTAACTATGGACAGGGTTTTCGACCATATGCAAATCCTCCTCAAAGGTACCAAGCTACCAAGTCATATCCACCCCCAAAATTCAGTATCTAACAAGTGTGTGCAGGATGAGAAAATATCAAATAACATTCTTTTGGAATGTCAAATCTGTAAAAGACGAGGACATACTGCTCTTCAATGTTGGTATCGCTTTGATAACTCATACCAAGTTGAAGAAATTCCAACTGCCTTAGCAGTAATGCACATTGAAGATTCTCAGGGCACTGAATGGTATCCAGATACTGGTGCCACATCTCATATTACTGCAGATCCTGGTATTCTTCATCACTATTCCTCATATAATGGAACTGATACTGTTATGATAGGAAATGGTTCATGCCTGCCAATTTCGTGTGTTGGAGATGCCTTATTACATACAGAACCAGTTCTTTATCTCTAAATGATGTGTTGATAGTCCCTGAAATCAAGAAAAATCTACTCTCTGTTTCAAAACTAACAGATGATTATCCATGTTCATTTGTTTTTGACAAATATGGGGAGTATATGAAGGACAACTGCACCAATACAACAATGAGGCTAGGGAGGAAAGTCAATGGACTTTATCGAGTTGATCCAAAAATCACAGAAGCCTTCTTCACCCAAATACAGAAAGCTGTAGGAGAAGACGTGTGGCATCAGTGGTTAGCACATACCAATTTCAAAACACTGAAGTATCTGCAGAATCAACATCTAATCCAATGTAATACAAGAACTCAAAACATATGTAGAAACTGTCAGATTGCCAAGAGTTCTGCTTTACCTTTTCCTTTGTCAGACTATGCATTTACTGTTCCCTTAGAAAAGATACATTGTGATGTTTGGGGACCTTCACCAGTTGATTCATTTTAGAAATTCAAATACTATGTCATCTTTGTGGACAACTTTTCTTGATATAGTTGGATGTATCCAATGAAACTGAAATCAGAATTTCATGACATCTTTGTCATGTTTCAAAAACAAGTAGAGAATCAGTTTGATCATAAGATCAAAGTCTTTCAATGTGATGGAGGAGGAGAATTTACTAGCAACAAGTTTCAGAATTATCTACAACAATGTGGCATCAAACAAAATGTCTCCTGTCCCTATACACCAGAGCAGAATGGGATTTCTGAAAGGACACATCGCCATGTGGTTGAGTTAGGAATAGCTATGCTTTATCATGCTAAAGTTCCATTAAAGTACTAGGTGGATGCTTTCATGATAGCCAACCACATTGTCAATCTACTTCCCACCCCAAAGTTACATATGCTCTCACCCTATAGTAAACTTTATCAACAGAAGCCAAGCTATGCACATTTGAGAGTCTTTGGATGTGCCTGCTATCCTTACCTTAGACCATATGCACAACATAAACTTGATCCACGATTTCTCACATGTATATTTTTGGGATACAGTGAAAGACACAAAGGATATCGTTGCCTTTTGCCTACTAATGGGCATATCTATGTCAGTCGTCATGTGGTGTTTGATGAAACAGTCTTTCCTTTCACCAATCGACTAACAACTGAGTACAATCAGGGTACTGATTTGTACAAACAATGGATTAATGAAGTTACTTTTCTAGACTCCCCTACTATAGAACAAGTGAAGTATCACACAAATGAACATATAGGACATTTGCAGGATAGTGGAATATTGCAGAGAACCCACGTTGATACATCAGATCCTGCTACAATGTCACCAAATTTATCTTTCTTATAGTCACAGTTGCATACAGTCTCTAAGGAACAGACATATCCTATTCAAGCACCTGAACTACCAACAGAGATCACTACAAATCAAGTACAGGTCAATCCTTCATCCAATACACAAGGTACACTCTCTATTCATTCTATGCAAACAAGACTGAAGTCTGGGATTGTCAAGCCAAATACAAAATATGCATGTTTGGCTGAATATAAAGTTCCTATTGAACCAAAATCAGTTAAGCCAGCATTGGCAGATAAAGGCTGGTATCAAGCAATGCGGGATGAAATGGATGCTTTATATAAGAACTAGACTTGGGAATTAGTTCCTCGAACTGATGAAATGAATGTCATAAGGTGTAAATGGGTGTTTAAAACTAAGCTTGCATCTGATGGAAGTCTTGACAGGCTCATAGCTCGGTTAGTAGCTAAGGGGTTTCATCAAGAAGAAGGAATTGACTTCACAGAAACATTCAGCCCCGTTATTAAACATGCTACTATTCGCATTGTTCTCTCTGTGGCAATGATAAAGCATTGGCCAATTCATCAGCTTGATGTTAAAAATGCCTTCCTCCATGGAACATTAAATGAGACTGTGTATATCGAGCAGCCACCAGGTTTCACACATCCTCAAAAATCTCAACATGTGTGTCTTCTCAAGAAATCCTTATATGGTCTTCGCCAAGCACCACGAGCTTGGTTTGATAAATTTAGCAATTTTCTGCTTGAAAAATGGCTTCTCTTGCAGCACCACTGATCACTCATTATTTGTGTTTCAACATGGATCAGAAATAATAATTTTGCTGCTCTATGTAGATGATATTGTGCTTACTGGTAGCTCAGATCAGTTACTTTCCAAACCGATCCAATCTCTGAGTCTTCAATTTCACATGAAAGATCTTGGCTATCTTCATTACTTTCTAGGAATTGAAGTCAAACAGACATCACAAGATTTGTTTCTTTCTCAAACAAAGTATGCTCTTGATCTACTTACTCGAGCTAACATGAAGAAAAGCAAACCTATTTCCACTCCTCTGTCTTTGAGATCAGTTATCATTGCAACTGATAACATTCTCTTGACCAATCCACTTGAGTATCGTAGTCTAGTTGGTGGACTTCAATACCTCACTATAACTCGTCCTGATATTGCTTATGCCACAAATCTCTTATGTCAGAAAATGCAGCAACCAACACTAGGAGATTTTCATAAGCTCAAGAGGGTTCTTCGATATGTTAAGGGAACTGTTAATCTTGGCATCTTTATCCATTCTAACAGCTACATGCACCTCTATGGCTTTTCTGATGTTGATTGGGCTGGATGTATTACCACCAGGCGATCAACCACTGGCTTTTGTACATATCTTGGTTAAAATCTTATTTCCTGGTCAGCTAAGCGACAGTCTACAGTCTCTCGTTCCTCAACAGAAGCTAAATATCGAGCTCTGGCTTCAGCTACCGCTGATCTTACATGGGTCAGTTTCGTTCTTCGTGACATTGGCATATGTTTGTCTGCACCAACAACTCTGTTTTGAGACAACAAGTCTGCTATTTCTCTTACTCTTAATCCTATTCTCCATGCTCGCACCAAGCATATTGAAGTGGACTTTCATTTTGTTAGAGAAAAGGTTTCCTCAGGATATTTAGCTATTCGCTATGTTCCAAGTACTCATAAGCTTGCTGATATCTTTACTAAATCATTACCTCGTTTAGCACATTCTACTTTCAGCACCAAATTGGGTTTGGGTTATCTACCCCTTCCCAATTTGCGAGGGGATGTTAAGGATCAAAAGTATAAGGAAACAGAGTTCGAAACAGAGTTCGTGGAAGTGAATAAGGATGAGGAAACAAAGCCTGAAGATTATGCCGCTGCTACAAGTGTGTCAACAGCTACAACTACACATGCATATGGAGTCATTGCGAAGAACAGAGTCAATGAAGTCAGAAGCTCGACTCTTGCCTCCATCAGAAGCACCACTCAGAGTCTCACGTGTCCACATGCTTTATTACTGAAAAATAGTTATTCAGTTTTACAAGAATAACAGAATTTGTTATTTTGTTTCATCTTCTTCTTCCTTTTACTTTTGATATGGTGTATAAATAAAGTGATGAAGAGAAACTGAATAGCTAAGCTCTCAGATCAATGTATTACTCAACTGTTCATGAAATCCAGAATACAGCTCGATTCATCATTATTCTTCGTCTTCTTCATTTTCTGTTCAATCCATTTTCTTCACAAGCTGTCTAATTCAAAATGGATTGACCGCCAGCAAAATTGCCGTGATCAAGATGAGTGGAGCGCAGCAAAGGCCAGCAGATTTAGACTTTCCGCCAGCAAAATTGCATCACAGTTAACCAGATGAAAGCCAAGAGGGTCAGCAGTTGCTGAGCAATTGCGGTTGAACGTCAAGTTGGTAATGTTTGGTGATAATCGTAGATTGCAACGAAAGTGTTGGATTATCAGATATTTTTATTTAAAAAAGGAAGAAGCTCTTCGTAGCATTAGTGAGTTTCGTTCGTTTCTACTTGGTGGTTACCATTACTTTAGTTGTCATGAATTACTCCAACATTCTTCAACCATGGCAGATGCCTGAAAAGTTTTTGATGTAAATCCGCAGTGTCAAATTGATTTGTAGGTTACCAATTTCTTTTAAAGTTTACAGGTGGACAGGGTAGAGATCAATAATTAACCAACTTCATAATGAATTTATCGACGTCAAATTGATTTGTAAGTTAACTATTTCTAAATTTTACAAGTGAATGATGTTAGAGGTTAGCAAGTTACTGATATGGTAATGAATATACCAATGTCAAATGAATTAGTAAGTTTCCAACACCTTGTGAGTTGTACAAGTGGATATGACTAAAAGTTAAGTTAGCAATATTGAACTGCAATTACAAACACCAGATTTCGTTTAGAGTTTTACAAGAAGGCATGGATAGAGGTTAGTACACCGCAGAAAGTTTGCTGAAGAATGTGATTTTTACCATCATAATTTGAAGTTGCTGTTGAATTGTGACTTGGCTTCGACTTCTATGCATCCCTCTCTAATGGCATAGTTTCGCAGTACTGCATAAGTACCATAATATTTTCGGCATCTATTGAGAGCAAGAGTCATGGCTGATGGAAGATCCTTCCCTTTCGATTATTTCAAAAGTTTTACAAGAAATGGGCATGTCTGGGTAATCTCAGAACTTTCAAATCAATCCAGCAAGTATCATCATCAAATAATTAGATAGACAAGGCCAAGAATATATTACCATATCAACTAATAAAAATTCAATCGAGCACTCATGCCAGAAACAATCATTTCGCTTTCTCTTTCATGATCGTACGTGGAACGCATGCATCACTCGCTAATGTACAGAGAGAAGTAGTGGCCGATCCTCAAACAACCCAACCATTCTTCGATACAAACCCTGAACCCATGGGGTCCAACTACTAGAAGCCGTTCCTATTGCCACGTTCCTCGCTGAAGCTTCATCATCCACCAAGTAAGGTACAATATACTTTTGCATGTCAGAGAGAGAGATTTGGAGATGGTTCCCAGAGACGTTGATGAATTTGACTTTCCCAGCTTCATCCAATGTCTTCAATCCAATCCAGTCCTCAATGTAAAGCTCAGTCTGCTGGAAGTGCGTCAATTAGACACATTCCTCTTTTTTTTCCAGTTGGATTAATGGTAAAGGGATCCACAATGTAGCATTGAGTAAGGGTAAAAGCATGTTACGACAAGATTACACCACAGCGACAACACCAAATCGCATTATGTTCTTTCACCCATTCTGTTTAGCCCATTTTTCTCATGTAAATGCATTTCTCCTAAGGTTATCAATTTTCCAAAGTCAAATTCTCCATGATCACATGAAAATCATAAATCACTATCAAATGTAATTGCATTCCATGTCATGGATATATGCCTCCTACGCCATTAGATTGTAGTAGAAGAGCTCGGTAAAGATAATGCTTCCATAATCCTCAGTCAATATGGTTTATCATCATATTTAAAGCTTAGAAAATGTTTCTACTTGTTCTTTGTCGTATTTCTTGGTTGACCTTACAAGGTGCAAACCAAAATAACGGTTAATTTAACGTTACCAGAGATTTTACCCTGATCTAGCAAACTTTGCCATTGCTTAACGGTGATCATCACAATCACCCAAAATTTACTGAACAAATCACGTAAATAAGGAGACTTTAATTGCAAACCGAAAAAGTATACAATGACCCGATTGCATACTTGACGAAGAGTTGGGGCCCACAGTGGACTCAACTTTGTTCATCAACTATATATGTAGGGCAGGTCTCAATCAAATGTGTATGATCACACAGTTAAATGGATTTGAATGCGTGGTATATTTAGAGCTAGAGAAATCTAGGGACCCTTCACTAAATTGCACTCCTCCTAAATGGTGCCGCTATATGACACTTTAGATGTTAAATGAATGGGACTACTGGAAAATGAAGATGTAGCGGAAGCATCTTATAGGGACGGCCAGTGGTACCCGTTTTAATTGCTCGTGCTTTTAGGGATGATTCAGGTTGGTTCCGAGGGGCAGGGTCCTATCAGTACGAGCCATTTCTAAGGACGATCTTGACTGTCATCAAAAACGACAGTAATGTATGGCCTTGTCACGAATAATGCCGCCTCATAAATATGCATCTACAGGAAAAACCACGAATTTCGTTGCTATCATACTCGGTTTTTTTTTTTTTGGTAATGAATTAGACCATTAGTGACAAGCAAAAATTAATTTAAACTATTAGATGAAAATGTTGTTTAATATTTAATTACTGTGGGCCCCAACTCTTCGTCAAGTATGTAATCGGGTCACTGCCCTCCCCTCGTCACCCCTAGTATGAACTCCCACCTCATAGCTTCAGTCACTATGGAAGAAGTTCGCGCTGCTACGTTCCAAATAGGCATTTCTAAGGCGCCCGGACCGGATGGCCTCGGTGGATTCTTCTACCAAACACACTGGGATGTCATTAAGGATGATCTTCTAAGGTTAGTGGACAACTTTTTTACTTACGGTGTATTACCTATTACTCTCAATCGCACAAGCATTGTTTTGATCCCTAAGACCAATCATCCGGAACGTCTTGATCAGTATCGGCCGATTAGCCTGTGTAACTATGCATATAAAATCATCTCCAAGGTTCTTGCCAATCGACTAAAACCGTGGCTACCGAGTCTAATTGCTCCAGAACAGGCAGCCTTTGTCAGTGGACGCCAGATTCAAGACAATATCCTCATCGTCCAAGAGGTTATGCACCAATTTCAGACAAGAAAATGGAAGCACCAACACAAGCTATTAATCAAGACTGATATGCACAAGGCCTATGATCGAGTGGAATGGGATTTTCTGAAAGATTATATGATCAAGCTGGGATTTCACCATCGCTGGGTTCACTGGGTCATGCAGTGCATTACTACCCCATCTCTCAGTGTGCGTTTTAACGGTGAACAATTGCCTTACATACAGCCTTCACGGGGACTTTGACAAGGTGATCCTCTGTCCCCTTACCTCTTTGTGCTAGTGGCCAATGTTCTATCCACTTTGATTACCCAGGCAATCCACACTGGCACTCTTAAAGGGATCAGACTTACTAGGGCCTGCCCGACTATATCCCACTTATTTTTCGCTGACGACTCTGTATTTTTTCTTGAGGCGACAATTACTGAGTGTCAGAACTTGTCCAATATCCTGAATCAATATTGTCTAGCTACAGGCCAGGTGATTAACAGAAACAAATCAGGCATGTATTGTAGCAACGCTTGTCCTTTCACTCTGCAGCAGAACTTAGCTCGGGAATTTAGAGTACCCCTACTTCAAAGATATGGCAAGTACTTAGGTATACCTTCTGACTGGGGACGGTCGAAAAAAGACATGTTTTCATGGATTTTGGCAAGGGTCAATGCTAAATTAGACGGGTGGAAAGAACGGCTTTTATCGAAAGGCGGTAAAGAGGTCCTTATCAAGTCAGTCGTGCAGGCCATTCCTCAGTATTGCATGTCGGTTTTCAAGCTACCTCATTCTCTTTGTAAGGCCATTGAACATCGTATCGCTCATTTCTGGTGGAAGACGGATGTTAGTAGAGGAGGTATCCATTGGCATAACTGGCGCTCCTTAAAATTCAGCAAGCATTGTGGCGGCTTGGGGTTCCGTGATTTGCTCGCCTCTAACACGGCTTTATTAGGTAAGCAAGCTCTGGCGAATTCTCCACAACCCTCTTTCCTTATGCGGTCAAATCCTTAAAGGTATCTATTTCCCTCACAATGATTTTATGAAAGCGGCACTGGTAGCCGACCTTCATGGGGCTGGAGAAGTCTTATTGTTGGATGGGAAGCCTTATTACCGAATGCATGTGGTCGGTGGGTGATGGTACACGCATTCATACAAGACGGGATCGATGGTTACCAATAGGACCTTTACCGGGCCCTCTAGCACGCGACGAACCGGAATGGGTCGCGGATCTCATCGACCCTCATCTCCACTCCTGGAATATCCCTCTCATCCGACAGCACTATGATGAGGCCATCGCTCAGGAAATCATCAGAACTCCTATTCGGCCTAAATTTGCTGATGATATGTTAATCTGGACAGCCACCAAAAATGGTACTCATTCGGTAAAGAGCCACTACCACTCTATCCTCACCACGAACAACGCAACAACAACCACACCGGCAAAGACCACTTTCAATATTGACAAACCGCTATGGACCCGAGAATGGACTTTGCGAGACGTAACCTAAAATCCGCATGTTTCTATGGTCTGCTTTTCATAACTCTATAGCTACTAAAGCTAATCTATTCCGACGCCACATTCTAGAGGATCCTACATGCTTACCGTGCGATCAACACACGCCGGAAACACTCGAGCATCTGTTCTTTCATTGCTCTTGGACGACGAGGTATGGCAGCATCCCGATATTCGCCATCTACATATTTCCCCCGAGTTCATGGAATTGCTCGGTGGATCGGACAACGAGCTAGGCGGCAGCGATGCATACCTGAGTTCGAGCTCATTGCGCACATCCTCTGGCACATTTGGCGTGGCCGTAATAATTTTGTCTTCCGACACCAAAAGCCGAGTCCCCACCTTGCCATTGTAGATGCGTTTGCACATCGACATAGCTGGACAACGATTACTCGAGTCGACCAGACGGACCACTCATCTGCATTGTCCGCAGGTGTTATCTGGCAACCTCCTGAAGCGGGGGTTCTGAAATGTAACATAGACGGGGCTTATACGGAGGGCAACCTGATCGGTACTATGGCGTGTGTTAGTAGGAATCATAAGGGTACACTTACAGATGTGTTCACAGCTGATTTTCCGGCAACTTCGGCGCTTCAAACTGAAGTTCAGGCCCTTAGCGGTGCTCTTCGCCATCTACTACAGCTCGGTCTTCAAACTGCTCAGGTCATCATTGAATCGGACTGCTGGAGCGTGGTTGATATTTTGACCAACAATCGGCGGCCGCCATGGGAGGATCGTCCACTCTTCAAGGAGGCCATCTCCCTGCCGTTCGTGCCCTAATGCGGAGCTCCGATCTTTTGCGGGAGGGAAGCAAATCTGGCCGCGGGCCGGGCCGCGAGGCCCATGGCCGAACTAATCGAGCCCTCAACTCGGAACCTTTTTCCCCCTTTTTCTCTTCTTGACCTTGTGTTTGCGAGATGCGGTTGTAAGCGGATGTAAGATGTTCTAATTTCTAATATATTATCTTCGTCCAAAAAAAAAAAAAAAAATTAAAGTCTCCTTATTTACGTGATCTGTTCAGTAAAAACTTCTAACTTGTGGCTAAAGACACTGATAACTGCATCTCAAGGTACTACTGCTAAGGTGCTTTAAAAACTCTGACTCATTTGTCATCAAGATTTGGAAGGTTTCTCAATGAGGGAAGAAACCAACAAACCATAATTCAGTGACAAACTGCTGTATGTTAATCATGTGTGTCCAAGCAACACAGCAATTACCTCCTGTGCAGGCAAAAGAGTATCAAAAGTTCCATCTGGATAGTATCCAAACTGGGATGTTTCCTTTGGTATCAACACGGTGTCTTGCTCAAACTAGAAGGAAACAAAAAGAGTTAGCATCACGAGCTGCAAAAGACATGAGTCCAAAATCAACAACATATACTAAACTAACCATAATAAGGACTAGGTTCTGCAAGCTAGCAAATCTTTCCTTGTAGGTTGAGTTTCTGTGATGCACGAGTTCATTGTTTAATTTTGGGAGAAATTTACAACCTTTTAAATAGTTAGCAAGGTCCTGCGGAAACAAAAGGCAATTCACACCATAAAGAACATTTAAGACTTTGTGACACAATAGCAAGTGAAATGAAATTTTGCATTGAAAAAATCACTAACAAATCAAACACATGAAGCTAAAAACAGGGAATCACGGAACATGTCACGCCCCGATCCTCGAGCGCGTGCCCATCCCTCTCTGGTCGATAAAATTTTGCGACTTCCCAAGACTAGTTGCCGACCCTTTTACTTTATTGCACATGCAGAAGGGGATTATAAATCCCCTGACAGTAACCATCTCGGGTTAGAAAAGTAGGACAACAATTTCACAAACAAACATGCCTTTATAAACATATGCTGAGTCATGCACAAGAGCCTATGGTCAAAAGACTACAAAAGACTGTTCTCCAAAAAAAAAAAACAGTCCTATCCGACTCATACTTCAGATCACCTCCTCTTTGCTCCAGGTCCTCCACTCGATGACCTTGAAAATGGTTATTCAATAACTAGTGAGATAATGTCTCAGCAAGTCCATGCTCTAAACTTCGACTAGGAGGGAAAAATGCTAAGAAGCATCCTAAGCACGCAATCACACAATCAAGGAGACTTACCTCGTCTCAGATCCACCCTGCATGTTAGCACAATTCATATATCACATACTTGCAGTAACAACACTCGAGCTTTTGGAATATCTCATTCAATCTTAGTCAATCAATTGAGTCAACATCATTAATTCATCATTCAATCAAACAATCCGCCGAGTCCCAATTATAAGGCCATATCGTATGACACGTCCCATTCCGTGTCACACAATTTCGTCCCATAATCAGGCGCGGACAATCATATCAATGGTTCCATCTACACCCGATATTTATTCTTAACATTCCAATTCAACACCAGACTCAAGGCTCTAGAGGTGACCCTCACGAAATCTTGTCATCGTGCGGTACTTAGTCCTTGACCACAAATAACAATAGTGTAAGGCACTAGAGGTAACTCACACGAAGTCTCGCTATCATGTAGCACTTAGCCCTTCACTATATAAAGCAATAGTATAAGGCACTAGAGGTAACTCACATGAAGTCTCGCTATCGTGTAGCACTTAGCCCTTTACTATGCATGACAATACTGCAAGGCACTAGAGGTAATTCCCATGCGACTCAGGTCGTCATGTAACACTTAGCCCTTGACTACAATAAGCAATGGCATAAGGTACTAGAGGTGACTCACACGAGGTCTTCCACTCGTGTAGTTCTTAGTCCTTTGCCTGCTCATGACCCATTGGCTTCTCTCAACACGACACACATCACATCAACAACTTTCAATAATCATCTTGCCTCAACTATAACCCAACACGCAATTATTCACTCACGGCCAAGGACAAAGTGCTTCACACTTGAATTCCTCAATTTAAGTAATGTCTTGGCCTAATTTCTTCGTGTTAAAAATACCCGATAAAAATAATCGTGTGTGGGTATACGGTCGGCCTACGCCAAAAATATAATATCTTTCTTTTAGAAAATCCCACTATTTATATAGTGTCTGAAAACCTTTTCGGCGTTAAAAACTGACACCCCAGCAATTTATAATTAATTACTGAAATTATACAATTTTGGGATAATTACCAAAAATTACAACTTTAATTCAAATTGCACAATATAACACTCCATTAAATAATTCAACCACACCATTGCAATCGGCACGAAATTCTGATCACCGACTATCCCGGCCTAATTTCCAGAAAAATAATTAATTAATTAACTCAATTTAATTTCTAAAAATACTAACCTAGGCCAAAATTATTAAATTAAATACCAATATGGACTCGGAAAATTCCCGAACCCTTCGAGATAAATAATACAATTTAATTAGGCCTTAGCTAAACCATGCTAATTACCTAACATGCTCAATTAAATAATTAAATCACTAATTTAATCTAACTAACCACCTAATTCCTAATTAAATAAATCTAAACACCCCTTAGCATCATTAGCCTACTAAGAAGAGTTTAGAGAATAAACTCACCGGTGTATCGTGAAAACCGGTTCACCGCGACGATGACGCGACGACGGCCGAAAACCAAATTTTCGGCGGCGTCGGCGGACTTGGACCGGGCCCAAACTTGGCCCAACAAATCTCAGCCCAAATCTTAGATTTGTTATTGAAACGGGCTGGGCTTGAAGCAGCTGACCTCGCGGGCTTGGACTGCTGAAACAAACAACTTGCTGGGCTTCAAAGTTGGATTGGACTGATGGGCTGACTCAAGAAAAATTCGTGGGCTTGCTGTTGGTGAAGCTCATGGCTTCAAATGGGCCCAACTGCTGGCATAAATTCAAATTAGGCTGAGCTGAGAAGAGGCTGAACTCGCAGGATTCAACTGGAGAAGCTTTGGCGAGGCTTCGCTGGACGTGGGCCTAACTTCAATGCAAAAAGATGGGCTGCCCGATGGAAATTCTTCGGTGATGCCGGTTCGTTCGAATTGCTGGCTTCGCTGGCGAGCTGGTGGAGAAGAAGACACGAGGCAGAGAGGAACGATCGTGGCTTAAGCTGTGGGCCTGGAATTTGCTGGTCTTCGGTGGCCGCACTCGGAGGTCAACTAAGGAGAGGGGAGCTTGGTTGTTGACCAATGATGGGGCTTCGTTGGCAGCTGCTTCGTGGAGTAACAAGCAGAAGGTGGCAAGTTGGTCTTCATTGATGGATGGTTGACCATGCAGGGAGAAGACGTGGCCGCAAGGAAGAAAACAAGCTGGCTGGTGTGTTGCGGAATTTCGAAGGAGAATGAAAACAAAAGCAGCAGCTGGCTTCGATGCCCCGGGAGAGAGAAAACAAGAGGATGAGAGAATGGGAGGGACGCGCGAGAGGTTGGCGACGCAATTTGGAGGGCAGCTGGATTTTTCTTGCTCAAGGAGATAAGAACAAAGCTTAAAGTCCACATGCTTAGCCTTTCCATTGAATACTTTGTCCCCTTCTAATTCTTTCTACCAAGATAAAGCCACAATTAAATCCAAATTAAAGCCAAAATTAGGGTTCCTTCCAAAATTCCGAATTTCATTAATTTGGCTTCAATTTCCTCTCCGATTATCCAAATTGAGGTCCAATTTTGGTGAAGAAAAATCCCACATAATTTTCTGTAAATCTCTGACACTCAAAGGCTCGGCTTAGAAGTCCAAATTTCCTTTAATTTGGCTCGTACGAATTTCACTAATTCTTCCGCGACGTCCGAACGATTTTCCATAAAAATCTCGAAATCTCTGAAAATCTTCGGAGAATGAGTCAACGTTCCTAAAATAGCTCTGACACCACATAACTTTCAATTTCTGAAATCGAGTTCAATTTCACGGTTAATTTCAATCTGACGCGCTTTTAGTGTGACCTAGTCTACCGGGTAACTTTTAGGAATTTTTGGTGCAATTGACCCGTGATCGATTTATCTCGAGTCACAATGTACATCTTCGACACATTGGCGACTCTCGGTTATCGTAAAAATCTCTAGGTTTCAAATACGAGCACCGGGTACCAAAACGATAGAAAAATCGGTCTAGTGCCAATCAACGAGTATTTTGCAATTAAGTGGAATCACCCACACTCTGATCACATATCTTAGTCAAATCGACCTATCTCTGGTCTCTGATCAATTTCTGACAATGCCGTAATGACTCTTGCAGATCAACACGGTCGAGTAGTCGATTCCTAGTCGAATTCTCAAGTCCAATTGCATTTAGATTCCTTAATTGCTTCCCTAGATAGTCCAGTTATCTCGTGAGTGATCAGCTCAGAGAATAGCACTATTGGCGCGTCGATGAAAGGCCCGACTTATTTAATTGAAAAGAAATTCTAAAAATTCAGGCTGTCACAAAACATATGTGCAACTCTTATGTTATACGAAGTGTACCGTGGGCCATACCTATTTTCGGATGGTTATAAAAAATTTTAAAAAATTTTAAAAAAAAAAATCACTGGATAATATAGAGAGACGTACAAAATTTGGACCATCAACAGGATATTAAAAAAAAAAAATCATCCTATCTATAACATTTTCTCTCTTAACACAGAATCATACTCACAGTTGGAATCTTCACATAATTAGAGGGTGCCAAGTGCTCCTATGATTGCATGAAGGTTTCCAAACAAAACAAGAAGAAGCCGTCAAACAGTGAAGTATGAAAGAAGAGAGCCAATTAATTTGGCGCAATATTTCTATAGTGGCCACGTAAAGAAGCTAGTTGTTGATGACAGAAAAAGTAGCCTGGAGAACACTTTGAGCAACATTATCCTTGGGTATCATTATAGTAAAAGGGTAACGTGAATCAGAAAATGACTAGGAAGACCAACCAAACCTGGACATATGCAGAGTAGACCCCTAGAAGCTCGATCAAATAGTCCACGAGAACACAGAAGATACCTGACTGTAAAAGAGGGCAAAAAAAAATCAACCACAGTGATATAAGCAAACTTCAACCACCTTCTGACCTCAACCAAGAGACCATTTGAGCATGTATGCCAAATCAATCTAAAACCACACCAGAAACGCCTTTCAGACCTTTCCCTAACACAAACATCCTCCATCCTAAACTGGGAGATTAGTGATATTTGCAAATAAATATATGAAAGACTTGACAAAACGATTTTTTCTTGCCTTTGTCCTGTACAATTCTACCGGAGAGAACTACTCCCATATAGCCAAACAGATTATCTCTTTATCAAATATATCAACTTACGAAGAAGTCTTTCGCATTCTGCAAAAAGATACCTTACTCTCTCACTTACAGGAACATGGACAGAACATGCTTCCTTTTCACTGCTAATAATTGGTTTAAAGAATGGATCAAACGGAAAAGGAATATAGACTACTTACTCCACAAAATGGTATCGACGCGATTCCAGCATGGATACCTGCCAGTGATATAAACTTGCACTGTCAGAACAGTCAAGGAAAGGCTGGAGAAGTGATTTTGCTGTGTAATGAACGGAGTGATGAGGATCAAAGAATTAAGAGAACTTGTTATTTGTATAACAAAGCAAGTGTAAAATTTTCAGATGGGTGTCAAGTGTCAAAGAAAAGAAACTGAACCATGGAAACAATCATCCTCCATTCTCCACTTATCCAAAAAACACACAAGTGGAAAGCAAGCATAACTTTGTTCTTTTCTTTAGTCCTTTCTTTTCCTATTTTCCCGCATTTATGTGGACTGGAGGGTCATTATGCAAAAAAGACGAGACTGAGTTTTCTTTTCCTCGGGTCGACTGACTTTTTACTTTCCATTAGAAATTCTAAACGTGACATGATATGGTACCGTACTATAACAAGCCTTTTTCTCTTTTAACTTCTGCACTTCCTTCCATCAAATTTCAATCCAGGTAAAAGCGTATATAATAAAATGTCATTTTTGCTGGTTAAGCAGAAGGTTACTTTTTTTCCTAGCCAATAACAACAAAAGGGACCGCGCCATTAAGAAGGTAGGTTAGCAAATTATCCATTATATTAAGGTAGTGTAGCAAGAAACCACTCAGCTAAGTCTGCAGTTGATTTACGTCATGTTGTTTCATGTCTGCAGTTTAGGAAAGTATTTGCTACAAATCATTGAGATATCTGACCAGTGAAAAATAAAAAATGACATAGGGACCAAGTTCCATCCAAAGTTCTCCAAATATCTCACTAGTTGGTGGGACATGGAATTAACGTAGCAATGTGCAACAGACCCTTTGAAATGCACAGACGTAAAGTAAACAACAAAAGGTTTGTGATCTGCAGTTTTTGCATCATCCTTAAAAACTGACGTTCCTAGGTGGACCATTTTTTCTTCTGAAATATATTAGGAAGTTAATTTTTTACATCATGGAAATCATTCCATTTAATTATTCCTAACTAAACAATCATCAAGATGTTTGTTCCTCTTCACTCTATATACTGTTCTGAGAGGGAAGAGGGAAGAGGGAAGACATACGGGAGTTAGTAGCAAGAGAAGCTTCAGTATCCTTTATATCATGCTTAAAGTACGAAAAGAGACGAAGGAGCTTCAGATGAGTTAGGCCAACATAAAAGGTTCTTAATCTAGCCCCATAGTCTTACTAGCAGAGCAGAATGTTCTAGAAAGAGGTTGATGTTAAAAGGCCCATGACTGCACTCAAGAGATTGTTTGCAGAAATTTACACCTTAGTGGCGACTTGACAAAGTGTCATTCTGCATCATGGAATCTCAAAAGATTATTTAAAACTGTGACTCCCTGCAAACTCAAAGTTTTATACTTCAACATCTTTAAGAAAACAATAGACAAGAAAGAGAGCGCCTCTGTGCATTATCTCAAAAGTTTGGCAGTAGTATAATAAAGAATATTATAAGACTTGTGAAAGGAAAAGAAGGGAAAAATCCATGAACAATATAAAATGATTCACTACATGTTTTCAACTCAACATCGAAAAGAAAGAATGCATGACACAAAATAGTGTGAGTCACTCTGCATAGAACTTATCTCATCGGAGGTGCTCCATCACAAAATTCAAGAACGCCTCGACTAATCATGGTGCCCTGTGATACAGGCAGGCAAGTTGCAATGATGGTAGACAGATAACTCTAACCATGAATATGAGAAATTAGGTATACAGCAAAAGGACAAAGACATTAGTAAGAATTCACAGATTGCAACATTGTCTATTATCCATCCGTCACTTATTAAGCGTGCTGTCAATATACTACATTGATACATGTTGGTAATGTTGCCTAAAAATTACTGGGAGTACAACATAGAAGGGCATGGAATAAATATAAAGAGTTGAAGATTGCAGCATCTAAACCACATGATTATCACTAAATAATGGCTACTATAACGTAAATGTAAATAATTTTTAAGCATTTGCATAGACTTTAGAGATACATGAAGTTTTACACAAGGATAAATTTTGCTTTAACTAAAATTTATGTCAATAAGATGTGCAGTGATTATCAACATCCTCTCTTTCCTAACATGTTGTAAACTCATTGAAACTACAGATGATGAAGAATTAAGTCCCGTGCTAACAGTTTTGGACAGATAATTTTTCATTTCTTAGACCAAGTACTCAAAAACGTTAGTTACTCGCTAAACAAACTGATTCACTTAATTGTTAAGCCAATCAAAACTCATAAATCAGAAGAGATTCAGGACTGACTGATTGACAAGTTATATAGCCAAAACATACTGCTCAAAGACCAATATGAAGAGGCTTCACTTCAAATCGAAGACCTTTTCCCACCCCAATTGTAAATTCTGATGGATCTAATCCATAGCCCAAGTGGTGATAGAGATTTTAGTAAGAAACCATCATTTTACTTCTTTTTCCAGCATGCCTATATTTCAAAGATGCTGACCTGGTTATGTTTCCTAGAAAACTGACCAGGCTCTAGTTCTTTGATGCTGCCAACGCAATGAGCTCACTTACTCAACTGACAGCTGCAGATTTTCTCTTCCATCGAATACAGAATCACAAACTTCTCAATATGTTCAATTTCAAGTCCAATCAAATTACTGTTTTAGTAGATCTAACAAATTCCCCACTTGTCTATGACTATAACACAGAATCCGCAGAATGGCTCCATCTACATGAGGATATGCATAGTTAGTGACTTATAATTTGATTAAGATCAACATTCAATGTCATCACCTGAGAAAACCCAACTAAATTGAAGCCATCGCTAAGTTCGCTCATGTTCTTCACCTGTGAGAACGAAATTTTTCCAGTAAAAGTGAATTTCAGGTACCAGAAGATGATATATCTCAGCAGAAACTGTCAACACCTTCTCACAAGCAAATGCAGTCTGAAAGGCAAGGTACATAACAGATTGTCACAGATTCGTCAGATGCAAATCATTATATAGAACAAGCAATAGTCAAATGAAAACTTACCTGCTCCATAAGTGGCATAGTCCACGAGTCCCATGAACCGTCTCCTATTTCACAGATTGGTATTTTTAGAATTTAAATTGAATTATTTAATTAATTTTAGAAATTAATTAATTATTAATTATTTTCAGGAAATTAGGCCGGGATAGCCGGTGACCGGAATTTCGTGCTAATTGCAATGGTGTGGTTAATTTCTGCAATTGAGTGATAATTTCTGCAAATTGAGTGCTGATTGGATTTTTGGTATTTAATTCCAAAATTGTGAATTTCCAATATTTATTTAGAAAATCCCGTGTCGGATTTTAACACCGAAAATGGTTTTATATACTATATAAAATAGTGGGATTTTAAAAGTGGAAGATATCAATTTTTCTGGGTTGAGTTAACCGTGTACCCACACACGACTATTTTACAGTGTATTTCTAATACGAAGAAAAATGCCAAGTTCACCATTTTAATTGAGGCAACACGGTGCCCTGGGCCATAATTGAGTGGTCGTGTGCTGGTCAAGAGAACCCGTCCTGGGCTGTTAAGCTGGATGGTAACCCCTATATGGGACGCCCCTAGACAACGGGAAGTCAATCACAGTAGATTTTGGACCCTATGCTCCTTTGGGAAAGCCGTCTAAAAGAGACGTGCCGTGCTCAATGGGGTGAGACGAAGCCTGGCAATGCTAGAAGACCGCCAAACAGAGAGTAAGCCGTGCTATATGCCGAGATCAAAACTAGGAACGCATGTTTAATTGAGTTGAATGTGCCGGATTATGGGACAAAATTGTGTGGCACGATATGGGACGTGTCATAACGATTTGGCCCTATAATCAAGACTCCTGTGCTTACATGAGAATTTCAATATGGCGTTCCAATTAATTGAGCTTAGTTGTTGCTCATGCTTTCATGCTGTCTGAGATATAAAACCGTACTGACCTGCAGGGTGGATCTAAGACAAGGTAAGTCTCCTTGATTGTGTGATTGTGTGGTTGGGACGCTTCTAGGCGTATTTCCCTCCTAATCGGGGTTTAAAGCATGAACTCGCTGAGATTTATATCTCACCTCGTCATGGATTAAATTTTCAGGATCGTCGAGTGGAGTACCTGGAGCCAAGAGGAGGTGTAGGTCAATTAGGACCGCTTCTTTTTGGGAAAGCCAGTCTTTGTAATCTTTCGGTCATAGACCTTGTACATGACTCTATGTGAATATAAAAGCATGTTTCATTTTGTGAATCTGTTGTCTTGCTTTTCTATCCCGAGATGATTACTGTCAGGGGATTTATTTTCGCTTCCGCATGTGCAATAAAAAGAAAGGGTTGGCGACTCGTCCTGGAAAGTCACAAAATTTTATCGACCAGAGAGGGATGATCACTCGCTCGATTATCGAGGCGTGACACCTATGACACTAGAGCCTAAGACACGTCTTAGTAGAGCAAAAACGTATGGCACACATTTCTAAAGAATTGTTCATCCAAGAATTAGACAAGGTCAAAAATGATTTTTGGCGTTACTCAATCCCTGGTGTGCATCTTTAGCATGTAATTTAAGTAGTTGTCTTTAATCACGTTAGACAAACCGTTTATCGTAAAAGCTTAAGTGGTAAGGAAACAGGCCAACAATGTATTTGTAGCATATAGCATATGACTAAAAACTCCCCCTTGAGCGTATGATAGTCTTAACACGCACAAGACAGGTTGTGGACGGAAGCAAACTAATTAAATAACCGTGAAACATGAATATGGGTAGAATAACAGGTTCACAAGCTGGAGAAAATTGCGAGTGATTGTCAGAACTTGAAGCCTTGGGCTTAATTCTAATATCATGTTAGACAAATTGTTTGTCCCAAAAGTTTAAGTTGTAAAGAAAAGGGCCAAAAATGTTTTCATAGCATGCAACTTGACAGATCATAATCGAAAAGTTTCTTGGAAAGAGCAAGTCGGATGCAAATGGATTGACGACAACCTCACACTGCCCAAAATTTTTTAGAAGAACAAGACAATCACAGCTTCAAGTCCACGTACCTGTTCTTCTAATGAAAAAGGCACTTAATACGCCAGTGCAAACAGTAAGGATAGAAAAGGAACTACTGTTCAGAAACTAGATAGATTAGGAGATGAAAACTAACGAAAGCATAATTAAATTAAGTCACAAAGTGATGTGTTGCCAGTGCATGGAAGCATAATTCATCATGGGACTTTATTTTTCCCCCTTCCTAGTCGCAGATTTTATTACCGAGTGATCAAAACACATTTTAAAAAAAGAATACAAACAACATGCTGCGCACCACCGAACTCAAATTCTCGATCGATCACCAGCAACGCTGCCCGAGAAGTCAATTAAGCTCGAAAAACCAAACAGAAAACGGAGTCCATATCCTAAGGAAAGACTTGTAAAGACCATCTCTTCTCGCCTTGTCATGTACAATTGTACCAGAGAGAAATACTCTCAAATAGCCAAACGGCTTATCTCTTCATTAAAAATATCAACTTACCAAGAAGTCTTTCGCATTTTGTGAAAAGATACTTAACTTTCTCACTCGTAATGTCACAAATAGAACAAGCTTCCTTTTCTCCAGTAATAATTGGTAAAAAGATTGGATCAAACAGAAAAGGGATGAACTACTTACTCCACAAAACAGTAAAGACGCTATTCCAGCGCTGATACCTACCAGTGATATGGAGTTCTTCAACTGTTTCAAGATCAGAGAAACAAGCCTGCTTCGAAAGAATAGTTAACAAAAGCGCTCTAGAAAAGTAATATTGCTTCCTAATGAATTGAGTAATAAGGATCAAAGAATTTAAGCGAGCAAGTCGCTGCTTGGTTTTCCCCATTTACATGTGCTGGAGGGTCGGTTTTCAAAAAAGAAGAGACTGAGTTCTCCTTTCCGCAGGTCCATTAATTTCTAATTTACATTAGAAATTCTAAATGAGACAACCTACTTTCTCTTTTACCATATGCACTTCTTTTCATCAAACAAATCGCATATTTCAATCCAAGTGAAAGAGTATGAAGTAACATTGCTCTCTTTATTGGTTAAGCATTAGGATACTCTTTTCCTTTGCCAATAACAGAAAAAGGGACCACAATGTCAAGAAAATTGATTGGAAAATTGATCGATTATATTAGGCATAGTTGTAGCAAGAAGAACTTAGCAAGCTCTACAGCTGATTTAATTTGTGACCTCACGTTGTTTCATGTCTGCAGTGTTGGCAGATATTTGCTACGAATTATTGAGATATCCGACAAGTAAAGAAGGAAAAATGACAGAAGTACCAAGTTCTCATTCCAATGGTCATGATCGTGACTGTGGTCATTAGGAAATTCAAGTGTACCATAAATCGAAATCTATTGCAAACTTACTATAACTATTTCATAATTAAAAATTCATTGTGGGAGGGAATCTCACCTCTCCAGTGGAGAAAATATTTAGTGCTTGACTAGTATCATATAGAATTTATGGTGTCCATTCATTAATTGCCATGTGTACACACTGGGCCTTACTCTGACTTCATGAGACTCTTTTTCTCTTCTTCCTTCTTATGAATGTGATATGTAGGGGCCACCAACCTCCTACCCTAAATTTACTTCTCCCGTTGGTTCCTCTAATTCAACACCATATGAGAACATTGGCACGTCATCGTCTTGGGTTATTAGGACTGAAAAACAGCTCATCTTTATTGAAATTGATAACTTTGTTGTGAGGTCATAGCGATGTTGGTTTAGACAATTAAAATGACCCGACTAGTAGACTCAAAACGGAACAGCAAATCATCTGCAAAAAAGAAAATACGAGAAATTTCAAAACAATTTCTATTTAAGGAAATGCCTTTCGAGACATTATACGACTAAAGATATATAAGAGAAGTCAAAAGGGCCTTGGCGCCGGACATGAATAGATCATATGAGAGAAGACCGCTCGTAGCAGACCACAGAAAGGCTTGAAAGGGTGACAGTGTTAGCCAATTATCAAAGAATGACGATCGATAAAGCCCAACTCACCGAGAACCCTTAAAAGAAAAGTCCAGCTTTTTATCACGGCCCTGGGAAGGTTCAGCTGCTGTTTGAAGACCCAAGGAGTTGAAAATGGGCCCAAAGCTTTTTGCTTTTCCATTTTCTTTAGCAAAGGTTGTTCGATGTGTGATAGTAGCATGTTGAATTTGTAAGGACGACCAATGCATGATGCTTTCTTGCTGATGCACAAGGTATGCCTCTTGATTACTTAGCTTTGGGATGAGTATCCCTTTCTTGATCATGTATCTTGATTTCTTTGTCAAAAGGTTTGCCAAAGAAGCATGCAAATTGAGAGATAAATGGAGAGGAGTGATTAGGCAAAACACCCGCTCTCGCTGCAAAAGAACAATCATGCCCCATGTGCATGAGCTTCTTTGGCTATCTAGTGCGGGATCCAGATGATGTTGTTCCCGATTTGAAAATATTCACATACAATCGGCATAGATTCTATATCATTTTGATCGCCCCAAATCGATAACATTTTCCATCCCCAAAACAATAACAGATGGACTTTTTGGAACCCCTGATTGGTATAATATGTCTAGTGCCCACACGCTTTCATAAAGGAAATCAAATGAAGAAAAAACGACCATGACAAACATCTAGTACACACTGTATATGAGTTCTACTGCTTGTTCAATACTGTAAACACGCCACTTGGCCCTCATGTCAAGTGAAACCACGTACTGAGCAAAAATTAAGAATTCATTCATAGCGAACCTCAATACCATGAAAGCAATTACCCAAGTTTATCACAGCACCAAGAATTAAAGATTGCTGCACGTTGATTTTTAACTTTTTTTCTAGGAGAAAATCCCGTGGAATAAGGTCAATGAGCTCTTAATCCACTAAGCAAACACCCCCATCGAAATGAACAAAAGAGTGGCTTCATAAATACTGAGCAGTTCCGCTGAAAAATCATCCTACATGGATGCAGTTGAAAAGGCGCCCAGTCAAATTGGCGGTCGTGGGAGATTGTACCTAGTTCATCGCAGCAAAGAATCAGGAAAGCACCACCTATTGTCCAAGTTGGTGGTGGAGGGAAGACCATCTGTGTAATAGTCTCTGTAATGATCTCACTCCTAGTTGTTAGGACTAGAATTAGCACCTAGAGGGGGGTGAATAGGTGATTAAAGCAATTTTAACAATCAAATCCGAATATAAAATTAATGAATTAAAAACAGCAATCGCAGCAATTGAAAATGATGAAAGATAAAAGGATAAGGGATAGAGAATCAAGACTCTAGATTTATAGTGGTTCGGCTTATATCAAGCCTACGTCCACTCTCCCCGCACGGACAGCCCTTCTGGGCCGGATTTCACTAAGAATCAAAAAGAGTTACGCTCACGCTCTTGAGTCCACAATGTAGAACTTCTACTACACTTCCTCAAGGTCTCACAATTCTATGATCACTCTTTTGATTACATGTATTGCTCGAAGAATAAGATCACAAACGAAATATAGAGGTTCGAGACTTTGGAATTCTTCTATCCAAGACTCTTCAACAATTCGAGCGTCTCTCTTTATACGCTTCTTCATGCCTTCATTACCGTTGGCACCTTCCAAAGAAGTTCTTCCAATCAACCCGTTGGACAGAATCAATTTGGAGAGATCTCGAACTCTTTAAGGTAAGTGTAGATAGCCCATCAATCCCGCTCGCCCATACAATCGGGATCTTGGTTTCCATAAGTTGAACTTTCCAAATAAGTTGCGAATCTTAGAGAATCTATATCAATTCGGATACGAATGTAAGATCGTGTATTGCAATCCAAATAAAGATAATCCTCAGCCATTGAGATAAAGACTATATAGAATCGAATAGAAACTTTTATCTTGTTGGTCTGGAAACTGTCCATGAGAGTAGACTTTGAAACTTGAGTCTTGTTGACGTCGACTTTGATCTTCGACTTTGCCGGTAGAGTCCGCAAGTCTTCGACTGCAGATCGAGAGAAATGTTTTGTCAACTTCAAAACTTCGAGGAGAATTTATCCAACAATCTCCCCCTTTTTGATGGTGACAAAACTTTCCTGCAGATTTGAACATTATTGCCCCGCAAAACAACTTTTAAGCTTGCAAAGATATCATTAGAATAAGAATAGTATAAGATGTCCCGTACGTGCATGTCCCGTATACGAGACTTACCACGTACACGATCCGCATCCACGGAAACCTCATTAGTCAATGCAGACTTTACTATCTATATCTAATTTTGACAGCTTAAAGTAATGCAGTAGTAAGCAATCATTCAACAACTCAAGATAAAGTCAAAATGTCAAACATAAACAAACCAATAAATCCAAAAATAGAAATGAAAGTTTAAGGTTTGGGTTTGGGTTTGAATAGAGTGAAAATCTGCCTGCCTGCAAAGTCTTCTCCCCCTTTTTGTCGCATTAAAAGTAAGAAAATCAAGGAGCACGAGGAACGCGAACAAGTTGAAAGTCCTCCATAGACTTGACAGTTCCTTCCAACTTCCTTAAGTCTTCTTGAAGTTCAGCGATAGCAGCCTTTGTCTTTGTGTCTTGAACTTTACTTTGAACATCTTTCACCATCATGTAAGGAGATGAACATAGCATGATTTTCATTCTCGATAGTCTGAAAGTCACACCCCATAGCATATACTTGACCTTTTAGCTCCAACATGATGTCAAGCAACCTTCGAAATCTCCCGAGTTATCGATCCAGGTGCTTGCGTCAACTCGGTCCGATGGTGGAGTCAAGCCGGTGTGAATGTCGAAGGAAGATCGATGTTTGGAGATGAAGCCTCTCCCTCGGGATGATGAGCAAGATAAACATCTTCAGCATCGTGTGGCGATCCGCTCACACTTGCACTTGTAAATGTCGGTAGAAGAGGATTGCTTTCTCTTTGGATATCTCCCCCGTTTCCATGCCTTCGAAGGGGAGAAGAACTCTTCTTTCGAGGAGTCTCCTCGGTGACAAGTTTGTGCCGATCCTCCTTTTCTCGCCGGAGAATCTGTCTTTGCTTGTGAGTCTCGTGGTTCATGCGAGTCTGTTCCGCCGACTCTTCCTCTTCATCTTTCTCTTCCTCTTTCTCTTCTTTCTCTTTCTCTTCCTCTTCCTCTTTCTCGTTCTTCCTCTTTTTCTTTCTCTTCCTCTTCTTCTTTCTCTTCTTTCTCTTCCTCTTTCTCTTCTTTCTCTCGCTTCTTTCTCTGTCTCTTCTTCCTTTTTGCAAGGATTCCTCTTCCCCGGTTTCCTTTCTCGGTTTCTTCGCAAACCGTTGTCTGGGAACAAATGATACGGGAGCGTAGAATACGAGAGACAAAGGCGAGATGGGCATATCATCCTCATCATCTTCATCTTCCAAGATAATTGCCCGCCTTTTCTTGATAGGACCGGTGATGTGGTTCCTTTCCTTTCCTTTTTGCCGCGAAAAGAGTCTGGTTTGATTTTCACGGGGTCTTTTCTTTGAACCGCTCCACTTCTTGCCGAGTTCTTTCGCACGCATCTTTGTTATCATCCTCGGTCCGATTACCATTCGACCAATAGTCTTCACGAGAGAATGTGGGGAGGCCGGATATTCGATGTCCGAAAAGTCTTGTAATGAGAGCAAAGATAAGGGAGTTGTCCCTTGTCTTTTGCCATCGACCATACATGTGAAACATGATAGTGTGTGGCGAGAGAAATTAATGCCCACCTTGATTGCAAACATCAACTTTGCCTCGAGATAGATACGTCTGTCTTTGAAGTTGATTTTGGTCTAAGACAGCTTGATCACAATCTTGTGAAGCGAGAATATTTGTTGCATTCATTCTGGTAGGATAGGCGACCTTCAGCAATTCGGTCTCTTGCAAGCTCCATGGTTGCATGACTCACGTACACGAAATTGATTGGAAAGCACCTCTTTCCACACCAATTACGTCGCGTAGTGTCCGCATCAACAACATATTCTCTATCTCGCACGCTAAATGAAAAGCTGTTCGCATCAAGGAAGCGAGATTAGAGTAGAAATATGCGGTCAATTCAGAATGAGCCACATCACATTCGTACAAAACTTGTGCGTTGAAGTTTCTCAAACTTCTCTCTAAGATTGATGCTCGAAATCCGGAAAATCAAAGTCCACAAAGCGTGGATTTATCACCCTCGCTTCAGCAGTTTCTCATACTTCTTCCCCGTGTCCATCGATCGAAACAGTTCATCCTTCTTTCCTCGAAGGTTTGCAGCCACACCCATCCAAGGTTTAAAATGTAAATACATTTTCTCATCATCGTCCTTTCCCTCGGTTGATTAAAACTACCAAACCTAGGGTCACTTTGAAAGTTTGCAAAAACTCTTGCCGCTTGTTCCCTCGGAACAACGCCCGATCTTTCCATCACGGTGAGAAAATGCGTTTCGTTTCTATAACCTTTTCCTTCGAAATTCATCGATAAAAGTCATCGCACCCTCCTTCCTTCAATGCGAGTAAAGCCTATAAACAAAAGCAGGCTTGAGTGATCTTACTCAAGTTCAACATTTTCAAGCACTTCTTCGCTTGTTGAGGGCGACTATCATGAGGTCTAGTTGAGGAGGAACGCCGTTGAGATCGTTGAGGAGACCGTCCGTTGGAAAGTCGCTTTCTTCGTAAGATCGAAGTGCGTAGGCCCCTCCGCAGCCCCGTGGTCCCCCGCTTGCAAGCCTTGATGATTTTCTTTGGTGAGACATTGTCGTTGTCTTTGGAGAAACTTTCTCACTTGTGTCGCAAGAAAGTTAAAAACTTGAGCAGTAGAAATCGAGGAGAGAAATTCCAGAGATTGAAAAGCTTTGAACTAGGGTTTCTAGGTAAAGTATAAAACGAAGAAGAAGAAGAAGTATAAAAGGAAAATCGAATCGGGGTATCTGAATCGACGCAAAATAAATTCCTTTTCGAAAAATAACTGCCTTAAAAATCGATAACCACCCTTTTAAAAAAAATTAAACCGCCTTAATAAACATGATTAACCATAAATAAACAAAAAAGCAAACTTACCTTTTCGAGATAAAAGATGAAGTAGATGTACTTACAAATCGTGTCGATTGGTATTCTTTGTCTATACCCTTTTGAGTCGATACTCCGTCGACTTTAAGATTCTCGAGTCCGAGCTTCAACAATCTTCAAGAGATACAATATTGAGTCTTGATCGAATAGACTCAAATAAGCTTTTTATCCAAAGGCTTTGTGAAGATGTCCCGGTTGATTCTTCGAATCAATGAATTGTATCAAGACTTCTTTGTTCTGAACATGATCTCTTATAAAATGATGTCGAATCTCAATATGTTTGGCTCTTGAATGTAGGATAGGATTCTTTGTAAGATTGATTGCGCCGGTATTGTCACATCTCGATCTCTCGTGCAAGAGTCTTCAATACCAAAGTCTCGTAGTTGTTGTTTGATCCAAAGTATTTGAGAACAAAGAACTTCCAAGTGCTACGTATTCTCGCTTCACCGTTGAAAGAGCCACGGTACCTTGTTTTCTTGAAAACCAAGATACCACCCTATTGCCAAGCCAAGTAATTGACAAGTACCAAGTGCTTTTTCTTTCAACTCTACAACCTGCAAGATCTGCGTCTGAATAACCAAGAAGGGTAAAGTCTCCTTCTTTGGGATACCATAGACCAATCTTAGCAGTAGTTGCAACGTATTTAATGATACGTTTAGCAGCACTTAAATGTGATTCCTTAGGATCTGATTGAAACCTAGCACATATGCAAACACTAAATAAAATGTCAGGTCTAGATGCAGTAAGATAAAGAAGTGACCCAATGATACTCCTGTATAATTTTTGGTCGACTTTCTTCCCCTCGCTTCGTCTTTGTCTATCTTCAAAGAACTTGACATTGGTATGTCGATCTTTTTGCAATTCTCCAGACCGAACTTTTTCACAAGTTCTTTTGCATATTTCTCTTGATGAATGAAGATTCCTTCTTTGAGTTGTTTCACTTGTAGACCAAGGAAGAAGGATAGTTCACCCATCATGCTCATCTCAAATTCATCCCGCATAGACTTAGAAAATTTCTTGCACAAAGTCTCATTAGATGATCCGAATATAATGTCATCAACATAAATCTGAACAAGTAGAAAGCTTTTGCCTTCCTTTTTAACAAATAGAGTAGTGTCTACCTTTCCTTTAGAGAAACCATTTTGAATTAAAAATTACTTAACCTTTCATACCAAGCTCGAGGAGCTTGTTTTAATCCATATAAAGCTTTCTTCTTCTCCAACACCGAGTCCGGTTTCTTTGAGTCTTCAAATCCAGGAGGTTGTTCCACATAGACTTCTTCTTGAATAAATCCATTCAAGAATGCGCTTTTGACGTCCATTTGAAATAACCTGAAATTCTTATAACATGCAAAAGCAAGTAGTAATCGATTGCTTCTAACCTTGCTACCGGAGCATAAGTCTCATCATAGTCTATCCCTTCTTCTTGCGTGTATCCTTTAGCCACGAGTCTTGCTTTGTTTCTTGTCACTTTTCCTTTTTCATCAACTTTGTTTCTGAAAACCCATTTAGTTCCAATAACAGATTTACCTTTTGGTTTAGGAGTTAATTCCCAAACATCATTGATACTGAATTGTCTGAGCTCTTCTTGCATTGCTTCAATCCAGCTTTCATCAGCTAAGGCTTCTTCAATGTTTTTGGGTTCTATTTCGAAATAAGTGCAACCGCACTAGACTCTTCTCGCCTTTTTGGATCTTGTACGAATTCCCTCATTAATGTTCCCAATAATGAGTTCTTCGGGATGACCGGACTTGTGTTTCCGCATTCTTGGATGGTCGATGGATTGTTGATCATTTTCTTGAGTTGAATCTCCATCGACAACTTGTTGTATTGCATCTGGATTTTGGACTGCTTTATGGGAGATAGATCTAGCGAAAGTCTGAATGGAATCGATTCTTCGCTGTATTGGCTGAACTTGTGGAGAGTCTTGAAATTTGACGTTCATTGATTCCTCTGATCCGAGTCTTCTTGTTGAATACTCTATAGGCTTTGCTCGCGGTTGAGTAACCAAGAAAGAATCCTTCATCTGATTTTTCTTCAAACTTACCAACTCGATCATTTGCATTCTTCAGAATAAAGCATTTACAACCAAATACTTGAAAATAAGAAACGGTTGGTTTCTTTTCTTTGAAAATTTCATAAGGAGTTTTCTCAAGAATTGGTCTTAAAAATACTGTTAATAATATAGCAAGCGGTTGAAACAACTTCAGCCCAAAACCTTGAAGAAATATTACTTTCAATTAAAAGAGTTCTTGCCATTTCTTGTAAAAACCTATTCTTCCTTTCCACAACCCCATTACGCTAAGTGGTGTGTATGGAGAGGAGAATTTATGCTTGAAGACCAGAATCATCATAGAATTTAGTAAAGTCTTGATTTTCAAACTCACCTCCATGGTCTCATACGAATACTTGAGATAGTATAACCTTTCTCATTCTGCACCTTCTTAGCAAACTTTGAAAAGAGAGTGAAAGTTTCGGACTTACTTGAAAGGAAGTAGACCCAAGTAAATCGTGAATAATCATCCACTATTACTAGGCGAGAACCTTTTTCCACCAATGCTTCGTGTTCTAGTAGGTCCAAATAAATCCATATGCAGAAAGGCAGACACGTTAGTAGAAACTTTACTTATTGGTTTGTAGGAGTTTCTAACCCGTTTACCCGATGCATGGTGTGCATAGATCAGACTTTGAATAATTGAGAACAGGCAATCCTCGAACAAGTTTCTTGGAGGAGATCTTGCTAATTTGCTTCATATTGATATGACCAAGTTTTCTGTGCCATAAATTAGCTTCATCTTGTACTGATATCAAGCACTGTGATCTTTCATGATTTACATCCAGAAGATAGATATTTCCATGTCTTCGTCCAGTAAAGGATTGAGTAGAGTCTTTACTGATTCCTGAGCACTTTCTTTCCTGGAAGTTGATCTTGAATCCAGTATCACACAACTGGCTTATGCTAAGCAAGTTGTAATTTAGTCCTTCAACTAAAGAAACATTCTTGATTGACAGACTTCCAATCTTGACTGCTTCCACGACCAATGATTCTTCCTTTGTTGTTCCCTCCAAAGGAAACTTTTCCTCCGTCTTTCTGGTCAAGTGTTATGAAGCAACTTGAGTCTCCCGTCATATGTCTTGAGCAGCCACTATCTAGATACCATTTAATCTTCTTTTTGATAGTGACCTGCAATTAAAAGAATTCAAACTTTCTTTGGTACCCACATCATCTTGGGTCCGTAAGAGTTAGAGCAATAAACGATCTTTTGCCCAATTCCTTTTAACAGGTCTCCAAACCAAAGGACATTCTTTCTCAAAATGTTCTGAGCTTTGACACTTGGAACATTTCAAAGCATTTCTGCCATGTTTTACAAAGACTTTCGAAAATGATTTTTGTAAGCAATTCGGTTGGTCTTTGTCGATTCTTTCCTTCACTTTTGGAAAATCAATTAGAGGAATAATTTCAGAAGTCATACCAAGACCTAACTTATCAAAGTAGGGTCTTTGTATCGAAAGAATCTTATCCAACTTTTCAGAACCATTTGAAAATCTTTTTGATATATTTGAAATATCATTTTCAAAAGATCATTTTCTTTGGAAACAGTCTGAGTTTTCTTTCAAAACAAAAGTTGTTTTCTAACTTTTCAAACTTTTCTTTCCAAAGTTTTTCCTGTTGCTTCAATGTAGAATTTTCCTTTTTCAATTCGGAGATCCTCTTAAGAGAAGTTTTTAGACTAAGACAAAGTTCATCAATGTATTTCGAAACTTTGATAGGAATTCTGAGATTACTAACCTCGAGTTCACTTTGTGCAGTCGATCTCGAATCGAGTGCAGTGCAATCAGATTTTGCCATTAGACAGATATTGGCATAGTCGTCATCACTTTCTTCACATTCGCATCACTCCCGGGTCTCTCGCTTTGAGTGCTTTTACGTATTTCTCGGTCTTTCCTTTTCTCTTCTTTAACAGAGACGGTTGGGTCGATGTGTCCCTTTTTCTTGCATTCAAAGTAAGTCACTTCTTTGTTAGAATCATCTTCCTCTCGTTGATTTGTTCAAACCTTTGTGAGCTGTTTCTTCCAGTTGAATCTTCTTCCTTTTCTATTCAACTTTCTGAATCTTTTTATCATAAGTGCCGCTCTTCATCATCTAGATCTTCTTCAAATGCGTAGCATCGAATAGTCATTAGACTTTAAGGCAATAGATTTCTTACCTTTTGATTCTTCCTCTTCGTTGGTTTGTTCTACTTCATAAGATTGAAGAGTCCCAACCAATTCGTCTACGAGAGTGGAGCAATCTCTGTGTCTCTCTTATTGAGGTTTTTATGTGATTCCGGTCTTTAGAGAGTCCTCGTAGGAGTTTGTTGACCTTCATATGTCCCGAGATTGGATGTCCCCGATATTCAAGACCATTCACAATTTCGGAAAGCGACTAAACATGTCGGTTATTGATTCTCCCGATCTCATCTTAAAGACTTCATATTGTCCCAAAAAAATGTTGATCCTCGTCTCTTTCACTCGATCTGTTCCTTCATAGGTAATGTGAAGCCTATCCTGCACTTCTTTTTGCTGTATCACAAGAAGATATTCTGTTATACTCGGTAGGAGATAAAGCACAATATAAGGAGTAAATGGCTTTAGCGTCAAGAGTCTGTCTCTTGGTGATTTCTTCTTGAGTCATTTGAGTGGGATCGGTAATTTCTTTTCCTCTCTCGAGATCCCGATGCTTTGCAGCGGAATGATTCCTTTGTCTACCACTTCCCATTCCAAAGGATCTTTCGATCTTAGGAATGCTTTCATCTTGTTCTTCCATATGCTTTGTAGTCTTTTCCATCAAAGTATGGAGGTCTGGTATTGCTTTGACCTTCGACCAACCCCGTAGGTAACATACTAGCCATAGATCTTTTACTCGAAGTAAAGACACTTCTTATAAACGAGTACACAAGCTCTGATACCAATTGTTAGGACTAGAATTAGCACCTAGAGGGGGGTGAATAGGTGATTAAAGCAATTTTAACAATCAAATCCGAATATAAAATTAATGAATTAAAAACAGCAATCGCAGCAATTGAAAATGATGAAAGATAAAAGGATAAGGGATAGAGAATCAAGACTCTAGATTTATAGTGGTTCGGCTTATATCAAGCCTACGTCCACTCTCCCCCGCACGGACAGCCCTTCGGCTAGATTTCACTAAGAATCAAAAAGAGTTACGAGTCTCACGCTCTTGAGTCCACAATGTAGAACTTCTACTACACTTCCTCAAGGTCTCACAATTCTATGATCACTCTTTTGATTACATGTATTGCTCGAAGAATAAGATCACAAACGAAATATAGAGGTTCAGACTTTGGAATTCTTCTATCCAAGCACTCTTCAACAATTCGAGCGTCTCTCTTTATACGCTTCTTCATGCCTTCATTACCGTTGGCACCTTCCAAAGAAGTTCTTCCAATCAACCCGTTGGACAGAATCAATTTGGAGAGATCTCGAACTCTTTAAGGTAAGTGTAGATAGCCCATCAATCCCCGCTCGCCCATACAATCGGGATCTTGGTTTCCATAAGTTGAACTTTCCAAATAAGTTGCGAATCTTAGAGAATCTATATCAATTCGGATACGAATGTAAGATCGTGTATTGCTGAATCCAGTCGAAAGATAATCCTCAGCCATTGAGATAAAGACTATATAGAATCAGAATAGAAACTTTTATCTTGTTGGTCTGGAAACTGTCCATGAGAGTAGACTTTGAAACTTGAGTCTTGTTGACGTCAGACTTTGATCTTCAGACTTTGCCAGTAGAGTCTGCAAGTCTTCAGACCAGACTGAGAGAAATGTTTTGTCAACTTCAAAACTTCTGAGGAGAATTTATCCAACACTAGTCCTCTTCGAAAACTCAAGGAAATTTCTTCCTTGTACTAACCGTGCTGTCCAATCCTCTAGGAAAGCTAGAAGAAATTCCTCCATAAAGCCCCCCACTCAATCATTGAGACCTGAAGAAAATATTAGGTAAACAGGTGATATCAATCATGGCATATTTGTAATAATCTATTTAATGGATGACATGTGTCATCCTTGGGGCCAACTGCTAGAATTTTTAGTAGTGTCCCTCTCTACTTCGCAAATATGGCTTGGCAGCTCCTCAACTTCGACGTGTTGAATTTGTAAGGACGACCAATGCATGATTCTTTCTTGTTGATGCAAGGTATGCCCCATGATTACTATATTAGCTTTGGGATCAGAATTTCTTCCTTGATCATGATCATGTATCTTGATTTCTTTGTTGAAAGGTTTGCCAACGAAGCATGCAGATCGATAGATAAATGGTGAGGAGTGATCAGGCAAAACACCTGCTCTCATACAAAACAATAATCATGCCTCGTTTGGAAGAGCTTCTCTGGGTATCTGGTGCGCCAGATGTAGCCGTTCATGATTGTCTTGAATATGTTTGGATATATTCACAAACGTGGGACATAGATTCTTAATCATTTTGATCGCGCAAATCAATCACGTTTTCTCTCCACAAAACAATAACAATCAGACAGATTTCTTGGAACCCTTGATGGGTATAAATGTGTCTAGCACTTCAATGAAGAAAAAGATGGTCCCAATCATCTCGTGCACTCTGCGTTATGAGTTCTGCTGCTTGTTCAATGTCGTGAACACACCATTTGGCCCTGATGTCGAGTGAGACCACATGTAGAGAAAAATTTAAGAATTCATTCATAGCAAACCTCAATCCCATGAAAGCAATTAACCAAATTTATCACAAAACCAGGAATTAAAGGTTGCTGCTCGCTGATCCTAACTTTTATACGGAGAAAGTCCCGTATAATAAGGTCAGCGTTTGTTAAATATATATCTCGAGTTTGGGCCCAATAGACAAAACCTTACTCGAGATTGATTGTTATATGTGGAGATTTGAATATTCCGAATTGGATATTTTAAAGATGTCCTAAATCGAGTTATCGTTCAAGAAGCGGAGGTCTCCTAATGTGTGTTGGAGTGCCTGGCTGAAATTGAAAAGTCTATCTGCAACTTTGAATTCGATATTTGACTTGGTCAATGTGACAGACCAAGAAATCGAGGAAAAAAAGAGGAAAGTGCAGTTCGGTTGTTTCCTTCTCCAACTAGAGATATTGACTTCCACTGGGATTTGATCAAGATTCTTATCAAATATATGGGCTGTTCTTTCTGCTTTAAAACCGTGTGGCTACACGGTTGCTGATATGCCGTGAGTGCTTCAAACAGAAGTGCTGAGCGTGGTCTTCGTGCTATCCATATCCGGAGAAAGAGCGCAAGTCTTGAAGCATTGTGGTGATCGAGCGCTTGGCGTGGATTATTTCTCTTTGGAATTACACCAATAATTTTAATGTTGAAATCGATTAAATCTTGTGGTAAAATTTGCGTGTAATTGCTTTGTGAGGTTGAGAGATTATTTCGCGAGGAATATCGAGGCTAAACACTACTTACGTTATTGAATGTAATTGGAGCTTGGGAAACACTAAGAGTAATTGAGTATGTAATCTCCATTATATCGCTTGATCTATAGTGAATTCGTCGCTGCTCTCCCTATAAACGTAGATTTTTATGACAGAATCACGTAAATCTCGTGTTCGATATATTTTCTTTTCTGTCTATATTATTGTTTGATCGCTCCTTTCTGCAATAGTGTGCTCATAATCCACTAAGCAAACATCTCATCAAAATGAACAAGGAAAATGGCTCCATATATATTGAGAAGTTCCATTGAAACCCCATGCTGCACGGACAAAGTAGTTGAATCCAGAAAGGTACCCACTCAAGAAGGAGGTCGCGAGAAATGTTTCCTGGTTCATCACAGCAAAGAACCAGGAAAGCACCGCCAACCGTCCAAGGATAGGACCATTTGGATATTAGTCTGTGTAATAAATTAATAATCTCCTTTGTCCTCTTGGAAAGCTCAAAAAAATTTCTTCCTTGTACTAACCGCGCTGTCTAATCCTCTAGGAAAATTCGAAGAAACTCCAGCCCAATGCCCCTATTCCCACTCAATCATTTAGGCTTGTCCTATTGGAAAGTTCAATGAAATTCCTCCATAATATCGCCACCATTCCAACTTAAACTCATTGCTTATATGTATGATAAATTCACTTGCAACTTCTTTGTGTCCAGAGGATTGGTGCGAGAGAGAGAGAGCAACATACGAACATCATCGTTTAATACATTATTCACTTGCAACTAATTGACAAAAATATGTTATTCCAAAAGGTGCTAGTTTCATTATCAAATAATCAGATCAATCCAGCTGCACACCTAATCGAACGAGTACACCTACCGTGACAATGGGGCAATAGATTCTAAAGTTTAAACCGCTCAAATTAAAGGCAGTTACTTATCCTAAAGGTCACGACATACATCATCGTTTAATTAAGGCCTAACACTATATACCTATTTCTTATCACTTAACGAATCATGGGGCACATACATCTACGCCTACATAGGTATATCTATCCACGAAATTCAACAAGTGGGGGAGTGATTATCGGACTAGCGTCTTGACAAAGCATGCATTTTTCAAATGGTTTATTATCCTGATTTCTTATTAATAGTTGAATATGGACAATAAAAGCCGATTAAAAAGTACCCCTAATTGTCCACCGCCCGACGTTGCTTTATATTAAAAAATTCAAAATAGAGAAGATGACAGTGGACTCTCGGCGCCTCAAAGCAAGTCTATGTATTCTTTAGTAGGCGTCCATTTGTCCAACTAAACTTTTGCTTTGGCTTTGTTTGTTTGGTTATAAAGCAGACATATGGTCTTCAAATAATGTACTTTCAGGTGTATGAAACATACTATAAAGGTTATCATGTAACAAATTTTAAGATTCGTGATAATTTTGATGTAGTGTTGAACGTGTTTTCCAAACCTAAATTGACTGTTTATGATACATTTAGTGGGGATTAATTTAAGACTTTGATGAATACTGCATAACTACAAGAAATTAAGTCCATTTGTTCGTTATATATATTTAAGTTGGAATCTTGTACAATTCTCTAATAAATTGAACAATGAAATTGATTGGCACTTGTAAAAAAAACGTAATGGGCTGATAGCGTTGCCCTCAACTCTTTCTTGTCTAGTCATTTGGGGCACAAATGATAACTATTCTGGCCAAAAAATGATTTCTAGAATGGAAATAAATTTTTTTATTTCTATTATTGAATGAGTTTCTAAGTAAAAATATGTATTTGATAATAACACAAAATTTCTCTCTCGAGTGGCGGCGGTAGACAGTGGGAGCGGCAGCGGCAGTGGTGATTGGCGAGCGACAACATTAGCCGATGGGGGGCAACAACTGGCGGTGACAGATGGCAAGCGATAGCGGCGAGTGGCCAACCAACTAGTAGCAAAAATGAGCGATGAGAAAAGTATTTATTTCTCATTTCTATTCCAAAAATATAGAAGTAGAAAATTTTTATTTCTCACTTATGTTATAAACATATTTTTGGACTAAAAATTTATTCTAGAAATACAGAAAAAGAAATTGCGTTGCCAAATGGAGTTTTGTTTTAAAAAAAAAATTCTAGAATAGAAATATAGTTCTGGAAAGGAGAATTTGTTAATAGTAGCATAAAGCTATAGCAACAGGGTTTTCTAGATCAGGAATTAGAGGGGTCCCTTCAAATCCCACCAATTGTTGTAAACTCCTATGAGTTAAAATCACATGCACAGGCCAAAGGCATGTTACTTGACCGATTCATGGAGCTAGAAAGGTATTCCATGAGCTCCAGATGCCCTAAGAGATTTTTATATGATACACTCAGGGGTAATCTCCAGCTATCAAATACGGTACACATCATACTTAGCGGCTAATATTTCAACGCAACCGGTAGTGATTTCATAATATTTTTACTGTGATATTTTAACGTTAAAAATGGGGCTGCGGTGGAGATCGAGGTGGCAATGGTGATGGCGGAGGTGCTAAGTGGTGGCGGTGGATGAGTTGAGACTATTTCTAGCGATGTTAAAGTCAATGAATGACGGTGTCATGTCATGGGAGAGTTGGTGGTCGCGGTGATGCATAGTAACGCCGACGGTCGGTGTGATAGGCCGCTGGGTGTTGATTCGTTAGAATTTCCCTAATCCGAATGACACCGTCCAATGACATCATCCTTGAGGGTTCACTTGGCTGAAGAACTATCGAAGATGGTTCTCATTGCTATGTACTCGCTGGGGAAAGGCATAGAAGTCTAAAGTTATGATATTCCAAGAAGTATCGTCATTGAAGAAGAAGCTGCAGGATGACCTGGCCAGAGTTTTTTTTTGTTTTGTTTTTGCTTGATCTTTTTCCTTTCGACATGCTTGTGGGAGAGTAGAAACTTCAAAGAAATAGATCAATTTGGCTTTTTGAAAAATATTTTGTGAAAGAAATGCCTCTCACTTGAACTTATTGCTTATATATACGAGTTAACTCACAAGTTCTCTACGTCCTAGAATAGGTAGAGAGACAGTGAGAATGAATCCCAAAGTGTATGAGGCTGCAAAGTCGGGAGACTTTGATTCTCTAGAGGCAATAATTTCAGGAAATGGAGAGGACATTTTCCACCAAACAACACCAAAGGAGAATAACATTCTTCATGTTGCGGCTCAATACAAGCAGGTGAATTTCATTAAACAAATTCTTCAATGTTCGTCAGGGCCGTCCCTTCTTTGGCAGGGTAATTATAGAAGAGACACTCCCCTACACCTTGCTGCTAAAGCAGGAAGTTGGGAAGCAGTTCAACTCTTCATTAGTTTAGCGAGATCACTACATTGGGTTGTTGAAAATGGACAAGTTGACGCATGCATAGAACTACTTCGAAAGCCGAACTCGCATAAGGATACTGTGCTACACTACGCATTAAGAGGAGGCCATCATAGGGTTGTGAAGTTGCTGATTGAAGAAGATCCTCAACTGTGTAATATAACTAATGCTGCCGATGAGTCCCCCCTTTATCTTGCAGCACATCGAGGACTTCCTCTTATCACTGAGCTGATTTTAGGTGTTTCTCCGTTGTCATCCTCTCATAGGGGCCCTAAGGGAATGACAGCTCTGCACGCCACATATCATCGTCCAAAAACTAGTAAGTATCCTTGATTCTAAGCCAGTGAAACAAATTTTAACAAAATCTCTCTCTCTCTCTCTCTCTCTCTCTCTCTCTCTCTCTCTCTCTCTCAAGGCTTCTCTTAGGTAAGAGTGCTAGCGTTAGCAGGGATGGCGGCCAACTATCCTAGTAGTTTTTAAAAGAAAATATAACAATAAGCACAATATTTATTTATTTAAAATTACTTTTATTTATTCAATATGATCCTCGTTCAATATATGTATAAAATTGAGTTGGGCACAATACTTCCCTAAAATGATTGGCATTGGAGTAAAAATCCCTCGTCTTTTATTCTAACCTTGACCAAGCAAATGCCTTGCTAAATATAAAAGAAGCTTCTTCTAAATCAACTTTACAAATTTCTAACAATTTCACTCATCAAAATGAAAAACTTTACGAATTTCTGCATTACGCTAGATTGGAGGTAGTTAGATTCTACATGTGTTACCCAAGATCACTAGAGAACTTCAGAATAATCATGACATATTCCTTCGAGTACATGGAAAAAGGGGAAAACTATATGGGATGAAATGCAGCTTTAATATCTATTTGCTAAAAGAGAGTCTAAATCATGACACTCCCATCGTATTGGCAAAGGTTGGTGGAAATTCATGATGACGAGGCCAGAAGTGATCAGAGAAGCAGATGATATTGGGTGGACTCCTCTTCATTATTACGCTTCGTCCGGTTCAATCAATAGCGTTAAAGTGCTCCTGCGATGCGATGCTTTTGCGGCATACGACATAGACAAAGAGGGGCAATCGGCTCTTCACATTGCTTCGTGGTCATGTCAATGTCATTGATGAGCTTCTTAGATCTTGTCCCGATGCTTGTGACATTATGAACACCAAAGGGCAAACGGCTCTTCATGCAGCTGTTATCGGTGGGCAAGTAAATGTAGTCAAGTACACACTAAGAATGCCAAACCTGGAGGATCTTATCAACGAACAAGACACCGATGGAAACACAGCTCTACATTTGGCTGCAATTCATAAACAGTACAACATCATATACTTACTTGCACGAGACAAGAGGGTGGACCATTTGGCCACAAACAAGGATCATTTGACCGCCATTCAAATTTTTCAAGTTCATAAAGAGGTATGCTTGCTTGAACACCATATAGTAAGATTTGTTCACTCGCAGAGTCATTTCTTCACTATCGTTTAGAAACTATGGCCCATTTGATACTAATTTCAGGTGCAAACAAACAACCCAATCGAAATCTTTTTGCATCAACTTGTTTTGCTTATTCGATTGTTTGAGCATATTGACTACATTACAGTTTTCTTATCAAACAGTGGCCTAGATTGCTTTATTAAGGGTGACAGACGTTTGAAAAAATGGAAACTTGGAGTGATAAGAGAGTTGAATAAAATTGAACTTTATGGTTGAACTACGTATTAAACAAAGCTTCATTCCCTCCCACTGCACTTAACAATAAAAACATTTTTCATTAGCTAAACATTTTAAGTGATATAAGCGATCATTTATAACAAAATATTTTTCAAATTGTTCATTTCAGTTAAACAAACAGAGTTTTTAAAAATAAATCATTCGGAAAACTTTCTTTTTAAAATGATCACTTGAAATAATTAGTAAATGAAAAATATTTCATTATCGATAACAATTTATATCTGAACATTTTCACAAAAATGATCAGGACGACAAAAAAAAAAAAAAAAAAATTGACCCATTCATTTCGTAAGCAATATAAGCGATTATTCATATAATATATTAATCATTTATTTTTTTCACTGAAGAGTGCTCTTATTGTAACTAAAAAGTTGCAATCAAATTTTTATTTTTAATCTTTAACATAGTTATGAATTTCCATTGTCATATACAAGTTTCAGTTACCAATTGATTATCTTGCGAGTAGTTATTATTGCAAAAATGTTTAAAATAGAAGTCTTTTATAGATTCAATTAATACTTGCAGTCTTGAACCTTCTAATGAATTCCTGCATATAAAAGCCCACTTAAAAATATGATACACGAAAAAGAAACGTATTAGTAGCTATAGTTAACTGCATAAAATAAAAATAGTTTAAATCAATATTAAGTTTGAATATATCGTTAGTCACAAAAATATTCTAATAACAAGGTATAGTTTAAGACAAACCACCCTTAATAAAGTAATGTTCAATATTAGTTAAATTTTTTATTTGATTGATATATATATATATATATATATTAATCGTCTAAAATATAATATATGACGTTTGTAAAAATTGTGTCGTATGATCGTACTATATCATCAAAAAAAAAATTGAATTAGCATAAATTTCAAATACATGCAACAGACGGGTCTTCAACAAGTATCTTGAAAGCAATGCAAAACATTGGGGTTGGGTTCCTCTAAAGTAACAGTACAAGGTAAAAAGAAAAAAGAAAAGAACGACAAATACCGGATAAATCCGAAGTGTGTAATGGCTCTTATGCTGAGCAGTCAACCATATAGAGCGTAGCTTTAAGAGAAAATCCCAATCCAAAAGTTGACAGGCACCTTCTAACTTTGAAACAATTATCGTGCGACATTCATACAATAGAATCAGAATAGTTTCTACAATTTTTAGCTAAAAACCCTTCTGTTTCTTTTCAGCACTCTGCCCTGTAATGGAAAAAAAATTACCTGCACTCTGCCCTGTATGGGAAAAGGATTTCAACCAATTCCTAGATAATTTCATTTAGTTATAGCGGTACCCGAAACTGTAATTATTTAATCCAGAAAGCTCTATTCACTGGTTGTATCTAAAAGAGATGAATTGAATGAATTCTTCGTTATGTTTAGCACTCCCCGGGAGTTCTATCTGTTATAAATGGGTTTTTGGTGTGTAAAGTGAGGGTCTTGAAGTATTTTGCCGGAAAAGACAACTCGTTAATTAATACTTTCTGTACATTTTTTAGGTCGGCTACAGAGCTGCAAAAGTTCGTCATGTGTTGGGAAACTCTCTTGGATCCCCATCTGAACAAGACTGGGAGATTGAAAATGTTAAGAAGAGGTTAGATCAGCAATTTGTTGAGGGTCAACGTGCTGTGTCTGTAACCACAGAAAGTAATACCGCCAACAGAGAAAATGACGATTCATCAAAAAAGAGAGTCATCGAGATTCAACTGCTAGCGGCAGTGCTCATAGCCACAGTCACCTTCACTGCAACCTTCACGATGCCCGGAGGTTATAACAACGACGGACCCAATGAAGGATTGGCGACTCTTTCTCGCAAGGCAGCTTTCCAAGCCTTTGTGATTTCTAACACTACTGCGTTCGGTTTCTCCGTCCTGGCATTATACTTACTATTTGATACTGCTTTGGGCGGTGGATCTGTGGCCCAATGTAGATTCGCCAACACCGCAGCATCTTGCATTATTATTGCGATATACGGGATGGTGCTAGCCTTTGTTTGTGGTACGTATGTAGTATTGACCAGAACCATCGGGGTTGGAATCTTTCCTCTTGTCTTGTCCGGATGTCTCGTGATTGTGTACTGGATTGGTGCTATCCTTCACCCCGATGCAAATCCCGGGCGGCTATGTCGCTCTTTTGGAAGATATGTCAGAAACTTAATGTTTGATTATGGGATCCTCTAGGAAAGCTGCCAATAAGTTGGGCCGGTTTCATAGTCCCGTGACCTTGGGCACGGGAAAATTCCTTTTGCTTTGTCAACTGTCATGTTCGAGAACTTGTACGTCAGCTGTCTATTTCAAAATGGATTGACCGCCAGCAAAATTGCCCTGCTCAAGATGACTGGAGCGCAGCAAAGGCCAAGAGGTTCAGACTTTCCGCCGGCAAAATTGCATCACAGTTAACCAGATGAAAGCCAAGAGGGTCAGCAGCTGTTGAGCAATTGCGGTTGAACGTCAAGTTGGAAATGTTTGGTGATAATCTTAGATTGCAACAAAGTGTTGGATTTTGGGGTATTTCTATTTTTTTTTTTTTAAATGCTCTTCGTAGCATTAGTGAGTTTTGTTTGTTTCTACTTGTTGGTTGCCATTACTTTAGTTGTCATGGATTACTCCAACATTCTTCAACCATGGCAGATGCCTGAAAAATGTTTGATGTAAATCCGCAGTGTCAAATTGATTTGCAAGTTACCAATTTCTTTTAAATTTTATAGGTGGACAGGGTAGAGATCAATAAATAACCGACTTCGTAATGAATTTATCGACGTCAAAATGACTAGTAAGTTAACTATTTCTAAATTTTACAAGCGAATCATGTAAGAGGTTAACAAGTTACTGATATGGTAATGAATATACCAATGTCAAATGAATTAGTAAGTTTCCAACACCTTGTGAGTTGTACAAGTGGATATAGCTAAAAGTTAAGTAAGTTAGCAATATTGAACTGCAATTACGAACACCAGATTTCGTTTAGAGTTTTACAAGAAGGCATGGATAGCGCCTAGAGTTAGTACACCGCAGAAGGTTTGCCGAAGAATGTGATTTTTACTATCATAATTTGAAGTTGCTGTTGAATTCTGACTGTGATTTTTACTATCATAATTTGAAGTTGCTGTTGAATTGTGACTTGGCTTCGACTTCTATGCATCCCTCTCTAATGGCATAGTTTTGTAGTATTGCATAAGTACCGTTATATTTTCAGCATCTATTGAGAGCAAGAGTCATGGCTGATAGAAGATCCTTCCCTTCCGATTATTTCAAAAGTTTCACAAGAAATGGGCATGTCTGTGTAATCTCAGAACTTTCAAATCAACCCAGCAAGTATCATCATCAAATAATTAGATAGACAAGGCCAAGAATATATCACCATATCAACTAATAAAAATTCAATCGAGCACTCATGCCAAAAACAATCATTTCGCTTTGTCCTTCATGATCGTACGTGGAATGCATGCATCACTCGCTAATGCACAGAGAGAAGTAGTGGCCGATCCTCAAACAGCCCAACCATTCTTCGATACAAACCCTGAACCCATGGGGTCCAACTACTAGAAGCCGTTCCTATTGCCACGTTCCTCGCTGAAGGTTCATCATCCACCAAGTAAGGTACAATATACTTTTGCATGTCAGCGAGAGAGATTTGGAGATGGTTCCCAGAGACGTTGATGAATTTGACTTTCCCAGTTTCATCCAATGTCTTCAATCCAATCCAGTCCTCGATGTAAAGCTCAGTCTGCAGGGAATGCGTCAGTTAGACACATTCCTCTTTTTTTCCAGTTGGATTAATGGTAAAGGGATCCACAATGTAGCATCGAGTAAGGTTAAAAGCATGTTATGACAAGATTACACCACAGTGACAACACCAAATCGCATTATGTTCTTTCACCCATTATGTTCAGTCCATTTTTCTCATGTAAATGCATTTCTCCTAAGGTTATCCATTTTTCAAAGTCAAATTCTCCATGATCACATGAAAATCATAAATCACTATCAAATGTAATTGCATTCCATGTCATGGATATATGCCTCCTACACCATAAGATTGTAGTAGAAGAGCTCGGTAAAGATAATGCTTTCATAATCCTCAGTCAATATGGTTTATTATCATATTTAAAGCTTAGAAAATGTTTCTACTTGTTCTCTGTCGTATTTCTTGGTTGACCTTACAAGGTGCAAACCAAAATAACAGTTAAAGAACGTTACCAAAGATTTTACCCTGATCTAGCAAACTTTGCCATTGCTTCTTGTGGCTAAAGACACTGATAACTGCATCTCAAGGTACTACTGCTAAGGTGCTTTAAAAACTTTGACTCATTTGTCATCAAGATTTGGAAGGTTTCTCAATGAGGGAAGAAACCAACAAACCATAATTCAATGACAAACCGCTGTATGTTAATCATCTGTGTCCAAGCAACACAGCAATTACCTCCTGTGCAGGCAAAAGAGTATCAAAAGTTCCATCTGGATAGTATCCAAACCAGGATGTTTCCTTTGGTATCAACACAGTGTCTTGCTCAAACTAGAAGGAAACGAAAAGAGTTAGCATCACGAGCTGCAAAAGACAAGGGTCCAAAATCAACAACATATACAAAACTAACCATAATAAGGACTAGGTTCTGTAAGTCCGCCTCTCTTATTGGCTCTCCTCTATTGTCAGAATCTTCACTTTTGTGCTATGTATCTTAAGAAAATAATTTTTTTAAAAAAGCATTGTCACTATTTTTCATATTCACGAGATTCGTGTCGTGACATTGTATAAAGAGTAATAGACCGGAGTCGAATGATTATGAACAGTGTACAATGAGCACGATGACTCGGACTAGGATTGATGCGTGAACCGGGGCAAGTAAATCGGAAACCTCGTATATAATCGCAGCCAGCTGGATAACATGCTCCGCCCAAGAAAGCGGCCCTATTCTTCATATTTAATCCTGCATTGGTTCTCAATCTCTACTCTTTGTTTTTTGAGGAAGATGGACAGTGTAAAATACAAGGAAAAAAGAAAAGAAAAGAAACAATTAAAAATTTATAAATAACTTGGAAAATTTTAAAAAAAAAATCAAAAACCATCTATGTTAGAACTGGTGATGCAATATAGGATAGTCGATGACTGCATAAGCGATTTGCTACCAAAATTTGTCGGAATGACTACCTTGGAAAATCATAAAAAAAAAAATTATAACTAAATTAGCAATCATATTAATATGTTTAGAACTTTTTGGACAATTATCCCAGTATTTATACATGGAAATTTAGATGCATGACAAGAAATAAAACAGGAAATTTTGTATGAAAAGCATTTTATAAAAGAGATGAAGGTATAAATAATGGACGTTAATCAAGTTTCCAAACCCATATTTATATAGTTTGCAGAAGTAAGATGAGCTCTCACATCTTACTTGGCTTCTAATTAGCCCACTATAGATGAATCGTGACTCCTAAATTTAATATCAAATGAATACTTAATTGATGTATCGAATTGCAATTGGTAGAGTTTGGGAGAGTCCGTACCGATCATAAACACCACCTCGCAAGACGGATTAGTCACACTCGTTTATCAATTCCTCAAACTCCTCAAATATCTCACATCGTTAGAGTCGTGATCAAACCGGCTATACTTTTGTCCGTTTAACTTCACCTTTCTTCCCGAGTTCTTCTTTCCCATTCTGCCCCAGGGTCCATCTACGTAATCCCCCACGCACACCATCCACGCATGCATCTGCACGACCATGTCGCCGTAGCCATTGGCCCATTTCCGAGCACCCACCCACAGCGTTTATCCCTCTACGTATCCGGGAGAGAGGCAAGCCTCGCCAGAGTCTCCCAGGGCTGGCCGGCGATGTCGTAGCGGAGACGACCTCGACTTTTGTGAGGTCAAGACTGCGCTTGACCTGTTGAGGGCAATCAATCCACATTGGCCCCACCGCTGCTAAGAGTTATTGCTATCTGGACCAGGGTGTACGTTGCCACCTGGATTAGAGTTTACGTGTGTTAAATACATATAAATTGTCGTTTTCATTTCAGGTGACATTTTTCCAAGAAAAGGACACAAAAGAGCAATTAGGTGTCATCGGGACACAAAAGAGTTATTGCTATCTGGGCCCAGGGACTCTCCTGCAATCAAGCATTCAGCTTCACTGCAACTCCAACAAATGAAAAGCCACGCACGTGCGCAATACACTGCATCACTAATAGCGAGAGGCGACTTTGACCATTCTTTTAGTCTGAAGACCAAGACAAATAAATTGTAAATAATGACTCTGGGGTCAATTTCTACTACTTGGTCTTGCTTTATAGAAGAAACGAATCAAATCAAAATATCGGCATAACTACAGTGGAGAACCTTTTACAAATCAACGTAAAGATGGCATATCAATAGCATATCAAGTAAAACATCTACGAATTCTTCATTTAAATATTTTGTTTTTCTTTTCCTTTTTCATGTAAATTAAATTTGTATCGTCATGTTTACCTTCTACCATGATTATAGGGACGATATATCTCTAATATCTTTCTATTTATAGTGTACAAAATATTAATGAATTTATGTGCTTCATTCATTCAATTCTCTGTTTATCTTATATTATCACCAAACAAAGGCACATTGATCTTGTTAAGGAGAAAAAATCAATACAACCATGTCGTCTCCCTCTTCAAACCTGAAATTTCGATTTCCTGAGAAATCAATGTGGCAAACTTTGTGACATGGAAGCTTAATGAAAACAAATATTTGCGTTGGGAGACATAGGTTTTGTCTCTGATTGAAAATAGGAACCTACTTGATTTCTTTATCAGAGAGATACTAGCACCACTCAGACTCGGACATCAAAAGAAATGGTCGAAATCAATAATCCAAAATATATAATGGATGCATAGTGACCATCTCATAAAATTTTGGATCGTGGGTACACTCTCAGAAAAGGTTCTCGGAAGAGCGTTAAATTTTGAACAGCAGCAAAAGTTGATGGAGTTGTGAAGTCTGATAAAGGAAAATAATGTTCAAGTGCAGAAACAGTTTGTTAGGAGCATACACTTCTCAGTAAGTTACTCATCCTGTCATGTTAAAGCGGACAATAAAGGTTTTACTACTGCTAATGACATACGAGTAATTTCTAATATAATTTTTTATGCTCTAGACTCCTACTATATATAAGGGTAATATCTTTTATAGTTGTAACGTTGAGGTTTTTAACTCTAGAGTTTGTAGTACTAATACCGATAGTGGAAAAATTATCTAAAGCAGTAGCGTTATTTTTCCCTTTATGATTTTGAAAAGTTTTTTTTCACGTAAAAATTCTCGCTTGTCTTTCTTCTCTATTTTTCTCTTCAAAGATTCACGTTCCTAACAACTAATATTAGACCTCAGTTTTGGCGAAATAGTGGGACTGAATATGGATGAATCGAAAGTGAAGATTGATTGGTTCAATGGCAAGGACTTCGGTTTCTGGAAAATGCAGATCGAGGAGAACTTCCATCAGCCTTTGTTGGAGAGAAACTAGATTAGCTTATTTACGTTTATCCTCACTAAAGTTAATATATTCTCCAAGCTTTGTCACTTTGTCACCAATTAAATTCTGACAATATTTGTTTTTGTATAATTATGTTTGTAGTAAAGCTTTTGATTTCCTTATATATTTGTGATATTTCCTATCCAAAGTCGCCACGGAATCTATTTCCTCTCCTTAAAAGTTGAAGAAATATTTTCGGTAAAAGATATTTCGTTGTGGTAGAAATTTAAGCAAAAAAGCTGGATTCATCAAGAAAAAGTTCAGACACATCCTTCAATAATTTTATGATTCTTCGAATTCCCGTATTAATTAAGACGACCGAAACAATGCACAGTCCAGCATCTGCACCCTTAACTCTCTCTCTCTCTCTCTCTCTCTCTCTCTCTCAAAAAGAAAGAAAATGGAAGAACACGAGCTTGAAACAATGGAGGAAGGCAATGACAATAAGTATCAAAGACAAAGGACTCGCATACCAGTAAACATAGCAGAAAACTGGTTCCGACACTTCCAGTACGACCCCAAGCACGACTCAGCGAGTGAGGTGCGGAACATCCTCCTGATCATCGCTACCCTGGTTGCGACTGTCACGTTCCAGGCAGGCGTGAACCCTCCTGGCGGGATATGGCAGGACAATGATGATGGCCACTCGGCTGGCAGAGCAATCTATGCGTCTCATCAGATTGCCTTTTATGTGTTCTTGGTCTCTAACACTTTCTCGCTCTCCACTTCTCTACTTGTCATTGTCTGTCTCACTTACAGGTTCCCACTCCACTTTGAGATATGGGTGGCCACGGCCTCGATGATGGTGATGTTGGTAATTTGTTTATAAAACAAATGAAGAGGTGCCTTGTCCCACATCGAAAAGATGTGAGTGCGCACGTGGGACGAGATTTGGCACTAACCGACGATCATTATTTTATTTATTGAAAATTCGGATTTATTTCTATAAAAAATTAATTATAAAGTCTTGTTGAAACAGTCGACTGTTCACGAAAAGTTATGGTTATTTATTATTTATTATTTATTTAATTCCGAATTCTTTATTTCTTTTCAACGTAACTTTTGAGGCGTCGTTTGTTCACGAAAGGTTGCCTTTGTTCTTTTGCAATCTTTTGAAGAGTTGTCTCTATTCGAAAGACAAAGATAAGTATGTTTGTTTTGAGATCAAACACATATCTTCTTCCATCTTTTCGTTTTTCTTTGGAGAGAAACTACAGCCATTGTTTCCAATTGTTTCTCATGAGAGACCCGGAGAAATACTAGAATTGCTATCTAGTATTCTCAAATTGAGACTTTGTTGTATCCTGGAGGATATTTTGCCCGGTGACCATTAGCAACTTTGTGGGGCAAATAAATCCTTAAAGAAAGTGATATCACGCCTCAAAGTCCGACTTGAGTACTCTAAAGATCCGACTTCATTGTTCTACCCAATTCGAAGCCATATTTTCCAAACAATTTTGAGGATTTATTTTCTACAACAATGAAGTTGGAGTTAATCAAAGTCAAATTTTGTCGGGCACATTCGTCTACTTTGCCACCAGTGCAACTTTGCTCGAATCGAGAACCAGGGCAGAGGGCTTTGGTGGAACTTCGGATCGTATTGATGTGGCAGGGACAGTTCAGTTATTTCTGGCAAATCTCCTAGTAATCATCACTCATCACTGTTGGCCATAGTTTCAAAGAAGCACCGAGTGTTCTGTTCTGCACTACTTCATGGCTGAGAGCCTGAAGCCATTGGATCTCAATTGAGACCTTTCTGTTGGCCGTAACTCCGATAGTCGGTATTAACCGAAGCCTTTATAACTTGCACTCGATCTCATGGATCAGAGTCTGGGCATCCTCGGCATTGTTTTATGAGATGAGATGCCGTCTCGTGTGGTATGTCCACGATGGATTTCGTACAGTGAGCAAGAGCCTCGTTCATCACCTTTTGCTCTGGGAAATAAGCGTCGTAATTCAAGACTCCGCCATCATTGTCTTCAAAGCATGACGACGTTGGTGAAGCAGCAGCGTCCATAGGAGGGTCGAACTCCTGAAGAGAATGCGCCATTGAGGACCGTGAATAAGAGAGGATTTTTTGGAGTGGGCAGCAGAAGACGACGGTGAAAGAAAGAGGCTAAAGTGGCAAAAGGGAGAGTTGAAGTGGTTCAGTCTAGTTGGCTAAGATTGTGGGCTTTTGTGAGGAGGAAGGACAGAGAGAGAGAAAGTTCGCAGGAAGGAGAGTCTGGCACAAAGTAAAAGAGAGAAGCCTCCCCGATGTTCCCTGTTCGTAGTTCCACCGTTTGATGAAAAAAAAAAAAACTTGAAGATGTACGAGAAAAGCTTGACAAGGAGGCATTGGTCGTTCAAGGTCGTTATTTGTCCCGGCCACAAGCCCGTGATTGTCATCAATTTCAAGGGCGAAGAGAAGCGGTTGCTAACCAGGAAATATCATACATGGTCCTCACGAAGACACTTGCTTCCAAGTCGAACACTTTGCTTTCCAAGTTCTCCACACCACAATTCTCCGCCGAATCACTTATCTGCACCTTCGAATTGACGCGCTCTCCCAAAGAATCAACAACAAATGTTGACAGACTCTCGGATACGTGACTACCTCCTTGGCATTCAAATGCCATAAAAAGAATTCGAATCCCAAAACCAGCAATTGGAGGATTGTCTACCTTCATGGCTGGTTTGTTCAATGTGATTATCACTAAGAACAGTTTCAAAGTGATGGATATGTGTCTCCATCTTAAAGTTGTCCGAGGAATTATTTGGAGACGCCCCATGCCTAAACTGCCGTGACTCGGCATCGATATCACACCCACAACCGCTCCCTCGCCGAACGTACACGACGCTTCACCGTACCCACGCCATCGCTGCTGGGTCTCACCCCATGCCACTCCCTGTTTTTGGGTTTGCACCAGCAAGTTTTCATTGTTTTGCAGGTCCGTGGACGGACTCAGCGAAGTGTTGCAGTGGTTTCTGGCGAATTTGACATATGGCGTTGACACGTTGGTTCACCAAGGAGGGATGGAGACCTTGCCATTCTGCTGTCCCCCAATTTCGTCAATTTACGTGATCCATCTTTAAGTGTCCCATATGAAACGTCACTCCCGCGTCATGAATTTCTAGCCACGAAGGGTGATTTTGGAACCGCAATTCGCTCTTGTGCTGCGTGACATTGGCATTGCCGAGACAGGGGTGAGATGAGAGCAAGAGATCTCCATTCCGTTGACTCTCGTCTCTATGGTCTCATTGGTTGATTCATTCGAAGGAGAGAGAAGGAAATGGAGATGGTGGTGATCTATCGCACATTATGGGGACTTTCCTCGCATCTCTGTGGACCTCGTCCTCTCTACGTCCCGTATAGGAGGAACGGTGACGTGAGAGCAAAGGTTCCGAGGGAGCATGAAGATTACGTCACTATGCATGACGAGTCACCGTGTGATATTGCGAATAGCGGTTGCTCGCTGGAGAATGGCTTCGACGCTACCAATGTAATCATCATCAGCAACAGAGTTGCCAATAACGCTCTTGCGTACACCCTCAGCAAGGTATGTAACTTCATTGTTTGAAATTTGGGAAGAAAATGATTATATCAATTGTGATAATATTCTCGATTATTTGCTTCATTCCATTTATTATTTCATTGGTCTTGAGTTGGACCTTTGACAAGTTGAGTTGGACTGAGTTGCTCATCGTTGTTGAATGTTGCTAATCTCATCGATATCGTTGAGTTTGATGTGGCCTATTAAATAAAATTCGGATTGGCTGTGGGGCAAGCAAGAAAATGGCCATCAAAGCTTCCTCCAATGCGGTTCTTGTTTCTAATCAAATTGAAGTTCTTGAGTGTTTCATGCATGATTAGCCAAGGTGACATCCTGGGTATGTTTCTTTTATTGAGACATTTGTCTGCACATATTTATGTTCTTGCGGCTCTATAGCAGGATCTTTGTTGTGGATGGAATTTGTGTATGTACAGGGGATAAATCAATTAGTAAGGGCAAATTGAAGGGTCTGTCTCTGAGATATCAATTGCGCCATGGGATTTTTACTTCTGCATATAGTAGTTTCTAACCTTTATTGAGAAAGGAAAATCGAAACTTTAAAATGCAAAATTCAGGTATCGTCAATTTATGGATGAATTTGTTGCAAAAAGAAAAATGACAATTTTGTGGATTTGATCAATAGGAATGAATGATCTGACAATGCTATCTATATATAGATACAAAGGTTTTCCCTTATCTGATATCATTTATTTTGATGCATCCATATCTATCTTGATTTGAGGTGAACAAACTGGATTTTGACGCTAGCAACTAGAAAGAGTTTGTGGCATGTGTCGAACCACCATTTAGGTTGGTTATGTTAGAGCAAACTCTATAGTTTATGTCCAATGTTCAGTGAAGGGTGTTCCTTGTTTGGTTCTGATGTGTTCCATTTGCTGTCCTTGCCCTCATAGATTTGATTCTATGGAATAGCATAAATGAGCCAAGAGAGTAGAATTGCATTGATTTACTATTTTGATGTATGTATTTCATCGAGGATGAACAATTTGATGATGCATAATTTCGATTAATTACCTCTTGGAATATTCTTGAAGTGGGGCTATGTCCAAAGGTGACTTTGGAAATAATATGATTGGAATAATTGAGATTAAGAAGTATCTAGCTTTCATTTTCAAAATGAATGATTTAGGAGAAGCAGATACTATCTTAAGTGTTAAAATTAAAAAATAGTGGGGGTAATTCTTTAAGCTAAAGTAATTACATGGAGAAGATGTTGTATAGATTTAAACATCTTGTTTTCAAATATATGAGTACTCCATTTGATTCCTGGTGGAGAGTTTTTAATGTGAGTGATATTGGTCTTTGATGTATGCGATATATTATACTAGACCTGATATTACTTTTTGTATATGTAAGTTGAGTAAATACTAGTAATCCAATATGGAACATTGAAGAGTTATCTTATTGTTCTATAATAGTTATTCGGTTGTATTGGAATTATACACCGATGTTAGTCGGATTACAAGTATAGGAGATGAAACTTCCAGATGGATTTTCACATTATGTGAATGTGTTGTTTCTTGGACGAGCAAGAAACAAATGTACATAATTTACTCAATGATAGAACCTGAATTTATTACTTTAGCGGCAATTAGGAAAAAGGTCGAATGGATTAGGAATTTGTTGTTGGATATCAAATTATGGCCTAATCATATGCCTCTTATTTCTATCCACTGTGATAGTTATGCTACTTTGGTAAGAGCTTATAGTAGCACCTATAATGGTAAGTCTAGACATATTAATCTAAAACATGAATATGTGAGACAATTGATTAAAGATGGTACCATAACAATTGTCTACGTGAGGTCAAGTAATAATCTAGTCGATCCCTTGACAAAGGCTTTACTAAAAGACACGTAATAATGACCTCATAAGAAACGGGGCTGAAACCCTTTAATTGAAATCACCAATAATGGCAACCCGACCTTTTTCTAGAACATCACTAGTTACAAGGTTTAATGGGTAAGAACAAGTTATTGAATGTGATTGTTTGATACTGACGTAGCCCTGATATGAGAAGTCAGTATCATCTGTTACGTTTAGTAGGTTGAATTGAATTCTTAATGAAGTATAGTACAAACTTGTAATGTGTTGATAGTAATAGAAACACATGGTAGATACTTCACCTATATGAGTTTAGAAGTGGTGCCGCTTCTTACGAAAGTTAGGGTTGCTTTCTAGAGAGCTCATGAAACAGGGATCAAGCACAAGGCCATAATAGTGCGGAGTAATATAGAACTTCTCGCTGAGACAAGAGGTTAGTGTATGTGCGGTATGTCCGGTTCTATTATATAAAAGTACAAGTTTAAAGCCGAGCTACTTGTCACTTTGATAGAGCTTTGAGATACTTGCACTAAGTAAAGGTTTAACTCGAAAGAGACCTTTATGTATGTACATTAATCTCACGGAAATTTTGGCTGTATATTTCTAACGTTTTATTTATTGTTTTTGTTTTATAAACAAAAGTGGGGATTGTTGGTAATTTGTTTATAAAACAAATGAAGAGGTGCCTTGTCCCACATCGAAAAGATGTGAGTGCGCACGTGGACGAGATTTGGCACTAACCGACGATCATTATTTTATTTATTGAAAATTCAGTTTATTTCTATAAAAAATTAATTATAAAGTCTTGTTGAAAACAAAGTGCGACTGTTCACGAAAAGTTATGGTTATTTATTATTTATTATTTATTTAATTCCGAATTCTTTATTTCTTTTCAACGTAACTTTTGAGACGTACTTTTGTTCACGAAAGGTTGCCTTTGTTCTTTTTGCAATCTTTTGAAGAGTTGTCTCTATTCGAAAGACAAAGATAAGTATGTTTGTTTTGAGATCAAACACATATCTTCTTCCATCTTTTCGTTTTTCTTTGGAGAGAAACTACAGCCATTGTTTCCAATTGTTTCTCATGAGAGACCCTGGAGAAATACTAGAATTGCTATCTAGTATTCTCAAATTGAGACTTTGTTGTATCCTGGAGGATATTTTGCCGGTGACCATTAGCAACTTTGTGGGGCAAATAAATCCTTAAAGAAAGTGATATCACGCCTCAAAGTCCGACTTGAGTACTCTAAAGATCCGACTTCATTGTTCTACCCAATTCGAAGCCATATTTTCCCAACAACCTACGCGTCGGCAATCTTTGCCGTGACGCCACATGAGTCGGTGAGGTTCCGCTACGTGTTAATCGCAGGGGCGCTACCAGTGATATGTCGGTGCATTTTCCAAATGTACGGGAAGCTGGATAATTGGAGCAAGCAGTCACCGAATAGCGTGAGCCAGCAGAAAGGAAGACCAGACAACGCCCGGTGGTAACAAAATGAGACAAGGAGTTGCTTCTGTCTATTAGTATGTGTGAGGTTTGTAGGTTTGTCTCCATGCTAAAGAAAACTTTCCTCCAACCAAGTTTTTTACTTAGTTGGATATAAGTTTGAATTTTATGAACATGCAAACGTGATTAAATTGCGAGTGATGTTCGTCTTTCTAAGTATGAATTAGATCTATTGTATGTTGAATATATTTGCATTTGTTGTCTTCGTTCACCACGCGTCCCTCTTGGATTATACTTCACCGCAACCCATCAGTGCCCAACAAAAGGCCAACACCCATCTCTCTCCTCTTCCCTCTTTGTCTCTCTCCACCCGCTCAACTGTTGCCAAACGACGCGACCGCTGAACCCCCATAACCACCATGAATAGAGCGATTTGAGCCATTCTGAAGAAAATCAAAGGAATTAAGAAAGCAATGATTCAAAGGTAAATTTCCCCAGAGAAAAATGTTCTTCACTAAAAGCCATAATACGCACTTTGCTTCTACAGTATATACTACTATTTATATTAAGAAGACAACCAAATTTCCTTTTCTATATTATGAATATCTAATTTTACCGATTGACCAGCTCAATTAACCCACAATTAAAATAATTAGAATCAAATCATATCTCATACTCTAATCTAATCTTCCGATGGTAATATTATTAACCTTATCAGCCTTCCTCCAACTAGGATAAGGTGGAAAATCTAGTCCCAATTTGTAACGTAACCTGCAATGATCAAAGTGTGGTAAAGCTTTTGTAAATATGTCAATAATTTGATGAGTAGCAAGAATACAATAGACTTCAAGTAACTTGAAAGCAACTTTCTCTCGAACGAAATGAAAATTAATCTCCACGTGCTTTGTCCTTGCATGAAGGACTGGCTTCGCCGTCAATTAAATGGCCAAGCAGTTACCACTATAAAGCAAAATTGGACCTGTGAGCGGAATCAGATCCTCCAACTCTGATACCATGTGAGGAAATCAAAAGAACTAAAAAAACAAGGGAAAATTACAAATAAGGACCCGAAGTGGGGCCATTTTCTCAAAAGAAGGCACGAAGTGGATCTTGTATTAAATAAAGACCTAAAGTGGCTACATCTGTCTCAAATAAGGACCTCACCTTTTAGCCGGCCAAATGTTATTTTTCCGGCCATTGGAACATGGGTATTTTTGTCATAAAAAATGTATGAATAGAAAAATATAAGTCCTAAAATTCAGAAAAACAACAAATTACTTTGTTTTCTTCTTTTCTTCCATCTTCTTCATTACCTTCGGAGAACACCCATGATCCATGATCTCCGATGCCATACGCGTGACCTAGTTCACCATCACCGCCGTATCTCTTCAGACACTTCTTGATCGGTGTCGGATTCACCGCCAGATAGTGCGATTAGCTCCTTCAACCTCCTCAACACCTTTGCGCACGAGACCCTCACCGCCCTCACCGGCCTTTCCCAGTCTTCGTATGTTCCCATCTTCTTCCTTTCTTTACAATTGCTGCGTTCTCACTCGCCCACTCTCTTTCTTCATAATTACTCTTTCTCTTGCTCAACCAGTGGTCTTTGCATCCTAAATGTGGAGTCGAAGCTTCTTATGTTGGCAGTTTCATTCATCTGCATTTTATACTAACAGGTATGCAATTTTATTGGCAGTGTCTCTGACCGGAACACCTCTGATCATGTGCAGAAACTGAAAAATATGCGTCTTATTATAAGGGTCATATAGAAGTTAAAATAGTATGTGCTCTTCTGCTCTTCCAGATTTTTGGGACCTCTTTTTGTTGGTCACTTCCTCAACCAGGAGTTAAGGCTCTGTTAGCAATTTGTGATGCCTGTATTTCTTAGAACTAGAGTTCTAGTTGATAATTAGACAGAAGTTTTATATGAACTATAAGACCTTTAAGATTTAGTGAGAAACAGCTAAACTGTCAAGGTTAAAGAGTGAATGTGTGAAGCGGATTAGTTCAGGCTTCTGGAGTGTGGAATGAATTGGAGGCAAATCAAGTATCTCGCATTAGCAATTCCAAATTAACCAGGAAATGACTGAATTAAGAAAAGCAGAAAACAGTTAATGGGGTATGGGCAATATCCTCGGCCTAACTTGTCTATCTTTGAGCTTCTTATCCTGGAGGACTAATTACTTGTCTTTTGGCTTTAAACATCTCGATCTGACCGTGTGCATAACTATATCATTTATGTGGTTCTGTTTTCTGCCAAAAAATAAACATTTAATTCCAAGCCCAGATTTTGAGGATATGCCACATGTGCACGCGGCACACACAACTCACACAGACACATTTGAGTATTTTATTTGTTTTTGGTCTGGGGTACTTACTGATGAACATTCATACTATTTCGATTATGATTTACTTGAAATTCTCTTATATTGTTGTAGACCCTCAGTAGTGGTTTTAAATATGGTTTCCGGTTAAACTGCTTTTGAATTTTTTCTGCTTGGCACAATTAATGATACTAATGAGTTTTGTGAAATGTGTGCCTTCTGTTGGCATGCAACTCTGTTTTTACCTATGTTAATTGAATTGTTTCAGAGGTGGTTGCTGTCAACTTATGAGATAGATGCTCAGATTGGCAGTAGAGCGCACCCTTGCAATGATCAACCCAACATTATCGTGTAATTTGAGTAGGGACATGTAAAAAGAGATCACTTAGTCCTTGCCAATGGTGGATCGCCAGTCGCTTGCACACCCGTGGACAGCAAACCAAAAGTGTCCATTATGGGGTTATAAGATTGTCGTGACATTCTATCATTTAGTTGTGGGGAGTAGCCCATCATGGTCTTGGTCTATTAATAGTTACATATGGGGTCATCCTTGTATGTATGTTACCGGAAGGAATAATATGGGGTTATATAGTTGCCTAGATAGACAGTATATAGGCTGGAGTTCCAAATGAGTTTTCACTGATTCATATAGGAGGTTTGTACAATTTTAGGTTTCTTTGTATCCAAGTTTTGCTTTCTCTGGCAATAACATATTTGATTGTTGCCATTGCCATTGCTCATACACAAACTGTCTTGCTCTGCTCTGCTCATTTCTGGGCATTCTCGCTTTGGTCCAAGTTACTAATATTGAATAATTCAAGCAAGGTACAGAGACAAAGCAAAAAGCTAGCTTCGGGCAATGTCAACAAATGAACAACCCATAATTGGTTCACCTTATTGTTTGTGTTTGTTAAAATATGTCTCGAGTTTGAGTCCAATGTGAAATTCAGAATATTCCGAATTGGATATGTTGCGGACGTTCGAAATTGAGTAAAGAAGATCCGAAGATTGACTTCCCAAAGTTTGAATCTACATTGGAGAATTCGGCCGCTGAAATAGGAAAGTTCAACTTTGACTTGGATTTGGATTTTGTTTAAAATATATAGAGATATGTTTTAGATAAAATCGTTTTAGATAGGAAATAGAATCCTATTAGAAGTTTGCATAATAATAAGGGTTTTACTTATATATAGACTTGTGGCCGTGGGTGGTAGACGTGGATCACAAATTGTCTTAAAGCGCCGTGTGAGTGCTTGGTGTTCCGCCGTTGATCATGAAGAGTTGATCTTGAAGTGCCGTCTAGTTGTCGAGTGCTTGTGAGGGATTTTTCTTTGTCGTTCTTACTCGTGAATTACATCGAAGAAGTTTAGTGTTTGTAGCCGATTAAATCTTGAGGTAAGATTTGCGTGTAATTCCTTCGTGAGATTGAGAGATTATTTTCGAAGAATTTTCGGGGCTAAACACTGTGTGAGTTATTGGTTGTAATTGGGGCTTGGGAAACACCGAGAGAGTGTTTGAGTGACTTGAGTGTGTAATCTTCTTGTATCGCTTGATCTTAGTGAAATTCGCTGCTGCTCTCCCCGTGGACGTAGGTCTTTACGACTGAACCACGTAAATCTGGTGTTCGATTTATTTTCTTTTTCTGTCTATATTATTGTTCGATCGCTCGCCCTTAATCGCAACAATTGGTATTAGAGCCAGGCTTGGCTGAGTTGAAGCGAATCGATGGCGACAGAAGAAGTAAAAGTGAGAATCGACAGATTTGATGGGAAGGATTTTAGTTTCTGGAAGATGCAGATTGAAGATTATCTTTACCAGATGAAACTGCACTTGCCCTTATCTGGGGAGAAACCAGAGACGATGAAGCAAGCTGATTGGGATTTGCTGGATAGACGAGCTATGGGTGTTATTCGGCTGACGTTGGCTCGTAACGTCGCGTTTAACATCCTGAAGGAGAAGACCACTGCTGACCTGATGCAAGCCCTATCGGATATGTATGAGAAGCCCTCTGCGATCAACAAGGTCTGTTTGATGCGATGTCTGTTTAATTTGAAGATGAGCGAAGGTGCGTCAGTTGCAGATCATATCAATGAATTCAATGTGATTGTTAGTCAATTGAGTTCAGTTGAGATTGATTTTGAAGATGAGGTACGTGCTTTGATTCTGCTATCCTCATTGCCTAATAGTTGGAATACTACTGTTACTACTGTTAGTAATTCCTCTGGGTCAACAAGTTTGACGTTTGATGGGGTTCGAGATTTAATTCTGAGCGAGGACATTCGTAGAAGAGAATCTGGCGAACCTGTATCTGCTGCTTTAGTAGGTGAAAATAGAGGAAGATCTATAACACGTGTGGGTAATAGTAGTACTAATATAAACAGCGTAGTCGCCTAGGACTGTGTTGTCCGTTGGAGCCGTGGCAAGAGGGGGCATCTTAGAAGGGATTGCCTTAAGCTGAAGAATGAGAAGGGTAAGGGAATTATGGTTGATTCTGTAGATAATGTTGCAGCTGTAGCAGATAGTGCCCGATTATGTCTTGTCTGTCACTGATTATTCATCGTTTGATGGATGGATTATGGATTCTAGTTGTTCTTTTCATGTCACACCAAATAGAAACTGGTTTATCACTTATCAGTGCACGGATAGTGGTAAAGTCCAGTTAGGGAACAACGCTGAGTGCGATGTTGTGGGTGTTGGTGATGTTAAAATCAGAATGCATGATGGTATTGTGAAAACATTGACTGGAGTAAGGCATGTTCCAAAGTTGAAAAAGAACTTAATTTCCTTGGGTGCCCTAGATTCAGCTGGTTGCAGGTATTCTTCAAAAGGTGGAGTTCTGAAGGTTGTACGAGGTGCCTTGGTGATAATGAAAGGAATCAAGCATGGAGGCCTGTATAAACTTCAAGGTGAGACAATGACAAGTTTCGCCCCGGAGACGTCGGATGCATCTGTTCGAGAGTCTTTTGACTGCTCGAGGAAGACCTGGGTGTTTGTGCCAAGGCACAAGTTTGATGCTGATGTCAGGATCACGCGGTTAAGAGCTTTGATCGAGATGGAGACTGGTAAGTCGATCAAGCATGTGCGGACTGACAATAGCATGGAGTTCTGCTCGGAGCTGACAAATAAATTCTGCATGAAAGAGGGCATAGTGAAACACCGCACTAGTGCTGTTAAATCACAACAATTTGCAGAATTGACGAGAAGAACATTACTAGAGATGGCCCGTACAATTATCTCTAGTGCTGGTATTGCTAGGAGAATTCTAGCTGATGTGCTAAGTACGGTAAGCTACCTGGTGAATAGATCTCCATCAACTGCTATTGAATGGCGGACTCCTGAAGAAGTGTGGTCGGGTAACGTTGCGATTATTCTATTCTTAGAATGTTTGGTTGCTCCGTGTTATTTTCGAGTGAGTGATGGTAAGCTTGATTGGAGGGCAAGGTGCATATTCCATGGCTATGCACAAGGTGAGCGAGGCAATCAGTTGTGGTGCCCGGATATTAATTCACCTGTTGACAGCAGAGAAGTTACCCTTGATGAGTCTCTAGTACTTTTGGTTAGGAGTGATTATAGCAGTATTCAAACGGATTTGAACGGTGTTCAGCTTGAGGTGGAGTTGCGACCAGAAACTTCTGAGGTAGCGTATACAGGTACTAGCAAAGTAATCGACACAGATGGTGCTCATAGCGAGGTGGAGCTTATAGAGCCGATGGTTGCTGTAACTGCTGATATTAATAAGGTACGTATTCGATCTCCTGACAGATATGGATGCAACAATGGTTTTGCTTTATCTGCGGTTAAGGAGGTTGCGTCGGAAAATCCTTGTGAAGCAGTTAAAGGTGCATGTGGAGTTGGTATTCTAATGAGGTCCTCGATTATGGTGAAGTTAAAGCGAAGCTGGAACTTGGATAATATCTGTGGCGGTTGAGCCCATTGGGGGCTATGGGAAAGTAGCGACGAGTTTGAATTTTTGCGAAGCGATTGCAACTTGGCTCAAACATCGAGCCAAGGTGGAGATTGTTAAAATATGTCTCGAGTTTGAGTCCAATGTGAAATTCAGAATATTCCGAATGGATATGTTGCGGACGTTCGAAATTGAGTAAAGAAGATCCGAAGATTGACTTCCCAAAGTTTGAATCTACATTGGAGAATTCGGCCGCTGAAATAGGAAAGTTCAACTTTGACTTGGATTTGGATTTTGTTTAAAATATATAGAGATATGTTTTAGATAAAATCGTTTTAGATAGGAAATAGAATCCTATTAGAAGTTTGCATAATAATAAGGGTTTTACTTATATATAGACTTGTGGCCGTGGGTGGTAGACGTGAATCACAAATTGTCTTGAAGCGCCGTGTGAGTGCTTGGTGTTCCGCCGTTGATCATGAAGAGTTGATCTTGAAGCGCCGTCTAGTTGTCGAGTGCTTGTGAGGGATTTTTCTTTGTCGTTCTTACTCGTGAATTACATCCAAGAAGTTTAGTGTTTGTAGCCGATTAAATCTTGAGGTAAGATTTGCGTGTAATTCCTTCGTGAGATTGAGAGATTATTTTCGAAGAATTTTCGGGGCTAAACACTGTGTGAGTTATTGGTTGTAATTGGGGCTTGGGAAACACCGAGAGAGTGTTTGAGTGACTTGAGTGTGTAATCTTCTTGTATCGCTTGATCTTAGTGAAATTCGCTGCTGCTCTCCCCGTGGACGTAGGTCTTTGGACGAACCACGTAAATCTGGTGTTCGATTTATTTTCTTTTTCTGTCTATATTATTGTTCGATCGCTCGCCCTTAATCGCAACAGTGTTAATGTGATTTCTTTGTCAAATTAGCCAAAATCTGAAAAATTACAAATGGAGAATCGATGCTACAGATGTGATGAAAAACAATTATTAAGGTCCTTAGGTAAATAGACATAGGGAACTTCAGTAATGGCACCACTAATTCACAAGGTGGAAGATATGTAAACATCAATAGATAGAGCTTGGCATAATTATCACTTCTCCCAATCCAAAAGATACATCTTGATTTATAAAATTTGTAGTAAACATTCTCTTCCTCGACTTGCCCTTCTTTTCGGCCTCAGGTATCTTCCTCGGCTCCTCCATGATTACATTGTCAAGATTAATTTCCATAGTCTTCTTGCTCGACATGTAGGAGCCCATGCAGTTGTCTCTGAGGGTCTGAGCCTTCACGATTCTTTTTATGTTTGCCTCCCATACTCTCTAGTCACCAAGCGGCAAGGCGAGACCACAATTCTGTCGGAGATGACAACCTTTTCCACCTTGTCCCCGAGAATGTCCTTAATGGTCTTCAGGTTCTTGCAAGACTTCTTTTTCTTCTCCTCTTCGGTCTTGTCGTCAAGTTTCAGTCCCTCATTAGGGACTGAGACCAGCTTCTTCCCATCATATTCCTTCAATTGCCCCATAGCATATTCATAAATGGGGTAATTGAGTAAGTCGAAATGCTTCTTCACAAGGTCCTTGATTTTTCTCTCCTCCAAATAATCCAACTTAACATCAACTATACTTAGTGACCAGTTGAATCCACTATGTTACTCTGCTAAAAGCACACAAATGCTGCATAATTCAATTGAAGATTGGAAAGTATCCTACCTCATCCTCCTTGAGGAAAGGTGTGACTTTGGTTCCTTTGCCAAGTTGGTCTCTATTGATGTCCCCTGAGAGAGTGAAGGAAACTTTAGCCTGCGATTCCCAGAATTATTTCTAGTCATCATTGTTTTTAATGGTCACAATAATTTTCTCAGTCACAAGGTAAGCTGAGTAAAACTCAACATCAAATTATCCAATCATGCTAACATCAGCACCGGCTTGCAATGATTCCATATATTCCTTGGTCCCAGGCCTTGCGATCCCAGGTTACTCACAAGATCCACTTAAAACAAAGAGCTAGAGCAGTAGTTAACAGCTATACACCAAACACTGAAATTCGTTCAAGGGCCTGAAGACGCAGGGGACAACTGTGTCTTGGTCTATGACTGAATATTACGGACTTCCATTATAACTGACTAGTTCTTCCCAAGTCGATGCAAGTAATCCAAGATGATAGTAAAATTGACCAATCTATGAGCTGTCAACTTTCAAAATGACTAGTTCCTAATCTTTTAACTTTCAAACTCATTCCACACCAGGTGTCCCATTCACTAAGCGACCTCAATGCAATGCAGGGCACGTATACAATCACGGACAAGCACTAATAAATAAACAAAAGGAAGCAGAGAGATGTACATGAGATCAGTTGTGGATTAGTTCGTGAAGGAACTCCTTGTTGTTGTAGAAAGTGTTGGTAATCAAGCTTAGGAGATAGTTGATCTCTGCTTGGAACACGAAGGTCTTTGCTTCGGCCATCTGCCACATCCTTGAAGACTGAGAAAGGCTGGTAAGGATCTCGTGCACAAAGGTGTCGAGGAGGTTGAAAGCTCGCCAGTTGCACTTCAACGACCAAAGCCCTGGAAGCTACCCGTTAGAGATCTGGAGGTGAATCTGATGCCGATCAAGAAGTATCTAAAGAGATCCGGTGGCGATGGACCGTGGTGACCCAGGTTGCGCGTATGGCGTCGGAGGCCATGGGTGATCTCCAAAGGTAATGAAGAAGATGGGGAAGGAAAGAAGACAACAAAGAAATTTGTTGTTTTTCTGAATTTTAGGGCTTATATTTTTCTATTCATATATTTTTTTATGACAAAAATACCCACGTTCCGATAGCCGGAAAATTCACATTTGGTTGGCCGATGAGGTAGGTCCTTATTTGAGACAGATGTGGCCATTCCAAGTCTTTATTTGATACAATGTTCACTTCGGGTACTCTTTTGAGAAAATTGGATCACTTTGGGTCCTTATTTAGAATTTTCCCAAAAAACAATGATTCAAATGTAAATTTCCTAGGAGAAGATTGTTCTTCAATGAAAACCATAATACACACTTTGCTTCTACAATATATACTGCTATTTATATTAAAAAGACAACTAAATTTCCTATTTTATATTCCGAATATCTAATCATACGGATGACCGGATCAATTAACCCACAATTTGAATAATCAGAATCAAATCATATCTCCTACTCTAATCTAATCTTCCGATGATTTACAAATAATATTATTAAACTTATCAAGCTCTACCATCTGCTGTCAGAGCCGACAAGGGGGCCACTTGGACTTAATGCACCGCTTTGTCTCTTTCTCAGCAACTCCATCTCCTCTCTCAAGCTTTTGGTACTTCACCAAGAGCTCCGTCTTGTGAATATTCGACAACAACAAGATCCAGAGGAGGTGTTTCCAGATTTGGAGGCACATGAACTTAGTTTGTGTGCTTCTATTTCTCATAACACCATTTTGCATCCGTCCATAAAATCTCATAGTCGAAAAGATCATATTGCCCTTGCTCAATCAACAACAATACCTTCTTCTCAACGTCTTTCCTTTCATGATGCCACACGAAGTGTCGAAGCCTAGTCTCTTCCACACGCCACCATCACCACCACCCTTGGAAGTCAACCCAACACCTCCGGTTGCCATATCCCGTCTTTGAGCTCCTACAGCTGACAGTGCAAACTAGGAGATTTAATCTTTTAATTTTTCACAAGCGAGATTGAATTGGGGGATTCCTTGAGATTTTTGTTTCATGAAAAATAAATAATTTTTAAAAATAATCAATTATATCGCTTGAAATAATTAGTTAATAAAAATATTTTTTATTAACGGACAATAATATATATCTAAACATTTTTGTGGACAATGAAAATATTTTTTGTTCATCCAATTTTTTAAGTGATTCAAGCAATTATTTGTAGGAAAATGTTTTCTTAATCATTTGTTTTCCACTAAGAAAACACACCCTTAGAGGAAAAAGGTCTTAAAGCGAATTGGCACATGCAAAGGACCATTAGAGTTCAACTGAACAAAATTGGGGGGTAATTGAAGAAACAACCTTAGAATTATTGTCAATATACAATAGAATAATTCAAAAAAATATATTGTTTGCATCTCTTAGTAATAGATTAATGAAAAATATTTTAATTATGAACAAAAATATATAAATATATATTGTTATTAATAAAAAAATTGTTGACAATTTTTCTAAATGATACAATGATTTTTAATAAAATATCAAATCATGAATTTTTCATTAAATGAATGCATCCTGATAGTTGTAATTTGAATAATCAAAATAAAATCCTAAAACTTTTCCTGTAGATGCTCAATCAACTCCTCTCATATAAAGATCAACCAAATCCTAAATGTGACACTTTGCCACATGGCACTCTCACTATTTTTTGTGAAATTTAACTAACAAAGTTAATAAGTCCGATTAGATTGAATATTTGCTCAAATATTTCAAGATTAAATTGATGGAAACCATTAGGGTTTGCCCTAGTGGCCACTCTTCCCACATGAAAAGTGAGAGATTGGAGATTCAAATCCCCACCTTCTTATAAGAGATTAGGGTGGGGACGACGATTTAACTTCATATGTGGATTTTGACTCTCATGTCTTGCAAGCAAGTAGGGCAACAATCTAAGAGTGAGAGTTAAAATAAAAATAGAATATGACTGACAAAAAAAAATTGAACAAATGAAAGGCCCTATTACGCTAGTTGGACTTAATTATCCCAAAAAAAAAAAAAAAAATCCAAAATCTGTTTTGTCGCTTGTGTGATGTTATACTTGTTGCTATTTCATCGGATTGAATGGTCACCTCAAAGTTCATTGGAAAATATCTCCCTGCTCACATCGAAAAAGAGTAAATTGATATGTGGAAATGTGCTTGATTGATCGCCATAATTGTTGGAGGGACAATGGGGTGGCATCAGCTTTTAGCCATATAGGAAGCTTTTTGGAGATATTTTAACTGAACTCCTGATAGTGACTCACCTCATTTTGTTATTAGAAATTAAAATACAGTTGGTGACAAAAATTAAAAAAATAAAATACAGTCAATATCGTTCATGTTAGAGAGTGATTGTCACGTATGAATTATGAATTATAATAAGAGAGCCATTCTGCCAAAGATCCTTAATGCATGGGATCTTATCTTCTTCCAATCTGGGTTGAAGATAATTCCTTCCCACGCGATCCCTAATGGGTCATTCGTAACTTTTACCATCACTGACCCTAGCCTCCAGAATCACCAAGCCACTCTTCCTCTCTCTTGCATTTCTCTCTCCTGTTTCTCTCATCGCTTCTCTCGTCTGAGCACCAGCCTTCGCTCGCCGACCGTTTCCGCGACGCTCTTGATCCTCTGACCGTGACACCCTCGACCTTAGCGTGCCGCGTCAGTCATGCTCGTCAACCGCCATCCTCGTTGGGCTCGTCCTTGTCCTCTTCTCCGATACACGTTCCTCTCTATTCCCCCATCTTTGTCTGCGTGTGTCCTCCTTGCCGACTTCAGCAGCAGCACTTGTGTCATATTCTACCTCAAGATTCCATTCGTCATAACAACTGTCGACGAGAATAAGACAATGGCGGCAATGAGCCTAGATCGAAGGCTTGGATTGAGCATGAGCTTAGGATCCCGGCTTCTTTGTGCTAGATCTAAGTCAAGATCTAAGGTAGAGGAGGACCTCGGATTGAGTTGGTGACATTGTTAGCCGAAATAAATGATCCATAAATGAAATAAACATAACAAGAAAATAAATTGGACACCATATTTACATGTTTTAATCAATCCGATATATATCCAAGGGGAGAGCAGTAAAAAATTCTATTGTAGATTAAACAATATAACAAATATTACAACTACACTCAAGTAACTTAAACACTCTTAGTGTTTCCTAATCACTAAATGCACTCAATAAATCAAATAGTATTTAACCCTCACAATTTCTTGTGAAACAGTCTTCGATTTCACAAAGGAGTTCACAGATCTTACTCACAAGATTTAATTGAATTTAACACTCTTATGTTTTTTCGAGTGTTATTCATAATAAGTCGCCTCTTGAATACTTTTCACAAAGAAGATGCTTATATGTAAAGAAGAGTTGGATTTAAAATAGGAAACACATTTTTAGGAAACCAATTCCAACTAAGAGACCTTATCATTAAGCAAAGTTTCCTTTTCAGATTAAAACTCGATATACATTTTCAACAATCTCCACCTTCGCTCGATGTGTGAGCTAAGTTTCAATTGATTTGCCAAAATCTAAACTTCTTTGCTACTCTCCCATAAATCCTCGTGGACTCCTCAACCGCCACATGCATCTTCTGGGTACAAATCTCGCTTGAATTTCACCATATCCATAGACATCATCAAAACGCCACACACCTTTAACCGCTCCATAAGAATTTTCCGACATTAACTCCTCAACCATAGATAAAGGAAAACCATTGCTATATCCATATCTATCAAGAGATTGAACTACACCTAATCAAACTTAGCAACTATAGAAATTGTTGTCTCTGGCTTCATCTCACTACAAGCATCTGCTTGTAAAAGTTTCTACTTGCAACTCCACCTTAAACTAAACAACGTCCAAATTCGTTTATACACTGTCACAATTGCTCATATATAAATGTACTAGAGATTTGTTAAATATAACTTCTCTACTAATAACATGTGAATTTAATTCTGAGTACTAAAACCGATAACCTTCTTACATTGTGCATAGCCTAGGAATATGCATTTTTTTGTCTTCTTTCACTCACTCAAAGCACAAGCAACCAATTATTCTAATAAGAGAATAATCAGCAACATTACCTAACCAAATTTCTTAAAGAATCCAACCTCTAATTGTAGTTGATGGGGATATATTAACTAGGTAACTCACAATACCAATCACATCTACCAAGAATCTCCTAGCCATTCTAGCACTAGAGTGTAAATACATTGCGGTTCACTAACACCAATGAAGTACCTCACTATGCCTTCTTCAAGCATAATCTATTTAATAGCTCCAAGTAGTACTCTGTTGTTGACACTTGAATTTTTACCAACAAGTTTAATAAGTTTCGAAACCCGAGACTTGGGATTCTTAATCGTGATAGGGCCCGATTCTCGATCAAAAAGAGTTATTTACATGTCTTTATAACTCTATTTGTCTGTAAAGACATATAACATCTGATTTCATATGCATTTTAGTGTCATTTAGTCAAAACATCAAAGTTTCACTTTTAGATTGACTTTTTGGTCAAACCCTAAAAAGTCGACCATTGATCAAAATTTGGCAAATCATGTGAAAATCATAAATAAGTGTCAATTTGATGTTTACATGTACAATTAGGCTTTTACACTTCAAATTTTTATAAAATAATCAAAGGTTGACTTTTTCGATCAAGCTAAAGATTTGACCTTGGATTCAAAACAATGAAAAATTCTTTAATTTCTAGACATGTTTTATTTGGCGTCTTCTAAAATTTGATCGAGGAGAGCAATATAAAATTCCATTGTAGATTTGACCGAGGGACCATAATCAATCAAGATTTCAAGCCCTATTTGAAAATTCCAAGCTCAAATGCATTGATCATCAATCGAGTACAAGTTTAAGGCCACGGTTAACTTTTTTTCACTGAAGTCTAAGAGCACTAGAAATATAATTAGGCCAAGCACAACTCAATTTCAATATCAATTATTACAAGATTATGACAATTTGAGCATGAAACAATGGTTGGGGACCTTGGGTCAAACTCGAGTCAACCTGCTTAAGCCCAATTGGGTCCAGCCCATTAGATCGAACCTAATTGGGCCATTCAACCTATTGGGCCAAAAAATTTCAAGCCTACCAGCCCACTAACATGGCCAATTGGCCTCTCTCACTACATCCCATATTTACCAAATTGCCACTCTTCCAAATTTATCTAAATATCATGTCATATCATCAATCTAGGTGCACTCTCATCTTGGCCAGTCAATCTCATCTAATCGTAGCCATGGATGGTGTCATGCCACCCATATGTGCTTTAGCAAGAGCCGATAGGGTCCATTCTTAGCCATTAAGGAATAATCCTTAGCCATTAGATTAAATATTGACATGTAGGGCTAAGGTTAATTAATTTTAAAATTTCCCCTCCAATTTTCCCTCTCTAATTCCCTCTCTTACTTCACTTTGGATAGCCATAAGCTCACAAGAACAAAAACATTGAACAAAAACTTAAACTCTCTCTCTCTCTCTCTCTCTCTCTCTCTCTCTCTCTCTCTCTCTCCATGGCTTCCTTCCTCCCGGTGTTTGCCGGCTGAATTATGCCCTCTTGCTGCCAATCCCGACGTGCAACCACTTTCCCCGACGTGTCCTTGAATCGTTTGTGGTGACCCATGGTTGTCACCAAAATCTCACTGATTAGGCCGGTTTTCCATTGTTGTTTGCCGATGGTCTCAATTAAGAGCACTAGGCTCCTCATGACAATTTTGTAGGATCGTCTAATGACTTTGATTCAGCTATAGCTTCAATCTATAAGATAATTATCAAGGCAAGAAGTAATGAAATTGAGTAGTTATTAATAGATAAAGCTAGTTCAATTTCCGCAAAATCAAAGTAAATCGCCTTTTAGATTACCTAGGACTTCAATCCTTACTTGGCCAAATTATCCTAGACCAACATCGCGGTTGATTTTGATTATTTCATTTTCTTTTGTTTTTTGGGATGGTATTATTTGCTTGATCAATTCCATAATTATCATGATGTGGCCGAAATTTCTAGGATGATGGTGAATGTGATTAGGATCAAGTTTGGTTGATTTTGGTGATGATTTCTTGAAGTTTTCATGAGTTAATTGGGTAATGTTTTAGTTCATTGAAGTTGAATGCATGAAGGCATGATTCAATGTTCTTTAGGATGAGTTTTTTTTTTTTTTTTTTTTTTGGGGGGTTGAAAACGAACCATTTCATTAAAGAACAGTACTAGTTGAACAAAGATGATTAGTTTGTAAACATAATGAGTCCCATAGGGGTTAGGGAGGCTTAGAAAGCCAGTATGGAGGTGTTGTGTCCTTCCTAGAGGTGAACCGCCAATAGAAAAAACTAATGGATTACTAAGCCCAAAGACCTAGCACAGACTCTCACAAACCCTACCAATCGCAATATGGTACTCAAATTTATCAATTTAATCATGCAATCTTATTTAATTATGAGTCACCACTAATCAATTAAGGTCTATTAGAAACCCATCTACAAACTAGAGATTTGCTAGAATAATGTAATGTCCTTTTGGTACATTTTCTCTTTATTTTCAAAACTATTTTGTAAGCAATCTAGATTGATTCTAAATGACCAACATACAAACATGATCATGCGGATGCGCAATCAATAATTTAATAACCAATAATCAAAGCACTAAATAAATTGCTCAAATAGGGCAAGAACCTAAATACCTCAAGCAAGCAAAGCTAAACCTTATTAAGGTTAATTTTCAAATATGTACAATGTACTAATTATTAATGCATGTCTAGCATAAACATTATTTCTAAATGCTTATGGACTTCTAATATAATCTCTCTTTTTTGGGGATTTTTTATTTGTGAAAATTAAATATGCTAAGCATGAGATGCAATTTTAACTCTAAATTTGACATGTGATGTGCAATTTATATGACCTAATTCTAATGATGGGCAAAAATTATAAACTATACTAACATGGCATGCAATTTTGACTATATATATACCTATTATGCGATCACTAAATGTCCTGAAAAGTATGACTGCCATGGATGGTGACATGGCTATGACATGGCATAACGACATCAAAAACATAATGACATGGCAAGATGACATAGCATAATGATGTTACAAATATGTATGCATCCTATTCTATATGATATGCACATGTTATTATTATACATTTTTGAAATAAAATTCGAAATAAATAAATATTAAAAAGAAACTATCTAAAGTGAAAGATTATCCAACTCAAATGAGGAAATAAATTAAATTAAATCCTCTTCGATTTTGGAATTTTATCCTAAATTACTAGATATTATCTTAACATGCAATTTCAATTAGGAAATAATCTATCATAATGGGCAATGTAATTTTTTTTTATATTTTTTTAGCATAGTAGAATTTACTATGTTAAAGCATGTGATATAATAAACCCTCATCAAAATATTCACCGAGATTAAAAAAAATCAAAAAAAAAAATTATCCAACGTCTTGCAAGTCAAACTAATGATTATTACGATTTTATATGGAAACTCTCGTGATTGGATAATGCCTAAAAATTTTACCAAATCACGGTTAGAATCAAATAATTCAAATTTGGCAATAAGATATTGGCATTGGAATCGGTTAAGGGCATTACCTATTTTAACGTATCTGTTTCCAAGAGGTGGACCAGCGGCAAAGGAAAAGGTAATACAGCAGGGCACGGTGGTGGCCGTTCAGTCCGATGGGTCACTGGCAAAGGAAGGCTGGGGCCGCTGGAGACACGCCTGTAGACCTATAAAGGAAAGATATGTCTCGGTGGCAGGTTTGCTGGCGCAATATCCTAAGTTGGGATTGCAAGATGGCTTAGCGTGCCGTGTCAAAGACCGCTTACATTCTTAAAAAATCAATTCAAAAGTCAACCTTTGATATTCTTGTTAAAATTTGAAATTGAGATGCACCATTGACTCTAAAATCTAACTTCATAGGGATGAAGGAAAATGTAACAATCTCTAAGCCCATTTACCCAACATTGCCTTGTTAAAAGTGACGAGGTCTTTGAAATCAAGTCCCTTGCTATCTTTCCTGGTTTTTAATACATCACATTTCTTCCTAATGGATCTCGAACTGGACATATTTTGTTTCCAGCAGAAGGAGGCAATTTTCTGCTCGACAGCTTTTCAATCAAAATCTCCTTTCCAACTTTAGACGCCAGTTTCTCTTTCCACTCTTCTAACCGATGAGTGCCAAGTACTCCCGTTATTGTATGAAGGTTTGCAAACAAAACAAGAAGATGCAGTTAAACAGTGAAGTATGAAAGAAGAGAGACAACAGTAAAGAGCTAGTTGTTGATGGTGTAGAAAAAGTAGCCCGGATAAGACTTTGAGCAAACTTATCATCAGGTATCGTTGTAGCAAAAGGGTAATGTGAATCAGGAATGACTAGGAAGACCGAGACAAACCTGGACGTAGCCAGATTGGACCCCTAGTAGCTCGACCAAATCGTCCACAAGAACGTAGAAGATATCAAATTGTAAAACAAGGCAAAATAAAAAATAAAAAATAAAAATAAAAAATCAAACTGCCTTTATATATGCAGACTTCACCCCCCTTGAGACCTCAACCAAGAGACCACTAGAGAATGGTGGATCCTAGTGCCAAATTAATCTAAAATCACCCCAGAAACGTGTGTGAGACCTTACCCCACGAGAAACATCCACTGTGGAGATCAGTATAGTTGCGACTAAACATAGAAAAGACCTGAAAACACAATTTCTTCTCGCCTTTGTCACTTACAATACTAGCGAAGAGAACTCCTCTCCACTAGCCAAATCGATCATCTCTTCACCAAGGATATCAACTTACCGAGAAGTATTTTGCATTTTGTGAAAAGATACAAACCTTGCTTGCTTACAATGTCACAAATAGAACAGGCTTCCTTTTCTCTGCTAATAATTGGTAAAAAGAATGGATCAGACAAGAAAGGGATGCACTTTCTCCACAAAACAGCATAGACGCTACTCCAGCGTAGATGCCTGCCAGTGATATGAAGTTCTTCACCTGTTCCACAAATAGAGAAAAAAGCCTGCTCTGTTAGAATAGTTAACAAAAGCACTCTGTAGAAGTAATTTTGCTTCCTAATGAATGGAGAGATAAGGATTGAAGAATTTAAGAGAACGACTTGGTTGGTATTTGAATAACAAAGCAATTTTTCAGATAGGTAGCCATGTCAAAAAAAAAAAATTAGGGAAACAAGTCTCCTCTATTATCCACTTATTCAAATAATACACAAGCAGGAAGCCATATAACTTTGCTCTTTTCTTTTTTCCTTTCTTTGATCTCCTTTTGTTCCCACATTTACTCGGACCGGAGGGTCAGTATTGACAAAACAACGAGATCGACTTTTCTCTTCCGTTGGTTGATTAACTTTTTGCTTTTCATTAGGAATTCTAAATATGACATAATATGATACCGTACTATCACAACCATTTTTCTTCTTTACCATCCACATTTCCTTTCATCAAACGTATTACAAATTTCAATCCAAGTGAGGGTGTACATAGTGAGATGTCTCTTTTTTGCTAATAAAGCAGTAGGAAACTTTGTTCTATGCCAATAACAACGAAAAGGACCCAACATCAAGACGGTAGCTTAGCAAATTCATCAAGGTACGGTTGTAGCAAGAAAGAATTTAGCAAGCTTTGCACTGATTTAACTTGTGACATCACATTTTTTCACATCGGCAGTGTGGGAAAATATTTGCTACGAATTATTGAGATTTCCGACTAGTAAAGAAGGAAAGATGACAGAAGTATCAAGTTCATCCAAAGTTCTCCATTTTCCAATGGTCATGATCATGATCGTGGTTATTAGGAAATTCCAGTGTACCATACATGAAAATTTAGTGGAAACTTACTAGTACTTTTCCATAATTAAATTCAAGTGAAGGCTAAAGGAAATGACTTCTCTGAACATTCATTGTGAAAGGAGAGTCTCCACTCTCCAGCCGTGAAAATATCGGGTGCTTGACTAGTGTCACGTAGGATTTATAGCAATCCATCCATTAGTTGCCATGTGTACACGTTAGGACCCACTCTGACTTCATCAGACTTGTTTTCGTTTCTTCACAGCTCCCCTTACTCTCACTCTCCTCTCTTAATATCTTTTTCCTTGTTTCTCCGAACCCCCATTGTGTTCCAGAACATTAAATTGCTTCATTTCTTGCAATATCTAAGTAACACCAAACAAACAACAAAAACCCAGCTCCTTCTCAGAGTAATTATATCGAACGTGACCGTAGTGTTCCGTGATAAGGAGACAAGTCCAAAAACGAGATAGAGGACAAAGGGTTTCGATAATGGATCGAGAGGTAAGAACAAGTGAGGACGACGGACATGGAGCTGGTATTGGCGTATTGGAATGTCGAGACCCAGAGAAGGGAAGCCAAGCCCAGGCCTCACTTTGAGTGGGGGACGAAGGTGTGGACCATGTCCATCACTCTGCTGCCACTGTGTCGGAGCGCGTACTGGATAAGCCTTCTTTTCCTCCATCTCAAACATCTGTTGGGGCAGGACACTATCTTCAGGCCCCTGCCAGAGGCGCTACATCGTCGGTGGTGGCACCGCCGCCACCATCAAAAAGTGCAAAAATTTAGGAGAATCGTCTAATAGATATCAGTAACTTAAAAGTAGCATCTTGAGCTATTGTAGACTACGTGCACGTCTACATATCTGAATGTGATACGTGGGGCCACCAACTTCCTATCCTTAATTTACTTCTCTCATTGGTTCCTGTAATTCAACTCCGTCATTGAACATTGGCTCGTTGCGAACCTTCTTGGGCGTTAGGATTGAAAACCGCTCATATTTTATTGAAATTGATAACTTTGTTGTGAGGCCTTAGCACCATTGGTATATACAGTACGAGTAGGCTCAAAACAGAATAGTGAGTCGTCTACTATAGGAAATATGATAAATTTTAGAGAATTTCCACCTTAAGGAAGTGACTTTCGAGACATCATTTGATTGCAGATTCACGAGAGAAGCCGCAAGGGCCTCGACACAGATATAAACAGATAGTATGAGATAAAGTAGTAGACCACAGAAAGGCATGTAAAGGTGTGAAGGTGAGCCATTTTTTAATAGCAAGAAAGAGACTGGAGACACATTGCCAGATGGAGTGGCCCCGATGGCCCCTAAAGCCCAACTTACCAAGAACCTAAAAGAAAAGTCAAATCTGTCAATGACTTTGCTTATGTCAAGTTCAAGTGTAGCAAAAGATGACAACATTTTTTCTTCATAAATTTCTAGAGGTAGATTATAGAAATGACTATGTCCGGCACAAAAACTCCTTAATATCGAGAAATCAGAGAATGTAGGACAAGTTTGTGTCAGTTGAAAGGGCTAGTGCAAACACCTAGAGGGGGTGAATAGGTGTGAATAAAAATTTTTCGCGAGACTTAGTAGAAGTAATTTGCCTTTAGAAGATAATAGACTTTAAATATATTTCAGCTTTGAGCAAATAAACAATCTATGAATGAAAGTAAGGAGTTTAGGGAAAAGAGAATAAGAACACAAAATTTATAGTGGTTCGGCTTATATCAAGCCTACATCCACTCTGCCACATTGATAGCCCACTGGCTGGATTCCACTATGAATCAAAAGAGATGTTACAACTTGTGATCTTCGACTTTCTCAATGATGAGTCTCTATTGGTCTCTCACAAAGTCTTACTGAGAAGTTCTCTCTTTTGTATACAACTTTGAGCTCAATGAATGAAATAACAAGTAACTGAAAATTTTCAGACTTTGGAATTATTCTTTCACGCACACACTTTAAACAACTGGAGAGTCCGCCTTAAATACTCCTTCATGCCTTTACAACCGTTGGCACTTACCAAATGAATTCTTCCAATCTACCCGTTGGACAAAATCAATCAAGGGGATCTTCGAGTCGTTAGATGATTGAGATGAAAGCCCGTCACTCATGTTCGCCCATACAATCAGGATCTTTGGTTTCCATAAGTAGAACCTTCCAAGTTTACTTGCCTTTCAAAAGATCTTCATATTGGAGTAGATTCTAATAAGAATAATCAATCGAGTAGATGCTATATCCAGCCATAAGGTCTTCCAAAAACCTTACGAATCAAATCCTTGAAGATAATCCCGCATTTGGATAAGTCTTCATCCTTCAGTCTGGAAACTGTCAGTGAGGACAGACTTTGAGATTAAGATCTGGCAGTCTTCAGACTTTGACAAAAGAGTCTACAAGTCTTCAGACTTAGTCTTTTGGAAATGTTTTGTCAACTTCAAAATAGTAAATGAGTTATCTCTAACAATCTCCCCATTTTTTATTGTGACAAAACTTTCCTGCAGATTTGAAAAACTTTTGACCTGCAAAACAACACTTATGATATCTCATAAAAATAAGTTAATTAAGACCTGGATAGCATCAATTCTGCAACCACAGAAAACATGTTAATCCTGCAAGATTAAAAACTATCTAGCCACAACCAATATTACAAACTTAGTTATTGCAAGCGTCAAAAATATTCAAAATCAAACAGTAGTCAAAAGTCCAAAGTTCAAAATCCAAAGTGCACAAACAAATATCAAACCAAATACCAAGTGCACAAATACCGAACCAATCAAACCAAATAAACCAAATAAAAAGATAACAATTTACACAAATTCTCCCCCTTTTTGTCAACAGCAAAAAGTTGAGAAAATCTTGAGAAGAGTTGGGTAAAATCATGGCTGTTTGGGGATACGAACGATCTAGAAATCCCCCATTGACTTGATAGTTTCCTCCAGCTTCTTCAGAGACTCCTTTAGTTGTTGAATGTCCTTACCCTTTGCATTTTCCTGTATTTGTAGCTTCAGGGCTTGTAACTGCTCTTGTAGAGAGTATGAAGTCGTCTTGAAAACTGTCATCATGTTCTTCATCTCAAACTCTAAGTCATATTGCTGAGCCTTCAAATCCAAAAGGATTTCCAGCACCCTTTGAAAGTATGTTTGGTTCTGTTGTAGCACTAGGTCCAGCCAAATAAATTCCAAGAGTCTTGAGATGTGAGGGAACATCAGTAGTTCAATCACCAGGACTAGGAGTGGATGCCTCAACATCTGCTTCAGGGTATTGAGAGGCATAGACATCCTCTGGATCTGATGGAGATCTACTAACATCACTAGTAAAGACAGGTGAAGAAATACATCTTTTGTCAGCAGCTCCCCCTATTTCTGTGCCTTCAAGTGGAGAAAAGAACTCATCATCTTGTTCATGCTCTACTTCAGTACCTAAGTGATGTTTTTCTCGTTCTTCTCCTACAGTTCCACTCATTGTATTTTCCGTGTCATCTGATAAGGATACAACAAACATTGTCTCAAAAGAGTCATCTTGACCATTTTCTTCCTCTTCTTCTCTTCCTCTTTCTTCTTCCTCTGTTCTTCTTCCTTCTCTTTCCTCACCTCTCTTCTCTATCTCTTCTCTTTCTCGGTTCTCTCTGTCTTCTAGCTCCTTAAAGCTAACAAAACTCCGTAAATTTCTTAAGGCGGAGAGAGTGATATCATCCTCATCTTCTTCGTCTTGCAAGATAAGGGCTCTCCTCTTCTTGATTGGTGTACTCATGGGCTCATTGGCTTTTCTCTTCTTTACTGTAGAGTCTTGTTTTGCATTGACAAGGGATTTCTCCTTCAGTTGCATCTTTGAAACCATTTTCAGTCCAATCACCATTGGAGCTATGGTTCTAACACATAGAGAAGCGGGAAGCTGAATTTTGAAGTGTCTAAAAAGTCGAGTGACAAGCGCAAAGTAAGGTAGTTGCCCCTTGTCCTTCACAGCTATCCAATACATATGCATTAGGATAGTGTGAGGCAGTGAGAACTTAAAGCCAATGTTGATTGCATACACCAACTTTCCTTTAGAGTGAGAGACATCAGTCTTTGAAATGGATTTGGGTCTGATGCAGTTGATCACGATCTTGTGAAGTAAGATATTGGAGGCAGTCATTCTAGAATAAGAAATCATGCCCTCAGTGATTCTGTCCCGAACAAGAGCCAAAGTTGCGTGACCAACAAACACACTGATTGGTTGAAAACTCCCTTTTTCCACACCAATTACATTAGCCAAAGTGTCTACATCAACCACAAATTCTTTGTCCCTAACTGTAAAACAAAATCTATTAGCATCTATAAAAGACATATTTGAATAGAAATAAGTAGTTAATTCAGGGTAGGCAACAGTGGTTTCTAAGCAAAAGCGTTCAAGTTGAAGGAGTACAAACTTCTCCCTCAGTTTCACTTTCAAACCATCAAGAAAATCAAAGTCCACACTTTTAGGGTGCATAACCCCTCTCTTCAGCAATTTCAAATAAGTTTTCCTGTGGTTCTTAGAACGGAATAAATTTGTTCCCTCTCCACGAACAGTTTTTGCAATACCCATCCTAGGCTGAAAATGCGTATACATCCTCTCATCATTATCCTTCCCTTCAAGTTGATTAAAACCACCAACACATGGATCACTTGGAAAATTGGCAAAAGTCATTGCTACAAAACCTTTAGACGCAATGCCTAACCTTTCCATGGTATTCAAGAAGAAAGTTTCATTCTTATACCCATTTGCTCGCAAAAACTCATCGATTAAAGTCATTGCAAAACCTTCCATCTTTAAGTTAGAGTAGAGTCTAAAAAAAAATTGGGGTTTTTATGTTCTTACAGGTTCAACATCTTCGATGATCTCTTCTTCTAATTATGGAGGATCTTGTGTCGCTTGCTGTGAGGAGTGACGATGTTGAGAATGTTGTTGTTGATGTTGCTGCTGAGGAGAATCTTCTTCCTCGGTTAAGTTAAAGTGCATAGGACCCTCTCGCATGTGCTGTGGTCCCCTATTCGCAATTCTAGAAAATTTCCTCTGGAAAGACATTGTCACAGTCTTGGAAGATTTCTTGAACACACTCGTTGAAAAAGGTAAAAACTTTTTGGATCAAACTCAAGAGAAAATGAGAGAAAGTAGGATCTCTGTATTATAGGGTTTGAGTAAGTGTAAATGGAGAAGATGAATTTCAACGGTATATAAAGCAGGTGAAACAGTGTATACGAAACGTCACAAAGGAAAAAATAAAAACTGCCTTTTTCAAAAAAATGAAATTTTCCTTTTTCAAAAATGAAAAACCACAATAAATTCAAAATAAAATAGGCAAGTAGCAATTCAAAAATTAACGTACCTTTTCGAATTTTTATCCAAAAATAAACTCATATCTATTTAGAAAGTGTTAACTTATAGCCATAACTTCTGGATATTCTAAGTCTGAACATCTTCAAACTTTAATCAGTAGAGGATATTGTGGCACCCCTAAACCCGGTAGGGTCGCCACAGATACCAAACGCTCTATCTATTGCAATTACTGGTTACTTGTCTTTGTAAAAAGGGGAGTTGTAAGAAGGACCGAGGCTTATAGGCATTTTTTTTTTTTAAAAGGAGTTTAGCGCAGCTCATATCGAAAATTAGAGACGAGTCTCACTATCCCTCTACTCTCTTAATGATGATACAATGCACACCAACTACACATAGAAGGAAAACATAAGGCCGAACCACTTTTATTTACATTTTTCGGGATCGACATCTTGGGTCGGTATAACCAAAAAAAAACCAAGACTTTTCACTATGCTTGGCTATATCTCAAAAAGAGATCATCGACCCCCTATATCGAAACGAGTAAGACCTTCCATCTACAAGTGTCGACTCCCTCTCAAAAAGTGTCGGCTCCCTCTCCTCCCGCGGGCCATCACACCCAGCCAGGTGCATCGGGCGGTGGCGGCGGCAACATCCCCAGCATCACCCCGTTGCGTCGGACGTGGACGGACAGGAACTCCTGGATGACGGGGCCCCCAGCCAGGCCCACATCGTACATCACCAGCACCCGCACTCGCAGAAACACCAACTCGGGGATGGTAACGCAAATGTGCTCCATACATTCTACCTCTACATCCGAGGGAATGCCGTAGAAAGTGCCACGCGAGACCGGAGGGAGAGGCATTTCAGCAGGTAAAAGATCCATTACACTACTCAATGCATCAAACAGAGCAATCAAGGTAACATTGAATACATATAGTCCATACATATCAATCAAGTCTCACCTTTTGGTCATATATGATTCATCAAAACAGTCATGTATAAGCCACCATATCATGTGCATAACCCACCAATGCATTAGTACATGGATCATATAGTCATGCATTCATGTCATCATACTATGTGCATACATCCCCATGTACTGATACTTGTTACACCATACCATCATGCATACATGTAACCACTAAACAGCCATGTATAAGCCACCATATCATGTGCATAACCCACCAATGCATTAGTACATGGATCATATAGTCATGCATTCATGTCATCATACTATGTGCATACATCACCATGCACTGATACATGTTACATCATACCATCATGCATACATGTAACTACCTTATGCATGATTCAATTTCAACTCATGTTTTTTTTTTCAAATTGAATCACCACATTTTCTTTCTCGGGACCAGTAATTGCATCCCACATTTTTATCGCTCGCACCCAACCTGGTATCGCGAGGAACCTCCGGCACACACCTCCGGGCATCCGGCACACACACTCCGGGCATCTCGAAACTCCTGAGGACATCCGGCACACACCTCCGGGCATCCCGACACTCCCGGGGCATCGTCGGCTCACACCTCCGACGGAAATTCATATTCTCGTACTTTTTTTTTTTTTTTTTTTAACATTTGAAATTTACAATGCAATTGGTTTAAATTACTCTTTTGAAATCATGTAATGTGCATTGGGAAAATGTCCTTTAATGTAAGGGTTTAAATAAGATCTTTCTTTGAGATCATGGAAAATTCGTCATTTCCTTAATGTCACATGAAATGCATGAAAGCAAATCACATCATTTCATGAATAATGATCCAAAGTCTCATAGTTCACACAATAATTCATATAGATCACGCATCACAGCATAGAATTTGCCATGCATTTCAATATCAAAATTCCGAAAATGTACAGCTTACCCAGTTTTCAAAACACAGTTCATTAAATAGGCAAATGACCTTCAAAAATCACGAAATTTAACTATGTTATAGTCAAGACATAGATAAAGATATCACGTGAAGGAAATTTCTTCAAGAGAAATTTGTACAGAATAATATTGGCCATGCATTCCCACATCATCAAGTCCGAAATACACAGATTTGCACAATTTTGGAAAACATTTAAATTACACATCCATATGGTCTTCAAAAATCACCAAATCAGAGCATGTGCTAGATAAGGCTTAAAGGTAACAATTCCATGAAGAACACATGCCCAAAAGAGATTCACAAAAAGATATAGATCACACATTACGACATGCGAAATTCGGACAAGGTCAGATTGCGTAGTTTTTGGGATATTTCGATTAAAATACCCGAATGATCTTAAAAAATTCTGGAATTTTACCTGGTTATAGTCAAGACCCTAAAGTAGATTTTTCATGAAGACAGCTAGGCCAGATTCATTCTAGAAAATTTTCTATAGACGTACGAAGTTTCTGACTCTAGCACCGAAACGTCCAGTATACCTATCTCCGAAATATCCAGTTTTTACCTACTTATCCTTCTTCGTTTTCTCTGAAATTTTGATATGTTTTGCTTCAAGAGGTCCCTTACAACTTTCATTAAGGGATCTAACTGAAATTGCCAAAGAATAGTTATCATATGGGTCCCAGAAGTCTCGGGTGTCCAGTACCGTATTTCCAGATTTATCGTTTTCAAGAGAAGGTCGATTCACTAGGCTACACTTGCTCATTTCACCTCAAATTTGAGTATGTTAGTCTTTAGGATGTTCTATACAAGTTTTATGAAGAAGTCGAAATGAAATTCTCAGTAGAAAATGACATGCAACACACAAAACCATCAAGAGATCAACAAAACAGTTTCAGATCTAGTGTTTTCGTAGAGGAAGGGTTTTACCCCTCAAAACTCAACCATTTTATCTCAAATTTTAGTATGTTGTACTTTGAGATGTTGTCTACAACTTTCATGAAGGAGTCAAAGCAAAAATCTGACTTAAACCACGCATGCAAGCCTCTACAACGTTCGGGGTCAGGCGGTATACTCAAAAACAGAATGCTATTTCAAAAACAACACACTCAAGCTTCGGTTTCTCATACCCTAAGCGTCCGAAATTCACCACCATTCAAACTCACATGCAAGGTACTACATGCAAGAGCAGAATAAGGATCCTAACTTGCCTCCAAAAAATCAAACCAACGATGGCACACGGACGGCGACGGGCGGACGAACGGTGAGCGGCTCTTCTTCCTCCTCTCTCGGTTTCCCTCTCTCTCTCGCAACTCTCTCTCTATCTCGGTTTTGGATGAAGCCCTCTCTCTCTCTTTCTCACCTTAACCGGCCACTAACCCCCCCCCCCAATGGTCTTCCCTTCCATTATTAGCAATGATTGAGGGTGCATGAGGGACATTTGGCAAGAGAGTTGGGACAAATGGGGGAGGACATGTAAACCGATCCCCCCGCCCTTTTTGCTCGGTCGAAGGCCCATCATGGGCTTCATGGGCCCAGCCAATTTGGCCCACTTTAGGCCCAATACCCTTGGGCCTAAAGTTCAATCCTTAATTAAATTTCAAATTTTTACTTTTTAGCAATTCCTCTTAATTCCCTCTCTTAGTAATTTCAAATTTCCGATTTCATATGGTCATAAAACTTGTAACACTTAAACCATAGGGATTCTAAATCTATGAGGTGCATTGCCAAGAATAGATTCTCCTTATTAATTTAACCTATAATACTAATTTAAAAACTCATGAACACAAGTGTATAACACTTAGTCTTAAGAGAAAATTAATAGCTAAAACATAAACCATAGGTAATTGTATTACCAAATTATGGGCTTTAATACGCCTTAGAGCTTGTCTTGAATTTTTTTGGGATGCCACAATTCTCCCCTCCTTAGAGAATTTCGTCCTCGAAATTAGATATCGCTTACGCCTCTTGAAACAAGTAGGGGTACTTCTCCCTCATCTGATCTTCATTCTCCCATGTGGCTTCCTCCATATCGTGATGTCGCCATAATACCTTAACCAGAGGAATCTTCTTAGTTCTGAGAATCTGTTCCTTTCGGTCTAGTACTTGTACAGGCTCTTCAATGTACCTCACTTTCTCATCCACTTTGATGGCTTCATGATCAAGTATGTGACCAGGATCCGGCTGATACTTTCTTAACGTTGACACATGAAACACATCATGTAAATTTCCCAAATTAGGAGGTAGCGCTAAACGATAAGCTGCATCTCCTATTCTTTCAAGTATTTCAAAAGGTCCAACGAATCTGGGACCCAACTTTCCTTTCATTCCGAAACGAGATACTCCTTTTAATGGGGATACTTTAAGGAATACATGATCCCCTACACTAAACTCCAAAGGCCTTCTACGCCTGTCCGCGTAGCCTTTTTGTCTACTCTGGGCTATTTTAAGTCTTTTCCTAATAATCTCAACGGCTTCAGTGGTATCTTGTACCAATTCAGGTCCTGTCAATCTCCTTTCACCTACTTCATCCCAACAGACAGGGGTCCTGCATCTTCTCCCGTATAACGCTTCATATGGGGCCATGCCTATACTTTTCTGAAAACTATTGTTATAGGCAAACTCTATCAAATACAAGTGTTCATCCCATCTTCCTCCAAAGTCAATAATACGGGCTCTCGGCATATCCTCCGAGTTTGTATCACTCTCTCCGTCTTCATCCATCTATTTGAGGGTGATAAGCGATGCGAATTGAAGCTTTGTCCCTAAAGCATTTTGCAGACTCCGCCAAAAGTTCGAGGTAAACCTAGAGTCTCGATCCGAGGTGATCGTTACAGGTACACCATGTAAGCGTATTATCTGGCTTACATAAATCTCAGCAAGCCTATTCATTGAATAGTTCATACGAACTGCTAAGAAATAGGCAGACTTAGTTAGACGATCTACTATTACCCAAATTGAATCGTGACCACTTGATGTCCTTGGCAGTCCTTGCACAAAATCCATCGTCACATGCTCCCACTTCCATTCTGGTATGTCTAATGGTCTCAAGAGTCCTGCAGGTTTGTGATATTCCGCCTTCACTTGTTGGCACGTCAAACATTGAGAAACATATTTAGCCGTATTTGTTTTCATACCATTCCACCAAAATTGTTGACGCAAATTTCTATACATCTTAGTACTACCTGGATGAATACTATATTTGCTCCTATGTGCTTCCGACAGAATCTCCTTCTTCACTTCTTCGTGGTCGGGCACACAGAGTCGTCCTTGACATCTTACCACTCCATCTTCAGAAACTTGAAATTCTGGTCTTTTTCCTAAAGACACTGCCTCTTTTACTTTCATAATCTCCGGGTCGACTTTTGTAGGATCTTAACTTTCTGAATAATTTCAGGTTCAATCCTTAATGCTTTAAGCATACCCGGTAAGACCATCCACTTTTAATTTAAATTCCGAGTCCGCTACGGACTTTAACAAAGTTCCATTCTGCCATTCTTAAACTGGCCATCTCCATAGCTGACTTTCGACTAAGAGCATCCGCTACCTTGTTCGCCTTCCCTAGATGATATCGTATCTCACAATCATAATCCTTTAACAATTCCATCCACCTCCTCTGTCTCATGTTCAACTCTTTTTGTGAGAATAGATATTTCAGGCTCTTATGATCCGTATAAATCTCAAACTTTTCCCCATACAAATAATGCCTCCATATCTTCAAGGTGAACACTATAGTTGCCAATTCTAGGTCATGTGTTGGGTAGTTCAGTTCATGGGGTTTTAGTTGCCTAGATGCATAGGCTACGACTTTACCATGTTGCATCAAAACACATCCCAATCCTTTGTGAGATGCATCACTAAATACTGTAAAACCATCAGGTCCAGATGGTATAGTCAAAATTGGGGCCGTGGTTAACTTCCTTTTGAGCTCTTGAAAGCTCCTTTCACATTCCTCGCTCCATTCAAATTTCGCATTCTTTCGAGTTAATTTGGTTAAAGGACACCAATCGTGAAAACCCTTCAATAAACCTTACGTAATAACGGCGGTCCCTAGGAAACTCCGTATTTCGTGGATGTGGTCCGTCTCGGCCAATTTATTACCATCTCAACTTTCGCCGGATCTACCGTTCCTCCTCCCGACACCACGTGTCCTAAAAATATTATCCGGTCCAACCAAAATTCACACTTGCTGAATTTGGCATATAACTTATGATCCCTCAGAGTTTGCAAAACTAACCCCAAGTGTTGCTCATGTTCCTTTGGCCCTTTCGAATAAACCAAGATATCGTCGATAAAAACAATCACAAACTGATCTAAATAGGGCTTAAATACCCTATTCATTAGATCCATAAATGCAGCTGGTGCATTTGTCAATCCAAATGGCATGACCAGGAACTCGTAATGTCCATAACGAGTCCTAAATGCAGTCTTAGGAATATCTTCTTTCTTAATTCTTAGCTGATGGTATCTTGATCTTAAATCAATCTTAGAGAAAACCGAACTTCCTTGGAGTTGGTCGAATAGGTCATCAATTCTAGGCAAGGGATACTTATTTTTAACGGTCACTTGATTCAGTTGTCTATAGTCAATGCACAAGCGCATCGACCCATTTTTCTTTTTCACAAACAGGACTGGCGCACCCCAAGGTGAAGCACTTGGCCTAATGAATCCCTTATCAAGCAACTCCTGTAGTTGCACTTTTAGCTCTTTTAATTCCATTAGGGCCATCCTGTACGGGGCTTTCGATATTGGTCCTGTCCCAGGCATTAGTTCTATTTCAAACTAAATTTCTCTTTCCGGGGGCAATCCAGGCAACTCTTCAGGAAATACATCTGGAAATTCATTTACTACACTAATTTCATCAAGTTTCAGTTCTTCCTTGGTACAATCTTTAACCGTTGCTAGGTACCCTTGACATCCTTCGTCAAGTAACACATCAGCTTCTATTGTTGAAATAAGTGCTATAGATAGGTCGGTCTGGCCTCCCAGAAATTTACAATCCGACCGATCAGGTAGAATAAACTGGATCACTTTTCTATAACAATCCATTTTGGCCCGATACTTATGAAGCCAATCCATTCCTATGATAACATCAAAATCATACATAGCCATTATGACTAAGTCTATTTCCATGTCTTTTCCTCCTATGGTTATCTTACATTTTTCACACACCCTTGTAGACAACACCACATCCTTTAAAGGCGTAGAAACACAAAGAGGGGTCTCAAGAAATGTCGTTTCAATTTTACTCAACAATCTATATCTGTCAGACACAAATGAATGTGTGGCACCCGTATCAAACAATGCATAAGCCTTCTTGCCATTTATAAAAATTGTACCTGAAATGACGTTTTTGGAAGCTTTTGCTTCCTCTTGGGTGACCGCATACACTTTTCCTTGAGTTGGTGGCCTATGTGGATTCTTTTAAGAATATGGCCCAGTAGTACGCTGGGGTACTCGTCGCAGATGAGTTGATACTGTGGGACCTCCCCGTGGGATGGTCCTTCTTAAGATGTCCTACCTTTCCACAGCCATAACATTTCAACCGTCCATTACAAGGTCCGGGGCCATGTCGCCCATCACACCTTCGACATTCTTCGTTCCGATAAGGTATTTTTTTCCTGATTCGGACCATCCTTAGCTCTTCCAAAATTCCCGAAATTGCCCTTCTTCTTAGACTCCCAGGTCTGACCCTGACCTGTATAGGGTCTCTTTCCTCGTCGGTTATCACCAAAAGACAATTGTCTCTTATTCTCTGACTGCTCCCTTACTAACTCCTGCTCCACCAACTGTGCCATTTCATAGATCTCGTTATAATCTCTTATATTCAAAGGCACCAGTTGCTTCCTTATACAAGTTCTCAGTCCCTTCAAAAACCTCTTAGCTTTTTCTTCCTGATCTTCGATCAAACTAGGGGCATATCTAGACAGTTCAGAGAATCTTGCCTCATACTAATCCACCATCAAATCTTTTTGTTCTAGCTGAACAAATTCTGTGATTTTCTTATCCCTAGCACAGTCAGAAAAATGCTTCCTATTGAAAGCCCTGACGAATTCCGCCCAGTTAACATCAATACCTAGTGGAAAGATTGTATCCCTTGAAGCTCTCCACCAAAACTTCGCATTTCCCTCCAGCTGGTACTCTGCTAAAGTTATTTTCTCGCATCATTGCAGTCCAAAGAACCGGAAAATTCGCTCCATCCCATCAATCCAATGCTCCGCCTCCTCAGGACTTCCCATTCCACTGAATTTGGGTGGTTTCAACTACAAAAATTGTTCCACCAGTCCCTGAGTATGGCGTTCTGCTCCGGGTTGTTGCTGCACTTGTCTTTCCATCAGATTTCCAATATTGGCCAATGCCTGCAGGATATCTTCCATTCTGGGCTCGGCCCTTCATGTAGAGGCTTCAGCCCTCGGTGGACGATGACTTCCATATCGTACCATGATTTTCCTGCAGTTTCCAAGCATTTGCCTTAGGAATTATCTGCGACTTAGAGTCTCCATTAAAAGTAATAACACTACGAAGGTAAGTAACATAGCCATGTTACTAGCAGCCGAGAGTAACCTCGAAACATAAACTGGGGATCTACGGGCGAATACACATCACCCGTTGTTCAAAGTTAGTCAACCTATCACAGTCAGTATCCTATGGTGTGCATTGTCGTTACTTTCCTCACTTTCCAAATGAGGCTCCTTATCACTCCATGTATAAACCTTTTGCTCTGATACCGACCGCTATGGCACCCCCAAACCCGGTAGGGTCGCCACAGATACCAAACGCTCTATCTATTGCAATTACTGGTTACTTGTCTTTGTAAAAAGGGGAGTTGTAAAGAAGGACCGAGGCTTATAGGCATTTTTTTTTTAAAAGGAGTTTAGCGCAGCTCATATCGAAAATTAGAGACGAGTCTCACTATCCCTCTACTCTCTTAATGATGATACAATGCACACCAACTACACATAGAAGGAAAACATAAGGCCGAACCACTTTTATTTACATTTTTCAGGATCGACATCTTGGGTCGGTATAACCAAAAAGGAAACCAAGACTTTTCACTATGCTTGGCTATATCTCAAAAGAGATCATCGACCCCCTATATCGAAATGAGTAAGACCTTCCATCTACAAGTGTCGGCTCCCTCTCCAAAAAGTGTTAGCTCCCTATCCTCCCGCGGGCCATCACACCCAGCCAGGTGCATCGGGCGGTGGCGGCGGCAACATCCCCAGCATCACCCCGTTGCGTCGGACGTGGACGGACAGGAACTCCTGAATGACGGGGCCCCTAGCCAGGCCCACATCGTACATCACTAGCACCCGCACTCGCAGAAACACCAACCCGGGGATGGTAACGCAAATGTGCTCCATACATTCTACCTCTACATCCGAGGGAATGCCGTAGAAAGTGCCACGCGAGACCGGAGGGAGAGGCATTTCAGCAGGTAAAAGATCCATTACACTACTCAATGCATCAAACGAGCAATCAAGGTAACATTGAATACATATAGTCCATACATATCAATCAAGTCTCACCTTTTGGTCATATATGATTCATCAAAACAGGTCATGTATAAGCCACCATATCATGTGCATAACCCACCAATGCATTAGTACATGGATCATATAGTCATGCATTCATGTCATCATACTATGTGCATACATCCCCATGTACGATACTTGTTACACCATACCATCATGCATACATGTAACCACTAAACAGCCATGTATAAGCCACCATATCATGTGCATAACCCACCAATGCATTAGTACATGGATCATATAGTCATGCATTCATGTCATCATACTATGTGCATACATCACCATGCACTGATACATGTTACATCATACCATCATGCATACATGTAACTACCTTATGCATGATTCAATTTCAACTCATGTTTTTCTTTTTCAAATTGAATCACCACATTTTCTTTCCCGGGACCAGTAATTGCATCCCACATTTTTATCGCTCACACCCAACCTGGCATCGCGAGGAACCTCCGGCACACACCTCCGGGCATCCGGCACATACACTCCGGGCATCTGGAAACTCTCGAGGACATCCGGCACATACCTCCGGACATCCGGCTCACACCTCCGAGCATCCCGACACTCCCGGGGCATCGTCGGCTCACACCTCCAAAGGAAATTCATATTCTCGCACATCTTTTTTTTTTTTTTTTACATCTGAAATTTACAATGCAATTGGTTTAAATTATTCTTTTGAAATCATGTAATATGCATTGGGAAAATGTCCTTTAATGCAAGGGTTTAAATAAGATCTTTCTTTGAGATCATGGAAAATTCGTCATTTCCTTAATGTCACATGAAATGCATGAAAGCCAATCACATCATTTCATGAATAATGATCCAAAGTCTCATAGTTCACACAATAATTCATATAGATCACGCATCACAGCATAGAATTTGCCATGCATTTCAATATCAAAATTCCGAAAATGTACAGCTTACCCAGTTTTCAAAACACAGTTCATTAAATAGGCAGATCACCTTCAAAAATCACAAAATTTAACTATGTTATAGTCAAGACATAGATGAAGATATGACGTGAAGGAAATTTCTTCAAGAGAAATTTGTACAGAATAATATTGGCCATGCATTCCCACATCATCAAGTCCGAAATACACAGATTTGCACAATTTTGGAAAACATTTAAATTACACATCCATATGGTCTTCAAAAAAATCACCAAATCAGAGCATGTACTAGATAAGGCTTAAAGGTAACAATTCCATGAAGAACACATGCCCAAAAGAGATTCACAAAAAGATATAGATCACACATTACGACATGCGAAATTCAGACAAGGTCAGATTACGTAGTTTTTGGGATATTTCGATTAAAATAACCGAATGATCTTCAAAAATTCTGGAATTTTACCAGGTTATAGTCAAGACCCTAAAGTAGATTTTTCATGCAGACATCTAGGCCAGATTCGTTCTAGAAAAGTTTCTATAGACGTACGAAGTTTCTGACTCTAGCACCGAAACGTCCAGTATACCTATCTCCGAAATATCCAGTTTTTACCTACTTATCCTTCTTCGTTTTCTCTGAAATTTTGATATGTTTTGCTTCAAGAGGTCCCTTACAACTTTCATTAAGGGATCTAACTGAAATTTCCAAAGCATAGTTATCATATGGGTCCAAGAAATCTCGGGTGTCCAGTACCGTATTTCCAGATTTACCGTTTTCAAGAGAAGGTCGATTCACTAGGCTACACTTGCTCATTTCACCTCAAATTTGAGTATGTTAGTGTTTAGGATGTTCTCTACAAGTTTCATGAAGAAGTCGAAATGAAAGTCTCAGTAGAAAATGACATGCAACACACAAAACCTTGAAGAGATCAACAAAACAGTTTCAGATCTAGTGTTTTCGTAGAGGAAGGGATTTACCCCTCAAAACTCAACCATTTTATCTCAAATTTTAGTATGTTGTACTTTGAGATGTTGTCTACAACTTTCATGAAGAAGTCGAAGCAAAAATCCGACTGAAACCACGCATGCAAGCCTCTACAACGTTCGGGGTCAGGCGGTATACTCGGAAACAGAATGCTATTTCAAAAACAACACACTCAAGCTTCGGTTTCTCATACCCTAAGCGTCCGAAATTCACCACCATTCAAACTCACATGCAAGGTACTACATGCAAGAGCAGAATAAGGATCCTAACTTGCCTCCAAAAATCAAACCAACGATGGCACACGGACGGCGACGGGCGGACGAACGGTGAGCGGCTCTTCTTCCTCCTCTCTCGGTTTCCCTCTCTCTCTTGCAACTCTCTCTCTCGTCTCGTTTTGGACGAAGCCCTCTCTCTCTCTTTCTCACCTTAACCGGCCACTAACCCCCCTAATGGTCTTCCCTTCCATCATTAGCAATGATTGAGGGTGCATGAGGGACATTTGGCAAGAGAGTTGGGACAAATGGGGGAGGACATGTAAACCGATCCCCCCCTTTTTGCTCGGTCGAAGGCCCATCATGGGCTTCATGGGCCCATCAATTTGGCCCACTTTAGGCCCAATACCCTTGGGCCTAAAGTTCAATCCTTAATTAAATTTCAAATTTTTACTTTTAGCAATTCCTCTTAATTCCCTCTCTTAGTAATTTCAAATTTCCGATTTCATATGGTCATAAAACTTGTAACACTTAAACCATAGGGATTCTAAATCTATGAGGTGCATTGCCAAGAATAGATTCTCCTTATTAATTTAACCTATAATACTAATTTAAAAACTCATGAACACAAGTGTATAACACTTAGTCTTAAGAGAAAATTAATAGCTAAAACATAAACCATAGGTAATTGTATTACCAAATTATGGGCTTTAATATGCCTTAGAGCTTGTCTTGAATTTTTTTGGGATGCCACAGATATGATGTTCAATGTTGCGCGAATAGATTCAAATAAATTTTTCTCCAATGGCTTTGTGAATATATCCACCAACTAATTCTTCGAGTCGATGAACTAGGTCATAACTTCTCCATTTTGAATATGATTTCTAATGAAGTGGTGTCGGATCTCTATATGCTTTGTTCTTGAATGAAGAATTGGATTCTTTGTTAGATTGATGGCACTGGTGTTGTCACATTTGATCTCAGTACATGATTCTTCAATACCAAAATCTCTTAGCTGTTGTCTTATCTACAAGATTTGAGAGCAACAACTTCCAAAAGCCACATATTCTGCTTATGCTGTTGAAAGAGTTACGGTACTCTGTTTTCTTGAAAACCATGAACTAGCATGTTTCCCAGCAGTTGACATGTACCAGAAGTACTCTTTTTATCTATTTTGCATCCTGCTAAATATGTGTCTGAATATCCAAGGAGAGTAAAGTCTCATTCTTTGGAATACCACAGACCTAGCTTCGAAGTCATTGCAACGTATTTGATGATGCGCTTTGCAGCACTTAAGTGAGATTCTTTGAGATTTGATTGGAATCTAGCACAAATACAAACACTAAACAAAATGTCAGGTCTAGATACAGTAAGATAAAGAAGCAAACCAATAATACTCCTGTATAACTTCTGGTCTAAACTCTTTCCTCATTCATCTTTATCTAGCTTTGAAGAACTTGACATTGGT